>CM047527.1:7412853-7940353 GCA_026122265.1 Ammodytes dubius
TGCAAAGCATAAAGAGTGATTTCTGTTCTATTTTTTTTTCTTTTCTTTTACAGGAGAAAAAGAGCATTAAAAGTAAGCCATGATTAAAACTCTTTTTTTTATATATTTTTTTTTTACTGTGGGCAAAAAGGCATGCTTGGCTTGCTTTGCACTCACCCCCTCGCTTTTTGCTTGATTTTTGTTTTTGGTTTCTCATACTTTGCATCAGGTCATGAATACATTATTATCTAACATAGCATTTCTATAACATTGGTATTAACTCGGGCACTGTGTTAACGTCTTACAGCATTCAGTCAGGGCATTGGAGAAGGCTCCTCCTTCAATCCCCTCCTTTACAGTTTGTGTCTGATATTAAGCCAGCTACACATGCTTTGCTTTTGTTTGTGGGGTAGTTCAATTTGCAATGGGACACACACTATGTCTCGACTGTGTAGCCATTTACACAACAGGGTGTCTGTCAGAACATGTTGTCCTCCATGGCGTAACATTGTAAGCACATCATTTTGCTATTTCCACATTAATACCGCACAGACGTCGTTAATCCGAGGCCGGGCTCCTGGCTTAGGTAATTGGTTAAGACCCCTTATTAGTGGATTTAAGAGGATATCAGGGAGCGTGTGAGCCGCACAAAGCTATTAAGCTACTTAGATCAGAATGTGATTGCAGTATGTCAATCACCAGATAAGGAGAAAAAAAACAGGGGTGTTGTTGGCGCTCCCATTTCACAAACAAACTCCCACACAATCACACACACACACACACACACACACACACACACACACACACACACACACCACACACACACAAAGTAGGCCTGATTCTGCATGTTACATTTTAGATTAAAGGCAAACTGGAAGACAAAACAACAACACAAATTGACCTCCTCTCAACTCTCTCCATGGCTGCCCCCTCCTTCCCCTCTCTTAGCACAAACACCTTTTTTGAAGCATGACATTATTTCAACTCTGATTCACGCCACTGTTTTTTTTTTTTTTTTAGTTTGAGGCTGTTGTCGTAGCCGGTGGTGATTTTATTTTATATATTTTTTTATTGTTGTTTTTTTTCTGTTCCTGTTTGTGTCATGTGATATTGGGGTTTGCATGAAAACATGCAATCCTATCTGTGAAATATGATTTATTCTTACTTGAGGGGTGGAAATTCAGAGCTTACATTCGTCTGGGAGGGGGGGTAGAAGATTTTCTTCATTCATGATTCAGATGCGGTGATGACGTCATTGTGGGGGATACAATGCAGATTCACGCATCATCTCATGTATAGCCCAATCATGTGACACATACCAAAAAAAAAAACACATACCCGTGCTATGAGAAATTAAGTTTAGTAATAAAAAAATCACATGACAACATTACATATATCCCACTTTTTTGGGCGAATCAAACATGGTTGACTTATTGTGTTTTCTCTCTCTCTTCCTCCTTTTTCCCCCTTTCTTCTATAGACTCCCGGCCTTTGCCTGACGTAGCCATGACCGGCAAGTGCACCCGGGAATGCGACGAGTACGGCCACTCCGACTCCTGCTGGATGCCTGTGCGCACGTCGCCCGAGCAGCGGCGGCTTCCGACCCAGTCCACCAACAACACGGCCACCACCAACAACCACCCACAGCAACAGCAACAACAACAACAACCAAAGCTTTCCACCTTCATGAGCGCCACCGAGGCAGCAGCAGTAGCACTAGCAGTAGCACCAGCAGCAGTGGTTCCGGAGGGGGTGCCCAGCGTCATCAGCCACCCAGCCAAGAGAGCCTCTCCCTGGGCAATGGAAACGGAGACCCATCCGCCGCAGCCGCAGCCGCCGCCGCCACCGGAGTTCACATGATAGGCGACCGCAATCGCAACCTACTCAACAAGAAAATGGCGGCCTCCTCCTCCTCTTACGAAGCCTTCGGAGGGGCAGAGGAGACCTTGCACGGGCATCCAACCGAGGAGATCCCCCTGGCGCCCACCGGGGAATACAAGCCAACGTCGTCCTGTGGCACTCTGACGCGACGGGAGGTTTACCTGTGAGAGTGAGCCAATGATATGTGGGCTAAGAAAAACACAACACTATAAGTATAGTCCGCTTCTTACCCGACCTATTAGCTCTCTAAGAAAGATATTAGCCAACACACCGTTGTTCCCTGGCAAAGGTATACAGGACTAAAAAGACTCTCTCTCTCTCTCTCTCCAACGACTCCTTTGCGACGACGAAATAATGACACATTCCTAAGTGGATATGATATATGCGGCGCTATTTCTTTTAAAAAGTGCTCATTCAGGCCAATGGAGGAAGAGGAGGAAAGAGGAGAACAAGCTGCTGAGTGCAACTGACTGATGGGCTCTTGGGACAGGATTCTGCTGCCTGATTGATGGTCAAATCTTGTACAATAAATCAAGTCATTTTACATACTACAGTACATGCATGCTTTGCCCTCTGCCCCCCCCCCCCCCCCCCCCCCCCCACACACACAACCCCATGAAGGTCCCATATTCCCTGAAAATGACACTGTACAAAAAAAAGAGACCATATCTTTTTTTCCCGTTGGTTTATTTTACTAGAAATGGAGCTGTACCATGTGGACAATTTTTTGCTTTCAAAGTGAGTCTGGGGGGAATGCCCCTCTTTTTTTTCTAAAAAACTTCAGAACTTCAGTCCGTTCAATGGCTGCAACACTATATTGGACGTATTAGTCTTTATTATGCTGAGCTGGATTCCGTGGATTCCACCCTTCTAAGCTGCCTCGACAGCAGACCAAAAACTCTTTAAGTGTATTCAAAATCCTACGAGGACGGGAGGAAAAGACTATAAGCTTTAAATACTCTAGCCCAGAAAAGAAAAAAAAAAAAAACAATACTGGTCGCGCAGTCCTCTTTTTACCATGGAGATTATTGGACAGAAGTAGGACAAGGACTACTTGCTTTTGGACTACACCACCTGGAACGCTATTAAGAACACATGATGACTGATTCTTTAACTTACCAGTGAAGTACAGGTGAAAAGTCACTCATTGTACAAAAAAAAACATTGAACCCATAGCAGCCACGCGAGCTCCTTCCATTCCCTGTTGTCTTGCTACCTTTCCTCAGTGTCTCCTTGTTTGTTCTTGGACGGGCGAGGTTGACAGCCCCCCCCCCCCCCCACACACCCCCCTCTTTTTACGAGATGCAAAATCTTCAGCTAAATGACCTATCACCGCATTGGCTGGAAAAAGCATGTGTGTACATGGTTGTTCGCATATCCGGAATCATCTCAGTGGGATGCTACTGTTATATCAAGTTGTGATACGTACCCTGTTATTTTTTTTTATATTTTTTTTCAATCACACATGCAGAAACACACACATACATGCGCGTGCACATGCATACACACACACACACATACACAGAAGCATAACAGCAGTTTTCATTGTTTTAACAACGCTGCTGAACTGACTGAAAATCCTGGGTAAGCACAGATGTGTGGGCATGCCAAGATTACAATTATGGAGGTGCAATTGAAATAGTATGTGTGAATGGGCCCAGAATATGCATAGTGAGTGTGTGTGTTTTTATGGCTAAATTAAGTGTATATGTAAATGTACACCGATATCAGGAGGAGCGTAAAACAGCTGTAAGGACAGCTTTTTACTGTTATTTTCATTATATTTTTTTTGTCGTGTGATAGACTGAGCAATAAATACCATAACGTACATGTGACCAACAAAGCATCAAACTTCTCTCCCACTTCTTCTCAGAGCCTTCAAAGGGACGACATTAACCCACGCATGGCTGTTAAAGAGTGATTTTTTTTGATTTTAGAACCAGTATATGTTGCTGCTTATACCATAGTACATGTATGAAGGCGTCTTTGAGCACGAATGTAAGAATCAAGCTCATTGGGAACAATCAAAAAGGCCAACATCCATACGAGCAAATAGCAGGAGGTTTTTCGGATTTACAGGCGGAAAGTGGTGTTACGGTGAAAATCCCCCCCCCCCCCCCCCCCTACACTTACACAGACAATTTGCATTCTGGGAGAACATTGCTTTGAGTACACATGACATGAAGGATTTTGTTTTTGAGATTGAGTATTGAGAATGTGACGTCGTGACAAAAGCATTCCATTTTACATCAAGGACCACACACACACACAGACACACACACACACAGCAGACACATGACAATGTTGAGATGTTGTGCCTCCCTGTCAATAGTTTTTTTGTATGTTTTTTGTTACATGGTTACAGAGGCGCAAATCTCATGACTGTAACAACAATGTAATGAATATCAGATGCAATGGAGAACTTTTTTCTATGTTAGCAAAAAGCCCTTTTTGGTTTGACCGGAGCTGCTTTTTTTTTTTTTTTTTTTTTTTTGCATATCCGGCAATCTATAGTCTGTAAGTACTACTCGTTGTTCGAAAGAAAAGTGCTCCTATACTTATCAACTGTATACATGAATATTTACTTTTTACTGCACGTTTAATGGGAACTTACTTCACTTTACTGAGAAGGATGAAGAAGAAAAATAAACTGTAAAACAAAATGTACAAAAAAAAAATGTTTTCCCTGTAAACATGGTAATTCACCTTGTTGCTTGCTTTTGTTATACCTGAAGAAACATGTAGTACAACTTAGTACATCAGTTAAGACCCTACCATTTTTTTTTTTTTTCTCAATTAATTCAATTGAATCGTTGTCTCTTGTATGGCCCATACAATCCCAACTCTGTCCTTGTCTCTCATCCATATCTTCTTTATACAGTCAGATTTGCAAACGTTTTTAAGTCATCTGTTTTGTATTTTTACTTTGATACTCAGTAACAGTCCAAACCGTGGAAATGATCATGACAATGTGCTATGTGTTTTCCTTTTTTTTTCTTTATCTGGTGCCACTTTGTATATTTAGAGTGCTTCTGAAAAAAATACAAAAAAATACTGAAAAGAAAAAACTAAAAAATACTAGATTGAATGCAAATATGCAATTGTGCCTTTTTATACCAATTGGTATGATTAAATGTTGGTTTGGAATGGTGCATACACAATTACGTCAACACGATTACAAAAAGTAGATGGGGGTGTGGCATTACAAAGCGGACGGGGAAACAAAAATACATTTGCATATCTTCGATGAAATCCCATGATGTCAAAGGCTTCTTTGAAAGACAAACCAGTCAAATGTTGAGCCTGTAAAGTCTAATGATATTCCAATGGCTATATTCACTGGGGGGTCAACTTATCTTGTTGAAAAATATCCATTCCTAGCATAGTGCATTACCCAAATGAGTACAGGTATACGTTCAAAAAGTTGCTTGTTGGTAGTAAATAATAATGATATAATGGAATATTTTTTTTGTTGTGTTCCACTCATGTACATGTATGACAACAGAGGTGAAAAGTAACCCTACTGTGTGCATGAAACAAGCTCTAGGACGGAAAAATAGAAGCATAGAAAGATGGAGGAAGGTGTTGATGTGGGGGGTAAGAGAAAAAAAAATGCTTGGAGACATTTGACTGCTGTGAGTTGAGGGAGCCGCGAGATGTACATGCTAACTTGACAGTTTACTGGAGGAGGGGGGGGGGAAGCTGCAAGGGAGAGAGTATAGCCGATGGAACACACACCTCTGGATGTTACCCAGCAACACACACACACACAGACTTACAGTATATGCATTTGAGTGGTGATGAAACCCCAGTCCAAGACTAAGTTATGTGATGTTAACTAGATAAGGCTTTGGATTTTTTAAATCAGATGAATTGAACCACAACAGAAAAGAAAAAAATGCCACAAATTGGCAACGACAGCTGAAAACAACGTACATACACTAACTTTTATTTCCGGTTTACTACATCTGTTGTTGCTCTTTTTGGTCTGGTTTTCACTTAAGTAACTGCTGCAGAAAATCTGGACAATAGCAAGATGTGTGGGGATTCCTTACTTAACATTTGACAGACAACATTGAATTGCGCTACTACACCACCTGCCTCCAGACAACATCTGCATATCATGGCTGCTGCCCCCCCCCCCCAAAAAAGGTGTGTGTTCAGTCCTCGCTGTCTCCTCCCATTCATATTAGCCTTTCACAGTGTGTGATGAGATTTGTAATATTAACCATTACTATTTGTCCTGCTGACTTGGATGTTGATATAGAAAAATTTGAGGAAAAACCAATTATCATCGTTTTATAATATTGAGTCACTATGCACGCAGCTTAGCTGAAACATTGGCAAAAGTGTATTGAACGCAAAAGTCCACTTCTATTTATGAGATATTTTACATCGTTTATTTTTCTTTTGCTTTTGTACAGCGTTTGTGTAAATAAATTGCTTGTCATTTTTGTCTCTGCAGAAAAATTAAAATATAACATGGTAAAACAAAACAAAGGCTTTTTTTCCGCTCCACTTTGTTGTCATTGTTTTCATGTGTGTGTGTGTGTGTGTGTGTGGGGGTTTGACTGTGTCTTATCAGAGAAAAATATATTATTCAAGAGCCTTTCAACTGCTAAAAAAGAGCACCACCATAATACAGTAATGTGCTTATTAAAACAGTAACGTAAACAACTGTAAGTATTGGCTTTTTAAAATAGTTGCTTATTACCACTCATCTCATTGAGTGCTCTTTATTTTGTGGTACATTTGAGAGCACTGTATTCTAGTCCTCTCATGCCGCATTAGTTCAAGTATGTTAAAGGGATAGTTCAGTATTTTTGAAGTGGGGTTGTATGGGGTACTTAGGCATAGTTAGTTGTTACCTAATCAAAATGGTGATCAGTGCAGTGATTTAAAGGAGTTTGGGGGAGACTATTATGTAAAGCTGCATTCATCAGTTTTTGGTCACATGAAAAGCAGCTAAGTATCAGACAAATAAATCCTTCCATGCTAGTTTTGGCTAATTTGTCAGCAAACAAGTCCAACATTCATTCCCTTTTTACCTCCATTTTGGTCTCAACCAACTATTGGAGAAATTATTAAACAGTTTACCTTTTATAAATATTTATAATTATATAAATTTCAATTGTTCACAAGCTAACTGCTAATTTGGTTTTATACAAGGCAGATAGGATAAAGTGAGTATATTTTTTGCCAGTTGCCTTGCCAGCCATGGCTGGAAAATAATGGATCGTCACTACAATCAACACTTTCACATTTCACATTATATTTGAATCCAAAGATAATGTAAAAAATAAATAAAAATACGTATTGATTGATGTACTTTAAGTTATATGTCATTGTAAAAACAAATCTGAATGAAGAATGTGAATCAAAAAATCATTAATACATGATGGATATTTGTCAAATATTATAATAATTTGTAATGTATTTATGGATTAAAGTCCACGTAGACATTGGTGTGAAACAACTAATTCAGAAATGTACACTTGGTACCATGCAAGTTATATGTTTTAATTTGCACTTAGTTGCCACATGGGCATATTTGAGAGTGCCCTTTCTCTCTTGCCTGGATGTGTGGGTGATGTACGAGGTAATTCCACTATAGGTGATTACAGATCCATTCTCTTTCCCCTATGCTCCAAAATAACAGGACACTGCAGCCTCTTCCCAACAGCCCCAAAACAGATTTGTCTTATAATATAAAACTACAATACAATATAAAACTACAAGGTTAAATGAATAGGTAGAAAGTTTTTTTATTCTCGACTGTCACACATATAAAGTACATGACAGTCATATCATGTTCATCTTCGCTGGATTTAGTTTTTCAAATCAACCTTTATTACTGTACATATAGCACTTGTCATACAATGCAAAAGGCAACACAAAGTGCTTGAATAAAAAAACTGTACCATTCCAATTGAAAAGTGCAATCATTGTTTTTCTCCTGCACGATTTGTCTTAGATGATATGCCACTTTCTAAGAAGTATTGGGTTAAAATAATTGTGACTTGCAAATACTTTTTTGCTAATTTTCTTTTCCTCTCCGAAAGCGTTTTTGATTTGTCTGGCATGGATTAATCTGTTTGTATATATATTTGTGTGTGGTGAAAGGGGGGGAATTAAGACGAATTAGAATGAATTTAAATGTAATTAATGTTCAGGGCAATGCATACCAATGGATTGTTGCGATCTTTTTTTAATTAGTAAAACAGTGACTGAATACTATGAATACCATAAATACAACTAGGAGCTATTGTGTTAATTATTCTTTTAAATAAATGAGGTAAAAAGGTGTGCTGATATAACTATAGGAGGTCTCAGGAACAGTCAGTTTTACAGTATTTTATACAAATTATTTCTATCATGACATGTTTATTCACCTGTTGAATATTCATGTGCGGGTACTGATTGTGAAACAGGCCAGGCTACAAGGTTGAAGTGGTTGCAATTTGTGTTTTTTTCTGATGCTATCTCAACAAAGTGCCTTACAACAGGTTCACATACAGTCAGTGGTCCCCCTTTACAGACGCTTTACTCATATCAATGTGTGTAAATGCGCACAAACCAAGCATCTACCAGCGTCCATGCGGAAGTGACAAAAAATGCAGTTCACCGAGTGGCCACTAAGGGCAGGTACCAAAACAGAGCAATTTCTCATTGACCCCCATGTTAAATAGTCCGCTTTCACAGATTATTACACCTTTTTAAAGCCTGGTTCAAAAAAAAACATTCTAGTCTGTATGTTTAGGTCATATCTCCATAACAACACTGAGGGGGTGATTTACTTTTGTAACAGGCTAGTTTTTTTATTCTATTGGAGGATAAAATGTATGAATAATTAAGGGTGTGGCTTCTTGAGTGACAGCTAGCTGCCCGCTGGCCCTCACTTTGACTCGGAGGTATACGTCAGCTAGATGGGCATATCTCCCTCGCCCAAACGTCAAATCAATGCCCTTTTTCGGTATGAGAGCGGAGTTAATCTAACGCGCATAGGCCAGGACGATTGGATGCAGTTGGAATAACTGAGATTAGCCCGCATACTACCCTATGATCCCACCGTGAAGCCTGGATAATAATCTGACATGACTTGGGCCTGGATCAAAGTTATGCGGCGCTGTCCTGTTCATGCAACCTTTATGAGGGGAGATAGTGTAGGAGAGACAGGCTGATAAAAGAGGGCAAGAAGGTGGAACGGCATCAGCATTGTACAAGGGAAGCAGTGGTGGGCCGTCAGGGCCAGCAGAGCCTTCTCTGCTGGCCCTGTCAAAATCAAAATAATATATATATTTTTTTGTTTAAAATTATTTGTGTTTAAATGTGTCTGAATTTAATGAAAATGTCAGTAGGCTATGTTACAATAATAATTCAATTTTTTTTTGGAATATGTTATTATTATCTTTTGTGAGGCCGAGCTGGATTTCCCAGGCATATGTCATAAACACATCACAGCTTCTTTATAGGTCCATGAGCGGGACCTGCACTAAAGTACTGCTAGCGTTTCATTGAAGCTGCCATCTCCTATTGGATAATAACTTTGACTGACGTGTCTCATCAGCCAATCAGATTTTGATGTGTAGTGACAGCCCGCCCCCAAGGCCCAGCAACATTTCACCTCTAGTCCCCCGTGATGTCATCAGCGAAGTTTGAACGTTCGGCGGGCTATTAACATTGTGAGGGATTACTCTTCTTTATATGTCCATGGATTACTATGACTATCCCCTTCACACAACCCACTGATCCTGTTGCCGAGCTAGCGTGGCTATAACACTTAAGCTGGATGGGCTGACAACGTTTTTTTTGCGGCACTTCACTTCGACGCTACGACTGGCTAACAGCTAGCACCGAGCGGAACAAGTTACCGGTATGTTGCTGGCCGTGTCTACCTTGTGAAGGAACATGGCACATCACGGATTGTAACAGCCTTAATGGCTTAGGATCCGAGGATGGATTTCCTCTACAAGTGATGGGTGAGTGTTACTTTTGGCTGTGTCTATCTGTGAAGAGATAACGTTATTTTATGCAGTTTTAAAACCATTTTGTTTGTTTGTTATGGTCGTTGTAGCCTATATTGCTGGGACTTATGCAATAGGTGAAGCTGTTTTTCAGTGTTGATGCCGCTTTCTAAGCATAATATGGGTACCAACTCTAAACAACACTTCTTCTTAATATATGGTTGGATTGCTGTTGTAAAATATTTGGCATAAAAGACCCTTCTTGCATGTTTCATTTGTGTTATTGAAGCGAATGCGGCGCACTGGTAATATTGCCTTGTTTGAGTAGGAGCCGTCTTGCTCAGACCCGCGCAATTATGACGCGCGTCTTGCTGAGCGCACAGCAAAAATGCTGCAAACATGCTGTGCGCTCAGCAAGACGAGGCTATTGCGCAGTCTTTGCATGACGGCGCTTACTCAAACGAGCTATTGTCCTAACTAAAAATAATCCGTTTTGTATCGTGTTGTGCATTTGCAAACAGTTGTCGAGTGACATGAAATATGTGATTGTGATGGTGCAGTAGTCTATCTGGTGCAGGATAAACAACAGTGGTGTCACTGTGCGCTACTCTGTGGTTGTTGAAGATCAACTGTCAAGCTCTTAATGTTATGCATTAGTGCAGGCTATACTGTGATTTTAGCCTATCATTTGTATGGGTCTGAATGTTGGCTGTATCGGAACCTGACGTGTGCATTTCTCAGTGTTTGGGGGGGGGGGGGGGGAGGAGAAGAGAGAGAGAGGGGTTGGTCAGAGAGAGAGAGAGAGAGAGAGAGAGAGAGAGAGAGAGAGAGAGAGAGAGAGAGAGAGAGAGAGAGAGAGAGAGAGAGAGAGAGAGAGAGAGAGAGAGAGAGAGAGAGAGAATCTAAGGTGCTTTTCCCTATATATAGGCTCAAACATGCAAAGCTAATTAATGAAATCATTGATCACGTCTCCCACACATCTAACATGAGCTATGCCAGTTTAATATAAATCCCCATTCCCATTTGTGCTCACTGGTGTGGAATAACGGCTCACAATCACATCAGCCGGGGGAATTCGACCATAAACCTTTATATAGAGGAAGCTATTTGATATCCACAATTTATGACTTTTTCATTGTCTTTGAATTTAATTTATTTTCCAGCGCTGGGAAAATGGAATCAGGGGAATAGCAGTTAGGGCGCTTTTTGGTAAATTGATTTTTTTTTTTCATATTTATTTTATGTATGTGTGCAGAGGGATTGGAAAGGGGCCAACTTGTTTTATGTTTTGCTGGTGGAACAAATAAACAAGTTCATAAGAAAAAACTCCTGCAATAACTTAGATTTAATTGTGATCGCATAAATTCCATCGGGGCCTCTTTTTTTTTGCCAGCCGTCACTCCCAAGCGGATGATGTCATTACAGTAACGTTTATTGCTTTCACTGCGGAGATGGACGCACGTAGAGATACAGTTAAGGCACTGCCCTCACCCCACCATCACATTTCATCTCCTAAAGCCACTTTTATTGGAAGGAAATCTTTTCATATGACGGGATGTGTTGCAGTTTCCCTGTGTTGTTATGTAATGTGAAATATGGCTATATCTTAATTTCATATTGCCTGAACAATCCTTTACTACAAAGGCAAAGTGCAATAAAGTCAGTGAAGCTGAGTGGCAAACCGTAAAACACAGAAACATTGCTATGCTTTCATTTTATGTGTCTTTAGGCTGAGCATTCTGAATATTTTTTTCATAGAACCATAGTTAAGTTAAGTTTCTTTATTTGTCAATTAACACAAATCAAAATTCATTCTTTGCACATCCCCTCTCAAGTTACCACACTTCGGAGGGGGTCAGAGCGCAGGGTCAGCCATTACGGCGCCCCTGAAGCAGTTTGGGGTTAAGTGCCTTGCTCAAGGACACAATGGTAGAGATGGTGGGCGCCGTAGACATAATACCAGCCACCACTAGTTTTACAAATAACACTCTCCTGTCCAGTGCTGGGGATCGAACCAGCGACCTTGTGGTTACTACAGTAGTCAGCCCACTTTCCTCTTTGCCATCCTACCACCCCCATAGGAAATGATTTTACTGCTTGCGTTACACACTATATCTTTAACTGTTTGAGTGACCTGCAGCATTAACATATCACAGTAGCTTTTAAGTTCACTCATGGCTTTTACTCTCCAGTTATGTACAGCCAGGCAGGACAGCTGTTTTTCAACCCCAAACTAGGACGACGGAGGCAGGCAGAAAGTGTAGTGGCAGAGGGAAGGAGTGAGTGATACCTTCTCCAGCGCGCGCGGGTCACTACTTATTACCCAGGAGACTCCCATGTGACCCCCCTTTGTCACAACCATAGATCTCCCTCAATGAACCAGCAGCCTCCATCCATCCACCACACAGCCACACCACACACACCACACACACACACATGAGCTATGAGTGCTATAGCTAGCTGTGAGGCCCCGAGAAGAAATCTGCAGTGGAAACAGGCAAATGTACCCGGCCTGAGCCCATTAATCACACATCAGTTTGCTGCCGTGTTGAATGCACACAAATTTATATGTGCTGGATTTATGTGGCAGAAGCAATTTGACAAAAATCCATACAAGCCTTAGTAGTGTGGTATAGCCGGCTCCCCACCATGATGAATGAGAACTACTTACATAAGAGAAAGCGGGGTGAGAAGAAAAGACTGGAGGAGGAGGAGGAGAAGAAATGACAAATAGATGGCAGAGTAATGTGGTGGTGGTGGATAGAGGGGTAAAGGGATTGAGGAAAAAAGGTGCCCTGTTTGATTGACTATCAGACAGCCCCCCCTGCCCTCACCCTGCCTGACCACTAACAGTACATCCAGACTGCATCCTCTTAGCTTCTGAGCAAATGAGGAATACTTGTATAAATGGTAGCCACACTCGGATTACAACACATGCTTACTACTGGATATACGGTGGGCAAGAAGCGGCATCATTTGAATGATCAATTTACACACAAAGACAAAAAAATATTTTCGTGAGGGAATATTGAGTTTGGACACTTTTATACAACTACTTCAATGTTTAATCCACAAAGGGAAATTGGTTTTAAAAATAGTTTTGAAATGGTGAATAGGATTTTAATCATGAAAATAAAATGCATGCCAGAAAAAAAAGCTAAATCTCATTTAATTTAAAGCATTTCAGGGTATACTTTATCCCTTACCTCCATGTTAAATTCCATTATAATAATCAACATACAAATGTGTTTCTCACTTGAACAAATTCCTTGCGGCATTTCCCTCACTCAAAAACCATTTGCAAAGATATAAAAAGACATCTTAAACCATCCCTGCTAACAGTAGCTTAGAGTCTTTCTCTCTTCCCTGCCCTTTTGTCGCATCGTCGGTATGTTTTGTTGACGTGTTAAAGCCATCCGACTGTGGATTGTGAAATTGTGTAATCCCTCCAAACAAAATGGAGACTTGTTCTTTTTTTATGGTCTGTTGTTGACTAACTTGAAGCCTGTTTTATATCTCACCCTGCAAATGAACACTTGTTAGTTCCATACACTCCTGGAGATCAACTAGGCTATTTAGCCACAAGACACAGCTGTGTCAGTCACTCAGGGCCAGCCCCCATTAATATAAACCAAACAAGAGTGGGACACATTCCAAATATGAACAGATTTTCCGGTAAGCCTCAAGGGAGAAAAAGTCAAATTTAAGCCTGTTTCCATTCCCTGCTGTTATTTTTCAGTAGGTAACTATCTAAATATTGCTTTATTGAGTGGGAGAGAAGTGGTGTTTGGGATGTTTATCTCAACAAAATGTTTGAATCCTGCCAAATCTATACTTATTTGGAGGCAAATTATGCAGGACTTCGAGTGCGTTTACATCATCTACAGCAGCACTGCGCAACACGGCTTTGTATGCCCATTAAAGGGCACCACTAGTCATACTGTGCAATAATTAGAGTCATAGACATTTAACTGCACTTCAGATGTAACTGAAGTACATACATACATATCATTAGAAGAAGCACACTTTCCCTTCATTTGTATGCATAATCAGACCAAGAAAAAGGCCTTTATACACCCATAATAACAGTACACATTATTATTAGTAATACTGACTTGAAGTGCTTGTTTGTTGGGGTGGAGAGGCCACCATGTATAATTATCCCATTTATAGGCCCATGCATGGTGAGGAGGATCATCTCTGACATATGAATCACAGGCCATGATATCATGCTAAACTAGCCCTGGCTGGTTCCACATTTACTGCTTTACACTTTGGCATAGCGCAAGTCATATCTCATCTGTCTTTGCCCTTGTTCCAGTCGCACATTGCCTGTGTGTGTGTGTGTGTGTGTGTGTGTGTGTACAGTAGCTCCTTTTCCCCATGGATTTCTTTCTTTTTCTTATTCACTTTTCACTGAATTCGCCTCCTGTAGTGTACATGTAGCCTAGCCTGCAGTCTGACAGTGATCCGAGTGCCCGCCAGACGACATGACTGAACACTGACCCCCGCTTGTCAAGCCGGTTGAGACGCTATACGCACATCTGGCCTTTTTCCTTTCTGCCCCCCCCCCCCCCCCCCCTCCCCCCCCCCCCTTTTCCTCTTGTATGCGGGCTCGCCACAAGGCTGACTACACATGCTCTCATTTGTTTTTCACTCAGCAAAAAAAGCCAGAGGGAAAGTGAGAATGAATGAAAAGTGGAAAAAGAGGGAGATGGGAGAGAGAGAGAGAGGGGGGGCATGGACTGAAAGAAGGATTTTTTTACCCCCCGCCTCATTGTGTTAACATGCACAGGGCACCAGCCATGAAAATCCAACCCGTTTCTTGTTCTGACAGAGTGATAGTGATCTCATTATTTCTGGGTATGTGTATAATATACTAATGCAGCTGCTGTGCGAAGGCAAGAACACACGCATGCTAGACACTTGTGTATGCCTTAAGAGCCCTAACGCCCGAGGATTAAAGCTATAGTGCATAGCTTTTTCATATAAATGAATGTCGGTTTCATTCAGAAGCGCCCAAGAAATGTTTCAGTTGTTGATTCTACTGCTAAGAAAAAAAAAACATGGACATACAGCAGAAGGTATAAAATCCACACACAATTCCTCAGAATTCCTCATGGGGAAGAGAGAAGTTACGCACTATAGCTTTAATGTATTTCCCTGTGCAAACTCGCTCACACATGCACACCAGATCATAGATACAGGGGTTGAGTCAGCAGTGATAGTGTTGACCTTACGCTGTAGGTGTGTGTGTGTGATTGCGTGTGTGCGTGTGTGTGTGACTCACCCCGTGGCTTAAGGCCAGAGTGCAGAGCATATATATTCCGTTTCGACACCTTGATAGACACCGAGCCATTGCCACCCCACTGTGCCCCGCCAGCCTCTGCCACTCTGCTGCACTTCTCATTACTGCTAGACCAAAGGAGAAATCACCAAGTAGGCATAAGGAGGGTGTATGTTTATAATGAGTGCTACTCCTAACAGATAAACAGCATGTGGCCATCTTTTAATCAGTTGTTTTTAGCCGTGTGTGTCTATCATCAAGGAAACACCAAGATATCTATCAAGTATCTATACAAAGGCACAAGGAAACATATACCGTACATCACTGTGGCGGCTGTGGTGAAGCGGGTAGGGCAGTCGTCCACTGGAGTGCAGGGTAGGCGGTTCGATCCCCTGCCTACCTGCCACATGTCGAAGTGGCCCTGGGCAAGACACTGAACCCCCGTATTGCTCCTGATAGTTAGTGTGCACCCTGCGTGGTAGCTGCTGCTATGTGTGTGTGAATGTGTACAAAACACTGTAAAGCGCTTTTAATCAGTGAAAAACCAGGGAAAAGCGCTATAAGAGTCCATTTACCACTACCATCATTGTTAAGACAACTTTTGTTTGTCCGACATGATCGTCCTTAGCAAAGGGAGCTGTTCAGTTCTTAAAAAAAGTTCAGAAATACAAATTGTAAAATCTATACTATTCCATGATAAATTGGCAAATTAAATATGCCATGGACAATTGGCTGGTACGTTTGAATGTTCCAGAACAGTTACTGAATGCATATCCTACTGAGGGTTATTTTGGCCGGTCTTTATCTCAGTCACAGTCTTTAAAATGGACTTGATTCATTACTGTTAATACAGTATTAATAATGCAGAGAATGACTGAGGAACAAACACCGAACTGTGTTAGCTACACACTAGGGCTGGGCGATTAATTGAATTTCGATTTCGGTTACAATTTTGGCTTCCCTCGGTCATGAAAACAAGATAATCGTAATAAAACGGTTATTGTGCGGCACGCCGGGTCATGTGTAGTAAATGCAGCGCACCCTTCTGTCTCCACCTGCGCTCCGCCCCCGCCCGAACACTGTCGCTTTCAGCGATTCCAGTGCAATTGTTTATTCAGCATAAAGTTAAAACGCTCGTCCAGGATGTTACACCGAAACACAAAAGCCTTGCGCGATTGAAGCAGCGTTTCACTCGGTGAAACATGGTGTGAGTGAGACACTGTGATGGCGGTGGGTAACGGTGTCATTCACTGTGAGAACTTGTCGGTGTGAGCCGCCACGCAGAAAAGCTCTGTGGCTTTACGGGTAAAATGATAGTCGGGGATTCCTGCACGTTAACGCTGTTGAGGGGAAAGGCTTCCGCTTTCTGATTGCATTTCTCGAGCCTGAATATATTGTGCCATGTCGGCAAACTATCTGCGCGACAAGAGCAAATATACAGTGAGACGCACCCCCTCCGTTAGTTTCAGTCTACAGACGAAAAGTTACAACCAGCACCTAAGCATGGACTTCGTTTAAATAAAGCGTCTAATTTTTATGATTAGCGCTCTGATGCAAATTCTGAAGTCTGAAGATTACGGTGTCAGCTGTGGTGTAGTTTTTGCAGTGCAACTCAACGTGCACTGCAAAAAAAAAACAAGGCAATAAGTCGATCTTTTTGTAGATTCATAGCCTACCTCCTCTTATAAGTCAAAGTACAAATCAATGAATGGTTCACAATCACATCCCTAGTAAAATATTAATTTTACTCTTAGATTCGAAGGTTTTACTGATTATTTATTTTGTGTGGCTTTTTAGTTGTAGGCTATGTTTGAGGAGCACAATTGGGAGTTTTGTTTATGTAATGTTGAAAGAATTGGCTGAATTTTCATTTTGGTGCATCCCTACAATGAATAATCGTCTTTAATAACCGTGATTACAATATCAATCAAAATAATCGTGGTTATCATTTTTGCCATAACCGAGCAGCCCTACTACACACACAACGATTGTTACACTAGTAAAGGCCTTTTTGTCCCAAGTAATTGGCTAACTCAATTCTTCTTTTTGCTGGCTTCCAGTGGTTTAACCTCTCACCTTGCTATGTCCAGGTGTGTGTAACAGTAAACCCCAGACATCACTGTTGGTTGTGCTGCAAAAAAGCACAAACAAAAGAATCACATTTAAATAATTTAAAAAACATCCATTTTCTAGAAGCAGTGCACATCTTACTCACGGACAGTACAGTCAACAATATTTTATAGGGGACTATTTCTTCTCAAGAAAGTATAGTTCCAAAAGCACCGACAATCGACCACAGCCTCCCCATTAGTTCACTTCTGCCCAGGGACCATTGTCGCTGTGGGCTGCCCCCAAGAAAAATCCTATTCACCTCCATTGTATTCAGAGGGAGGCAAAAACCTTCGACTCCTTTTCCACCAATACAAGTCTATATGTAAGGGATGGATCAGAGGCGGCGCTCGATCGAAACCAGTTGTTTGCATTTCCACAGCGAAACAACCAGGGAAACAGGTATATGGCAAGCCCTGCACCAACACGTTGCTGCTCTAGAATCTACAACCACTTATATAGGTTAAGTTACTTTATTACGTTACTTTGTCAATGTTTACTTTAAAATGTGTCTTTCCGCATATCCCCTCTCAAGTTGCAACACTTCGGAGGGGGTCAGAGCGCAGGGTCAGCCATAGTACAGCTACCCTGGAGCAGTTTGATGTTAAGTGTCTTGCTCAAGGACACAATGGTAGATATGGTGGGCACCATAGATGTCATACCAGCCATTACTAGTTTTACAACTAACACCCTCCTGTCCGGTGCCGGTAAACAAACCAGCGACCTCATGGTTACTTGTAGGCCACGCATTCCCTCTAGGCCTTCCTATGAAGGGCTAGGGATTGTCGTGTACACCATACATTCATGGCTACATAATGAAATGCAATCTCCCTCCATAGCTATTGGGAAGATCAGCACAAATACACTGGACCAGTTTTTGGTTGGATGCCATAGGCTCATAAAGCAAGCGCCATTAGCAACTCTTTTAAGAATGTGATGTCTGTGATGTACTCCATTGTTGCTAGAGTTAGCTGTGAGCGTGTGTAGACGAACTGTGTACAGATAACAAGGTTGCACAAGTGGCATCAGCACTAGAAAACCAGGTTCCTATTGGATATAAAGGGGTGTTGGATGGGGTGGGGTTTCAATTCCTGCAAGCCAAAAATCCCAACATTCTCTCCATGTCTGTAGCACTACATGCAGGTGACAACATCTAAATGTTATTGAAGGATGACCCTTTTAAAAGACAAAAGCATCCAACTGGCTCTTATCCAATATGTCTGCCTGATTAGACGTTTAGTCATCAGTCCAAAAATGCATTGTGATTGAGAACCATTTTCCCACCCAAACAGGAGAGCAGGGGAGATGTCAATCAAGCCCTGTTTTGTACACGCCCACTCTGTCCCCAAGGGGAACTCTAATTAGGTGACATAAGTGAAAGCACTCGTGTGAGGTGAAAAGCCAACTCAAGTCTCTGAGAATTATTGGAAAATAAATAGAAGAAACAGAAAGAAACCAGTTAAAAAAGTTGTTTTTTGAACTACCAAAATTATATGTAAGAAATGATCCCGTGATGGCCTCAGCTGGGAACCACTTTAATCTTAATAACACATCTGGTGAAATCATCATTTTCTAAGTCCGTCTGTTTGGTTTTCAATCAAATTGTCTCTGGTTTACCACGCTCCAGTCCACATCATTGACTGCATGCTCACACGCAACAGCCTCTGACGTAAACATGTTGTACACACATAAACAAGCGTGTCGGCTGGCTCCCAAAACTCATTCCACAATTGATCCCCTAGGTGATCTCTTATAAAAAAAACAACCACTGGTCCAACATGCATGCTGTCTATTTACATATATCTCTCATTTGCATACCAAAGTAACACTGGCCCGTGACACTTTTCCTTTCTGTTGAATAATTCATCAGAGGTATATTTACATAAGGTACAGAGCCGAGGCCTTAACCTGAAATCTCTACGGGCGTGTGGGCGACCCGTTCTTTTTTGGCAGGGGAGGGGGGGGCCTTCTGTGGATGTATTTTTCACTCGTCCCCTGCACTAATTAATTAGCAAAAAAAAATCAGCTTCTGCCAAGATCAATGGAATAAGCTTCCTCCGTGCGGTCTAATACGATTCAATGGAACCATGAATCCGTGGGCTGATTATCCAGGGAGAAGAGTGGCCTCTTGCAGGGCTTCTTAAATTTGGCTTATACTGTAGTGCATCCCTGCAACAGTTAAAAGAAAACACTCCTGTGATACGTAACATATCTGTTTATGCAGGCATTATACCGCCCAATGACGTCACTTTTTTCTTTGATGTGTTACGTTAGATATGGGTTCCTAGTATGCCCATTTTTTTGGCATGTTTGTGCATAAGTACACCACATATATTGTTTAGATGTTGCAAGAGGGGGGGGGGGGGTAAATGTAAGCACTGAGGCGCGTACACATGCATGTTATATTGTACTCATTTGCATACATATGTTGCTCTGCGAACAGGGGGTGTCTTGTATGGCTGCCTTTTGTATTTAGGTTAGAAGCTGTGTACAAGGGGAATATATATCGATATTTGCATGTGCCACATCAAAGGTGTTGTAAGACAGTGTGTGGAGATCACACAGCTTGTTTGGTGGCGTTCTTGATTGATGCATTGGGGTTACAGGATACTTTCTATGCATCGGAAATGTGCCGCCGGAGATGCAAAAAAAAAAAAAGTGTACGCATTGTGAACTCAAAATGACTCGTAGTTCATTATAAGTCAGATGCAAGAGGTCTAATTTTGAACAAGGAGCATCTCCCCCTCCCCACACACATGCCCGCCCGCCGCGCACACACACACAACACACACACACACACACACACACACACACACAACACACACACACACACACACACACACACACACACACACACACACACACACAAACTGACTCTGTATCCTATCCATTTTCCTTTTATCTCTTTCTCACACACCAACACACAATCCAAGTCCCAATGGCCACCTTGTTTACCTCATGCCTCTTTGGCTGCACCCAATAGAGAGAGAGTGTGTGTGTGTGTGTGTGTGTGTGTGTGTGTGTGTGTGTGTGTGTGTTGAGGGGGGATGCTACAGTGTGTGTCCCAAGAGAGGCTGTGTGTACGGACCCTTCACTAAAACCTCTGCCGACTGCAAATATGAAAATATATGTGTGTGTTGTGCAGGACCTATACTAATAAGCCCCCCCCCACACACACACACACACACTAGTGGCTGTGACGTGCACACAAGTGTAATTCTCGCCTGTATGCTGCACAGAGAAACATATACAGTATACACACATGATAAATCCACATGGATTTTTGATGACGCTAAGCCGCGGCGGGAAACCCCAGGGAGATCGGCCTGTCTTTGACAAAACAAAACAGATGTTTATGTGCACAATGTCACCCTAATGGCAGCAGCCACGCTCCCCTCCTCTTCATTAATCACTCACCCTCCACTATGCAGCCTTCGATTTCCGTTTCCTTAATTTACTGGTTCCATCTCTATGTGCATATACTGGGACATGTGTGATAAAATGTGTGATGAAAAACTAAAACACCTGTGTCTCGCGCTAGGATTTTCATGATTTGTGCTGTTGATAATCTTTTTGCAGATATTTTTCCATATATGCTACTGCAAGTATGCCCTTGAGCAAGACCTTTACCCCCCCCCCGCCCTCCCAAAACACACACACAATCCTCTGTTGCATAATTACCAAGGGTGTAGAACTTGTGATTGGATTTAAGTGTGTGTGTACAGCAGTGCTGAAAAACAACAAGAATTTATAAGTCTGTAGAGGTTTCCTGTATACATATAGTGCTTTTCTAAATGATTTGGTGGAAGGATAGGGGGCGAGGGGGTGGGGGGGGGGGGTGAATGATTGGGTTAACTGTGGCTGTTAATACAGAGTGCTGTGCTAGCACTGAAATATAGAGCAGACATTGAATTTGTGTGTCGATATTTGCAATTCGGAAAAAAAAACACACGAGCACATGCCACTCACTTTCAAAAGAATGTTAAGCAAAAAATAGAAAGTCAAAAAGGTGTCATGAAGGTCACTTCATTGCTGCTAGTATATAGTCCAGGAAAGCCTGCCATATCAGTTTACATTTCTTTTGCTTTCCCTGAAATCTCTTAACGGAATTTTCTCCATAGAGTACTACAGAAGCAGGGGGGCTATCTCCTTATTGTGGCCTTCTTCTATTGATGTTGAACTTGTGACCCCTGTGGACTTCCATTGTCCCCTGTAAGGCCCCTGTCTCCTCTGGGTAAGGGCCCTTTGTCAAAAACTCCCCCAGTCCCTCAGTGTCATTCATGGGTTGTCTGCTGGACTTGACTGGGTTGAGCGTTACATGAGTGAGGGTAACTTGTTTATCCATGGAAGTGATAGGGCTCCAACCTGGCACATGAGATCAGGGTCTGCTCTATTGCTGCTGCTGCTGCCATGCCAATCAGTCCAGTGGAGACAGAGGGGTTTGGCAGCCCACCCACGCAACACACACACATACACACACACACATACACATGCAAACACAAACATGCGCGCACACACACAGCACACACACACAGATACACTCAAATAAACACACATGCATGCACACACATGCAAACACCAAGCGGCCCACACACACCACACACACACACACACACACACACACACACAACACACACACACACACACAAACACAGAGCCAGATGATGGCACAGAACTGGAGCGCTGGTGACAGTTTTTCTTCCTAGTCGACATGAGGAATACAATGGAGTGTGTTTAGCCCAAGGGTTGAGGGCACAGACGCAAAGGGGGGGAGAGAGAGAGAGAGAGAGTAGAGAGAGAGAGAGAGATGTATTGTACACACCGCACATGTCTCCCTGACACATCTGCTGTGCTGGATGAAGGAGAAGCAGAACTTTTCTTTTTGCTCAGCTAAGTGTGGAGGTGCATTCTGATTCAGAACGCTGTTTAATGGGCGCCATTAGAGTCTTAAGAACAGCCGGCGCATGTTTGCACAGGATGCTGCGATGTATCCACATTGCTTACAGCGTTCATATTTCACAATAATTTGATGTAAACAATGTGTTTTCCCTGCAACGAGCGGTAAATACCAGAGAATGTGTTTACATGCCACATTTATTCGTAAAATGCTATACAAGCTCTGTGTCAGCAGTGCTTTACATTTTTTTATGGACAGGATAATAACTTAAAAATTATTATTTTCAGGACAAGGCAATTTTGAGATAATCTAATACCGTTTAAATTAAAATTATAGTTTAAATGAAATCTGGCAATGATGCAAAATGTAATCATGAGGTACGTGAGGTGCATTCCCTTTCCCATATATTCCTTTAAGTCTATGTTTATTTGAGTAAAACTGTCCTCGTGCCTTGTAAGGGTTATACCATATTGTTATGCCATTACTGGTGCACTATTAAGCCCACTATGGAACCGTTTGGTAGCTCAATCACTTTCTTTACCACTTTCATGTGTGTCTATTAGGTTATGAAGGTGGAGCTAGCAGGCAATTAGCTTTGCATTGCATAGTGTAAGCAGGGGGTAACAGCTAGAACACCTATGAACCTCACCAATGGAACACTTGTTATGATCTTCTATGTTACATTCCAATTTATTCCAGAAAGTGACGGTGATAAAGTAAAGTTGGGGGAATTACGTGCTGGGTTGGGCCACAACCTGTTACACTTTAAATTAAACTATAGAGATCAAACTAACAAGATAAGTAGAAATATGTGAGCTCGGTTCCTGTGCTTAAGCAAAAGGAAAGCTATAACCTCACCTGTTGGCTCCAAATTCATATTTAGCAAATAATCACAATTCCCAAAAGGTGGACCTTGTATGAATTTATTTAAAGGTGGAGTCAGCAATTTTGAAGAATGCTTGTTCTCAAAATCACCTCATGTCTGAATGGATATTTATATAAAGTTGGCATTCCAAAAAAATGAAATTATCCTAAAAGCATGTGTATGACCCTTAAGGCCCTTTTCCACCGCCGCGCGGCAACGCCGCCGCCTCAATTCATTTCAATGAGGGAAGGGCGGCTGAGGGAAGGCGGCAAGGGAGGCGGTTCAGCCGCGGCGGTTGGACCAGGAAGCGGTTGCCGCCCACGTGAACGCGCTCAGATTTTCCCCAACCGCTCAGCTTTCCCCGTGTTGAAACTTTCAGCGGCAGCCGCCCGGCGGCAAGGCGGGAGTACAAGGCATCGTTGCAAACGGAGTACAGACATAAACAACACGGACCTACCATGTTTTAAGTCAATGTTAAAGTGTCTGTCGTTTAAAAAAGATTGGATATATATTCGACGTTGAACACAAACATGTGGAACTAGTGATTGAAGACGATTTTCTAGGGGAAATATTTTTTAGACGGAACTGTATTTTCTCTCTGTACTTTTATTCTTCATAAAAGCTCATATAGAGAGACTATAACATCGTTATACGAGAGAGAAAGAGAGAAATAAGTGTGGTGGACTTCTGGTCGGGCTATATCAACGATACGATCACCGAAGCATCTCGCTGTCATGGCCGCCGAGGCAGCAGCCGCTTCTAAAAACGCCGGGCTCACCGGTGGAGTCCTCCGGCAAGGAGGCGGTTGAGAGGGCGGTTGCCGCGCGGCGGTGGGAAAGGCCCTTTATGCTTCTCCTCCACTTTACTTGTTAATGATTTACCCAAGCACCCAAACTCCTCTCAATATGGTGTAGAGTGATTATGTATACGATTGGAAGACTCAGGGGTTTTCTACTGTATATTGCTCTCCGTCAGCATTTCTGGCCCCCAACTTAAGGGGTTATTTGTCATCCCATTGGCACATCTGATCACTGCTAGAGAGGTCCACAGTCTATCATAACGCATTATATCCCAGCCCTCATGTGTATTGACACAAGTGGTTTGGATAAAGGGGGGAGGGAGGGGGGAAGGGGTTCTTGTTTGCTATGCGTCTCCATAATAGAGTGCAGTTGAAATATTTGCATCTTTTCATCGAGCGCTGGCCCGAGCAGACAGTGAGTCACTGGAGATGTGAAGGAAACCGTGAAATGACACACAGAGAGAGAGATGTGTTGATGTGGCAAAAACAATGGGGAAGATGACAGACAATAGTGTGTGTGTGTGTGTGTGGGGAGGGGGGGGGGGGGGGGACATGACCAATCCGTTCTGTTTGTCTTTTTATTTTATTTTTTGCAGTGTGTGTGTAGAGGTATACGCATCCATGCATGAAAAAGGAAAAAAAAATACTCTAGGGACACTTTCCTACAAGCATTTAGTTTGCATGTCCGCCCCCCTTCCCTAGTGCCCACCTGTCAACTGTGTTCTGCTTCTTGCCATTTCCAAGTATCCCTCTCTCTCTCCCTCTCTCTCTCACATACACCTATACTCTCTCTCTCTCTCTCTCTCTATCTCATACACCTATACTTTCTCTCTCTCTCTCTCTCTCTCTCTCTCTCATACACCTATACTTTCTCTATCTCTCTCGCTCTCTCTCTCATACACATACTTTCTCTCTCTCTATCTCTCTCTCTCTCTCTCACATTGAAACGTAAGCATACATTTTTGAACAGATGTTAACTGTTGCAAAGTGGCAAAGTAGTGATGGGCTTACTTTCCTCCCATCTTTCCTTCCTTCCTTCCTTCATCTCTCTCTCTTCCCCCTTTCTCCTGGCCCGACATCGTAAACCAAGTCATTCTAATGAGCACTGGTTGGTATTCCCAGGGTGCTTTTCTTCCTCTACCATGCTATAGAGCGCTGTGCCTTGCTGCCTTCTCTGACATTAATGTTTTCAATTAGGCACCCCTGCAACCGTTAACCTCTACGTTAGCAGAAAACATGTTAAGAGGGGGGGGGGGGGGGGGGATCATGGGACCTAAAATTCCAAAATGTTGTGAGTAGTAGCCATGTGTTGTTGGCAGGGTTGGGAAATAGTGTGGACCCCTCCTGTAAAAAAAAAAAAAACATTTCAAATGGCACACCACACACCCTGCACCACATTGGGGTGTATACGCATGGCAAGCTCCAATCCAAACGGATTTTGGGTGGTTAAGGCTCGGTCTGCTCTGTTTTTCAAGCAGGGGTCAATCCTTTTTCTCCCTGTCAGTGTGAGGGCCGAGAAACTATTTGCGAAAATATGTTACGCTCCTCCACTCACCGATCCATCAGCCGTGTGTGTTGTGTGTGTGTGTGGGTGTTGTGTGTGTGTTGTGTGTGTGTTTTCCCGTTGTACATGTATCATGTATTTCTCCTGCTCTTCCTTGTTACACGCTGTGCAAAGGTGAAGTGATGAAGACTGAATGGAAAAGGAGGAGGACTGGAGAGAGGGTGGGTTGACTGTTTGACATTCCCTCTTGTCCACCAAAGCGGCTGTTGGTTTTGTGTGTGTGTGGTGTTGTGTGGGGGGGGTGGGGTGATGCTGTAGGGTTGAGAGCCTGCAATTAAGATTCTGCTCAGCCAGCCTACTCCAATGGCTCAATGGGGCGAGAATAAGCAAGTCCACTGATGATAAATGGCCCACATCTCTGTCCATGTCCCTCCAATATAACCTGGGCATTAATTACACCAATTGGTATTGCACTGTCATCAATATCCATCTGTGTGCTGGAAGCCCGTGTGTGTGTGTGTGTTGTTGTGTGTGTTGTGTGTGTGTGTGTGTGTGTGGGGTGTGTGTGGTGTGTGTGTGTGTGTGCGTGCGCGTGTGATTTTGACGAATCGCGTAGCTTGGACCGGGAGCAGACTGTGAAGTGCTTGCACTGCACAGAAACACAGTGGAAATGACGCCATCTTTAAAAGCAAACTTTTCCAATAACATGCACTCATAGCTTGTTGGGGGAAAAGGTGAGTGTTCAGTACTGACATACATTTGCTACTTCTTCAGCACCTTGCCAACATGATTATAGCTTTTCGTAAAATTGTCGCAGACTTGTCCCACTAATGGCTGTTGGTTTTCTTTTAACCCTGTAGTTTGACCAGTCTGTTTTGATTAAGCCATTTTAGTTTTATTAACAGGAGAACACAACACAGACAGGGAAGCATCCAAGCAACTTAATCAAGTGTAGTTTCATGTCATCTTGACTGTGAGGGCCAAAGCCTTTGATTTAATTTTCCTCTTATAACAGAGTTCTCTACCGTCAATCAAAAAAAAGGGTGAGAATCAACAGCGATAAATATGTGAGGAAAAACTCCCAGAGGACAGGGTAGGTGTTATGATGCCCTGGAGCTGTGATTCATAATGAGTGAATTACACTGCTGGCTGAACCTGTAGAGAGAGTCCACAAACCTATAACCTATTTGGTACAATAACTTTGGTGTTTTCTTAACTTATCGTTTCATGATCCCCCAAATATATTGTTTGACCCTTTGGAGTGAGCCCCTATCCATAAATTGGGAAGCACACTCTGACTTTAACATATTGGAAAAAAAGGTATCCAAATCTAACAAATAAGACTTCCACATTGAATCTTACCTTACATGACCTTTAAAAAAAAGTTTAAAATCAAGTATGTGACGATAAGAACTTTGCTTTATTTGCAAAAATCAGCAACTCTAGGACAGCAAAGGCAGAGGAAAGAGAAAAGAGTAGCGACTAGCAAAAGTGACTTTGGTGGTTTGGAAACTCCAAAGTCCATCTGGCCTGTCACTTAACCCTGCACCTTTGTGTTTAATCCTTGTCCCTCTCCAACCTTTCCCCGTTCCTGCTCTGTCCTCCTTCTCTCCGCATTAGAGAGAAGCAGATTTCAAGATGGAGTTGATTGTTGGCATTGACCATAGGGTTTGATTGCAAACCCTTTTCAGGAGCATATGGTGAGCGAGGCGGATGCCATTCTCATGCCTACCTACGCGCATAAAGGACGAGCTGATCCCATGCCTTTTTGCAGTCTGATTTACAGTCTAGGGCAGTGGGGCAGCAACAGGCGACCCATGGGCCAAAATTAATATCTGGCCCCATGACCCTGACTGCATATCATTCGACAGCACGTCTACAAGCCACTTTGAAATTAGCATGCTTCGTCTGTTGTGCCGTCTGATGTTGTACCCTTTGAAGGGCGACAACTTCTTAGCAGATAAGACACAATGGCTTTGCATTCATGACAAACAGGTAGGGTGAAAAGACAATGTATATATTTGTAACCTTTATTTACACAGGTAATCTCATTTACAAAGGAGACCTGGTCGCACACATTCTGTTTCCATCCATACACCAATAGCAGCAGCCACCACACAGTATGAAAGCTAACTATCGGGAGCCATTTAAGTGTCTTGCCAAGGGACATTTAGACATGCGGGCAGGGCTGGGGATTGAACCACCAACCCTGCAATATTTTTTTATTTTATTTCTCATTGAATGCCCTATATTCGCTGTCAACCTTCCCCTTCTGACTCTTTGATAGCAACATTGTTCTGTTGTCAGCTTTAATGTTTAATATAACTCACCAGATACAGTCAAAAACATCATAATTCCAAAAGAACCGAACATATACCCTCTTTCCATTAAAATATATTTCTAAATCACAATTGGCTAATCAAAACAAACTATTGTAGAAGGTAAGCAGGATGCATGTTTAGCCTAATTGAGAGAGTAGGTGTGGTGTGTGAGGTGATTTTTTTCTAAATTGACATGACCTCCTACTGTCTTAAAAAAGATTGGCCCGAGGCTGGACTTACTTGCCAACCCGTGGCTTGCAGTCAAATAGATAATTTATTGGATGAATAAATGCATCAAAAATGTTTTATTTTATGCCTGTATTAAAACATTATTAATCGTGTCTAATTTACCTTCAGATTATGTTCTTATTATATCCCCTTGTATCTAATAAATCTCATTTTACTCCCATTGAACAATTCACTTCTAGGGGTAAAAAATGTCAGCTACATGTCTTGACTTTTTGCACTGTGCGGTGGTGATGCTTTGGGAATAGGGATAGTGGGGTATTTTTTAAAACCAATTGATTTTAGTGTTGGATTACTGCAAACATATATGCAAATTGGTGCACATGAATATGAGGGGATTTTGTCGGATGTGACAGAAATAATGTCACTTCACTTTTAATAGGCAATGAGTCATTTCTTCTGCATTTTTCTTCATTTCATTGCATCTTCAGCGTGTGCTTTTCTTTAAGCAGCTAGTTCTAACAGTCAGGTTATTATTTTGAATCAGCCCCACTCCACTTGTAACTGTTTTAATTGCTATTGTTCTGTTTTATTCAATTGATCTGAATGTTTTATGTGTTGTCTCTTTGTAAGCTTGTTGTTTTCTCATTGTTATTGTGTATCTGTCTCGACAGTCATTGTAAAAGAGGGTAACCTCAATGATCTTTCAAGATAATAAAGGAAAATGAAATACCAAAGTCAGACACAGTCAGCTATAAGCTCCAGGGCAGCTGTAAGAGCTGTTTAGGTGTGTGTGTGTGGTGTTGTGTGTGTGTGTGTGTGTGTGTGTGTGTGTGTGTGTGTGTGTGTGTGTGTGTGTGTGTGTGTTGTGTGTGTGTGTGGTGTGTGTGTGTGTGTACTACTACATGCATTTTGTGGTGAGCCGGGAGGCCATTTGTCAAGATTTATGCGTGACATAAATGCATACTAAAGCAACCAGCTCAACCAACTGCTAATCAACGCTAATAAGGTTGTGGAGTTATGAGTCGTCAAGATCAAAAGGAAAGCCCCAATCCACCACAGACGTCATCACATTTCATTGACCGGGGCTGGGCGAAAAAAGAAAACTTTGCTACAATTAATTATCAAGAGAGGCAGGTGTTTTTAATGTGTTCCATGGAGGCAAAGGATACAAATATATACTTTTTTGGTCATTTTGTTTTTCAAGATTTTTTGGCATTTTCAAGTTTATTAGATAGTACAGAGTTGAAATGGGGAGACAGAGAGAGAGGGGGGGATGACCTGCAGTAAAGGTCCACGGGTCGGATTCGAAACCCGTGACCAATGCAACGAAGGCCGGAGCCAATATGGTGCACCAACAATTTAACCTGACTGATAAGGAATCTGTATTATTGCTGTTGCTCATTATTTCACCTTCAGAGGTAGCTAGAGGTTCTCACTGTTGTTTATCTAGTTCTCTGTGGATCTATAAACACCAACTCAGTACGTGGTGTGTATTTTATTTTATATCTATTGTTTTGGGTTTTCTGGGTCTCCTGGGCAATTTTGGTTTTTAGTCAGCTGCTTGGCAGCAGTGGTTATGTTAATCCATTGAATGTGTTCTTTCATAAAGGAATCCTGTAGTGGCTCTATAGAGTTGTGTTGTTTTTCTCCCCTTTCCATCTAACACTTGCGATTTAACTTTGAGTGTGATCTCCTGACTATCCCAGTGGCACCACTATGAGGTTGTGTGTGCTTTTATGTTGGATGAGAATGTCTCATTTGATAGATGTTCCATGATGTTTTGGTAACTTTGTTGATGCCCCTCAATTTACATCAAACCTATGTTGACATTTTTTCATTTGCTGTTAGCATGCTAAACATTTACAAAGCATCATCATGTTAACATTGTGGCAGAGCCAGCAGCATGGCTGTGGACTGGGAACTATTTAAGGGCCAGGCTATAGTCTGGAACATGAACTAGTTTGTTTATTGATGGTTTGTTTGACCACATCAAGGAAAAAGTGTTAAATATGTTCTGAAAGGCCAAATTAAAAGGAGGCGGTTGACCTCTAAATATTTAAATGTCAGGACATTCTCTCGTAGAGGACATTCATAGTGACACCTTCTTTTACATAATAAAGGGGTCTAATCAATCCAATGTTTTTTGATCTTGTATCATACCTAGTGAATGTTTTGTTTGGCTGTTTTTTGAATGCCTCAGCTCGGGATAAGAGTATAATTGGCTCCTCAATATGACCTTCAGAAGCATGAACAACATACAGGTACATTAATACATTTATCTTTCCCATTCAGGCACAAATACACAAACTCATCTCCCTCTCTTTCTCTAGCTAGCCCTATACACATCAGAGGTCACTGGAATTGGGGGCTGTGGACAGAAATATCTCCTTTTTTGTCTGCGCTGGCGGTGGACAGTTTTGTCTTCCATACTGCATTTTTTACGAGATCTCATTATTTTCATTTCCTATCCTGTCACTTATTATTAGGGCCCTTCCGTTACAGCGCACACAGGAATAGCTCCGGTCCTGATAGGAAGCCAGGGACCTCTGAAAGGAGATGCATTCAACAATAACAAAGGATTGTATCACTAAGGATTGAAGGTTTAGTGCCGTAAAAAATATCATTGATTTTGCTCAAATGCTTCAATCTCTTTCCTGTGCCAAGGATGTACTCGGTTGCACTGGGATGGAAATCAACATTATAATGGGCCACTTATTACAAGCGGGATGGGTCTTTTTTTTATCTAGTCCCTCCCTCATAATATTGCAAATGAAATTAACAAACTGTTGTTTCCCAGCGTGGAAAAAAAATACAAAATTTAAATAGCAGAGCGTTAATTCATGCATGAAAGCACTGTTGGAGCCATAGTAGAAGAGAGAGAAAAAAATCCACAGATTCCAGACGCCGGAATCCACCACGGTATTATTCATTAAGACAAGTGAAACGTTGGGAGTCTGCAAGTGTATCTCAGAAAAAGGGGCGGCCATATGTTTAGTGTCAATATGACTTCACGGTTGCCCATGTGGAAAATAGCCGCGGGGTCCACAGAATGCACACTTGCGCAGAGGCTGTGTTTTTTAGATAAATAATCTCAAACTGTGAAATGCGGAAACTGTAGAGGCATGTCTAAAAATAAGTTCCGTCTACTTGCGCTTTTTTTTAATTGTGACAGAGGGAGGAAAGTAAATGGCTGATTATGAAGAACTCAGGTCTGTTTATGGGGGGAGTGTGTGGGGTGTGTGTGTGGGGGGGGGGGGGGGGTAGAGTGGTCTGATTGTTTCCAATGCCCTTGGTGATTCTCTCAACGACTGGCCTGGCATGAAATTGGCAGAAGCAAGGGACCAGAGAAAAGAGAAGAAGAAGGAGGAGGAGAAGAAAGCAAACGAAAAAAAAAATAATAATGTGCAAGCCATGAACAGATAGAACTGTGGGTTAAAAATGTCCAAGAGTAAAGGAATGGTGTGCAAGAGAGCCGAAATGATGAAAAGACCCTGGGAAAAAAAAGGAGTCAGATAATTTGAGGTCTGCTGGGTTTCCTCCAAGCTGTATACACACTCCAGAAACTTTGTGGTAAGAAAAAAAAAAATCAAAGTTCAACACGAATGACCAGGAGCCTTTAACTATAGAGTCGGACACGGGAAAAGCTTCTCATTAGGGGTTTGCACCGAACATACACTGCACACACTATTGTACCATTAATAATGCATTAATGCCCTTACCTCAGGTTTTCTTCCATGTTTCTCCCACGGATTCAATGATAAATCTGGTTTATTGCAGTTTAGAACTCATTAAATAGTCAGGTCATCAACTCAAAATTTTACTCCAGCAGACTCACGACATGGAGGTGAATTTACTTTGTCAAGAGTGTCTCTCAACCAAAGAAAAGGTATGTAATGTCTTCTGCACTTTCCTTGAAAAGTACACTTTCATTTGTTACAGAACGCTTTCATAAGAAACTGAAGGTGAATAGTTTGAAAGACATTGTTTATCAGGTTTGGAGAGCTAAAGTTAAAAGGTTGCATTTTGGGAAATGTAGGTTATATTGTTTCTGTTGCTTGGATTAAAAGTCAGGATATCTTGGCGTCTGTACTGCTTTGATTTTGACTGTTTTTTTCCGTCTCTCACAAGGCTCCCGACCTCATGGGAGTGCATTACAATTTCAAACAAGTGCTGTAATTGTTAAATTGGTTTAAATGAACTCCAAGGGTTATCCAAATGTATTTGAAATAGAACTGTACTCAATCGCCCACACAGTCCATTATAATCCATCTAAATTTATAGATTGATATTCTAGATTACCCAATACCTACGATGCTATGCTTGCTAGCTTGTATTGAACCCATCTTAATCAATGGAGTTTGTGTGTAATAAGTGCGATCACTGTACTTTGATATTAAAACCAATACAGGTGATGCCAAAACTATGATATCCAACGTGTTATTCTTAACTGTAATTCAAATGTAACCAAAGACTCTTGACCCAATCATCAGAGACACCATGCAGACTCAACTGTCACTGCATAAATCATTGGCTTAGTTTTACAATCTCCCAATAGTTTTGTTCATTTGGGGATGTCCCCAGTCAGCATCCATCATGAGGCTTATTATCAACAATCAATGCAGCGTGACCTTTTACGGCACCACCACCTATCCCCACACGGATAAGGATCAAGCTTTTCTTTGTTGTTCCCGTTTCCCTGGAGACCATGTGGGTTGTGTTTAACATGGCCTCCCCTTCACGGCTCCCCCTATCCTGCTTTTTTTTAAATGGATCACTTTCATTAGCCACCTAGCTAGAATAGTCCCTTAGGAAAGCACCCAGGGCCGAGCTGTTTTACCAACTGTGCCTTTTTTTTACTGACATCATCCTTGTAAAAAAAAAATGCAAAAAAAAAACATTCATTTAGCGAAGAGGGAGCTAAACGAAAACGTGCTAATTGGATTGGTGTTTTCACAAAAGGCAGATTTGACTTCACGCTGATGCTGGATTGTGCCTTTTTCCTCCTCTCTCTCATGAGACCAGAATGAGGTGGGTGAGATTTCAAAAGGGAAGCAAGGCATGGGATTTGTGCTGAGAATACTTTAATAGGGTCTATCTTTATTCCATGAGACTGGTGTGTTTACTTTTGGTGCTCTTTTGGATTTGCAAATATGGTATACTGCGCTACTAATAAAAAAAAAAAAAACAATGTCTGTCTTGTCACCGAACACACTCATCCAGTTCATTATTGTATTGACTATATTGCAAACATTCATAACCATAAGACTTTTTTTATTTCATTTTTTTTAGTGTCATGATCTGATACACTTGTGGGTTCCTTTTCTCTGGGGCTCATCTCATCTCTGTCTGACTGTAAACACAGCCCCCCTCCACTGCCCTACAGTTGGACTAATCAACCGCATCGGTTTGTTTGAGTCTGGAGCACGCGCAATTACAAGCTCAGTGGATCTCGAGATGCTGACGAGTGTGAGTAGGGTATTACTGTCCAATCACACACACATCCATTGACACTCGTGCATCTGACTCTTATCGACCAGGCCAAGCTAATCCTCCTCCCAAGAAGCCGTCTGAAAATGCAGATGGAGTTGATTCCAACCGTCTTCATTTGTTTGTTTTTCTCTGCAGTGGCTGATAGATATAGACCCAGGCTCTGGGCTGATTAAGACTGATCCTCCGGGCAGGCCAAACACTAAAGCTAAATTAATCATCCAGAAATGGGTTACATGTCAATTTTGCTGGTGATAAGTGTTGGAGCTGGATAATGGTTGTCACGCTATGTTGGATGAGGGGGGAAAACCGAAGGTATAAAGGGGGATGACATTTCTGCTGATGCAACCCAATACAGATTTCAGTGGCGATGAATTGTGCACCGTTGTTGTTTTTCTGAAAGAATATGACAAGCAATTTTTTTTATATATCACTTGAGTCGGACACATTTTTTAATTGACTAGATATAAGCCTAGAAATATATAAAAAAAAATTAAATAAAGGTCTATTCATTTTTTTGGCTCCCTGTAAATGAACCAGAGCAACCGGGGGGGGGGGGAATGTGGTTTTGCACATAAACAAGCCCAAAAGGGAAAGTGAGGGCAAGAGAGTTGTTTTCATCTTGTAGTAAACAAAACATTCCCCCGCCGGGTGATTTCTCGGCGAACATCTGGCCCCATTATGGGCCCCTGTCCAGTCTGCACTCGCTGTAGAAGCTAATTAGAAAGAGAGAGCAGATGAGGGGAAAGAGTGAGGCCAGAGAGAGAGAGAGAGGTAGAGAGAGGAAGACCCAATATAGAGCTGCACATATTTTCCTTTCTGGCCGGTAATACACGACCCACATTTTCTTTAAATCATCTCAAATATATCTCTGAGGCATCGGATGAGAGGAGAGAGGGGTAAAGTGAGTGAAGAGTGTAGGTCTGCTTTGATGCATTTGATATTTAATAAGTGGTTCAGCCATTGACTCTCAGAAATGATTCAACCAATTTAACTTGCTATTTTGATGTTGTCTTGCCAAAACCAATAATAGCACGCTCAATTCTAAACTGCCTTCACCGTCAAACCAAAATTGTCAAATAATGAAAGCCTCTCATCTAATATATCCTCTTTGCTTCGCTATTTTTTAGCGATGTGGCAATGGTGGATGCGACGTTGGTTGGTCACTTGGTCGGTCCATTACATTGATTGATACGGACTTAAATACAACCTATTAATAATAAAAAAAAATACTGATAACAGCTATTAGGGCGTCACATGCTATTGAAAGCCCTCGAAGGGCACATTTGTGTTTTTAGTTATACGAATTAAATCGGCTTTCCAATACTTACTTGAGAAAATAAGACTGTCTTAGTAGACGATGTCCCAATCATCATCCCATATATAAAGGAACTCTGTAGGTGTTTTGGGGGAAAACGCATAGCCACTTTCATAACCCCCATTGTTAACAACAAGTGTGCTACAAGCATCTGCTGTTTCCCACTCGTAACCATCCTGATGAGCAGGATATGGCAGCAGCATAGTCATACACATGCAGATAGAAAGACTATAATCAGCTTCCCTTCACGCCCATGGAGGTCAAGAACTCAACAGGGAAGAGACCAAGACCCAAGTATGTGAATGAACAGGTATGGCAGTATAGGACAATAATCAACTTAGCGGAAGGGTTTTTGTTTGAGCTTGAAGGTCGGGGTGAGGTGTGCGCCCCTGGTCTATTCTCTACTTTGTCTAATTCATATAAAAGGCCCTTTCAAAGGTAATACAAATAAATAAATCCTGCTTTTGAAATGAATCAACCTGTTGAATGTTGAAGTGTATCGACTACTGTGACACCTTTTTACACAAATCTCCTTTCAGACATTTCCCACATACTCCAGTTTCTCAGACTGAGCATGAGCAACAAAGGAAGGTTGATGTCCCTACTGGCAATATTGTCAAATGTTGTACCACACAGGGGAAATATGGGTTTACCAGCTCCAAATAACAGACAACAACCGTGCTTCGTGTACACGTGTTGTGTGTACTGTAGCCACGGACTCCTCAACAACACCCCCAATGCAATGCATGACACACAGAAAGACATATGATGCATCTCTTCCCAGTGAGATGAGGATTGAACACTTCGAGCTGAAATGTTGTTGGGCATCCCCTTGGCCCCTTCTGGTAAGCATGTACATGTCAAGTGGATCTGAAGGAAGCCACTGACAGAATCACGGGGCCAGTGTCAGTGCTGAGAAGTGGACTTGCGGATACTATGATCCATTTCACCCCCCTCTTCCCTGAGTGCTCCCTTCTCCCCTTGGGTCTGCATTATAGAAGGCCTCATGTAAAAACAAACAGAGCCCTGACATCTCTTGTGCCATGGACTATTCAGTTGATTCACAGGTTTTTTCAGATAGAGAGCCACCCTTAAGTATGCATTATGCACTTTGATTGTTTACTGTCTGTCTATCATTCTCTGAGACTGTATGTATATTTTTGCTTATATTGTGCTGTTTGTGTTTATATGTTTTGTTCATGTTCCCAAGTGCAAGACACATTCCCCTTGGGGCAATAACGGTGTATCTCATCTCATCACCACACATGCCTTGTTGGACGTTAGAAAACCATTCTCTCTTCCACAACAAAAAAACCCAAAAATGACAAGCAAAGAGGGTGCTGACACCTCCACTAACCGTAGCTGAATGTGACAGAAGTGCCGTCTCACCAAGCTCACCAAATCAGCTTCATCCTCCTCATAATCCAATTTGAAAGCTTATACCTTGCGAGCAGAAACAGCACTGCACATGTGTACTCGCCGGCAGTGTGTGCATGTTCCACGGAATTATACAATTCCAGAGACACACCATTTTATTGTCACCTATTGTCTGACCTATATAAGGCATTGGTTAAAATTGAGCCTTTTTGCCGTCGACTGTGCTCCCCTGTACTAGTGGACTGGCCAGGGGGGTGATGTGTAGGGTGTGGGGTGGTGCTAACTGAGCAGCTGAGTCATTTGTGTACACATGTGGAGAGCTGCCATGCAGGTCTGGTGGAAACTGGAATGTAGCTCAACCTCTCTTGTCACTGATAGAAATCTACGTGAGAAGTGCTTTCCCCCTTTCGGTTTTTGGAGAGATCACATCTAACAATGCATTAAAGCTGGGGTATGTGATTTCTGATTGGTCAACGTTAACATGAACTGACACTTTGACCAATCAGAGCGAGGCTCCGATTCTCTGTTCTTATTGGCTGTTGGGACTGTCCATTCACTTTGGCACGACTTTGTTGGTGTAGAGCGTGTCAGGGAGGGACCATAGGGGAGGGACCAAAGAGAACAAATGGAGCGGATGAGGTATTTGGATTCGAATCTCTATCCCAACTGCCATTTTCCCCCCAAATCCTCCACCCCTGCTTTATCTTGAAAGCCAGTAGGCAATGTTTCAAATCTGAGGCCGGTGTTACTTTACAAAACTGCATAACATATTCTCTCCATTCTTACTCCTCAAACCTCCTCCTCACATTACGTTTGGAGCCATATTGTATATCGCTCAGTCATACATGTATCTATGCAAGCTGCTATCGGTGGAGCTACACGCTAACCTCCCTCTGTAATTCAATGTGTGCGCTGAAATCGCAGCTTGGATTAATCCCGTTGGCCCTAACCTTTTCCCTGCCTAGCTGTGGAGAGAGAGCAATTTGCCTGATTGTGTCACACTCCATAGGTGGGCTTTAACTCCTCCCGATGACATCTCCGGCTGTGCGCCCCAAAGGGTTGATCTAGAAGCCATGGGAGAAAAAGGGCCTTGCTGTCATCCACACAGCATTGTGCTGATTAAGGGAGAACTTTGACTCTGAGCCTACCAGAACAGAAGGAGAGGGGGAGTGAGGGAAGGAAGGAAGCAATAGAGCGGGTGTGTGTGTGTGTGGGGGGGGGTGTAATGTATGGAGGGTCAGGGGCAACAGTCTTGTTATGCTGACAGGATCACCCCAAAGTCACCACACGTAGCCACTGCTTTAGGGGCACTTTACACGGCCACGCAAAACGGTGCATACGCAGAAAAATTTCTGCGGTTGCACTATATCATTTACAGGAAAACAGCAAACGCAAACGCAAACGCAGGCATGAACCGCAGATTTTTGAGATCACCTCCGAGGGAGGATTTTTTGGAAAACTTAACGGTTTTGGTTTCCTGTAAACACCGAAACCATTTCCCCTGATAACGCTGACGTCACGGCTCCACCCTCACACATGCGCATTGCGTTTGGATATAAATAGGCATGCGCCGTCTTTGTAGGTCCATGTGCGCCAGTTGGAAAACAACAACAACAATGGCGGATCACCGAGCTGTATTCATTGTGCGCATGGACGTTGTGCTGTTGCTGATGAATTTGTTATCGTGCCACCAATCGCTCCTACAAGCAAATAGGGAAAGAGTTGTGCTCTGCCTGTTTTTCTAGCTAAATAAACGTGTGTCACTTCTATATGCCAGGGACACGGCTCTCTCTACATTAAAAAAACACTATCAGCGTGCAGCGGTTAAGTTAGGCTACTGTTCAACAAAAAGAGCATTAAGGCTACGGCTTCACAGTAAAAGCATTTCACTGGCTAAACATTCATAGCATTTCGCTGGACACACGTGAGTTGACTTTTATTCTGAAGTACGCCTAACAGTAAGGTATCCGCTCACGAAGCCCCTTCACTATCAGCAAGTCTGCTGTTTTTCCGAGTTCAATGCGGTGAAATAAGCTTGTCTTTTACAATATTTGTAACCCCAAGCTTACACCAACCGCTTTATGAACGTTAGTGGCATTAATTTTCGGTTACAGTAAGGTTTTATGCATCAAATTGTACCGGAAGAGCTATCTACTAGGCTGTGTCACCGCTGACTATTGGCTTGGCATGGCTGCTACTTCAGCGATTTCGGCCCGTTTCCTCTGAAAACTTTGTGTACGGGTGAAGGTGTCAGATAAATTGTGTCTGAACGGGCTTTTTTTTTTAAAACCAAAAACGGGAAAACTCACGTTTTCACCGTGTAAAGTGCCCCTTATTCAAGTGGTCCATTGGCATGCCACAACAACATTATCTATCAATCAATCATTCAGACTTTATTCTTAGAGCACTTCATTATACAAGGAAATAGCACACAGTGATTCTTATAATAACCCGCCCACACACAGATACACACACAGACAGACAGACAGACACACACACACACACACAGACAAACACACACACACACACACACACACACACACACACACGCACACACACACACACACACACAAACAAACACAAAACCTATCCCCCACACACCCACACCCAAACTAATGACTTTGTGATTAAAATGATGAAATTCAGTAAAACAACAGGAAATGTGAGCCGAGGAAACGCCATCGCAAGTGAGGAAACACCACAGGCAACAGACACAAAATAAATAAATAAATCTAATTAATTAAAAAAAGTTAGACACAGGGTCAAATAAGTACATAAACTGTAGATTTTTAAAAAACAAATCCATAAAGTACAAAAAAATAGGTAGAATAAAACATCAAATACAATCAATTATGAAACCAACTAAAAACAGTTTACCTGTACAAATGTATAGGCCATAACTAGATACATACGCTGTTACTTAAGGTTATTTTATGAGCGGGGAATAGTCCTTTTAAAATCTCTCCGTTCTTGAACTAACTGTGGATGCAGAGATTTGAGTATAGGCCGGTGGTGGTGCATGAGCTGTCTCCGGTTCACACTCACTAAATTGGCCCCGTAATCCCAAGCCTTCAGATTGCAGTGTATGTGTGATGTGCTTTTAAGGGAGTCTCCTACAGATTATATTGTTAATGAGCCTCGCAGGAAGCCCGCTGTCATCGTTAGAATGTTCCCGGGGGGAGAAAAAAAAAAAAAAAACGTTCGGACTGCTTCCAACTCGACCCCGCCCATTTCCCATTGGATAGACAGAGAGGGGATGAAGTGAGGCGAGCCAATCAGTGGCCAGCTCTGCCTTCAGTTAAGAGGTCAAGAGCCCCAGTGTTGACCCTGTCTGCGGAGAACCAACTCTAATTGACCACCACACACACACACACACAGATAATGCGTTGACCTCAGGATGCCCTTAGATGATTAAGATATAGAGATAGGGGGAACCATTATACTGAGAGCTAGCTGAAAGGCATTATTTGCTTGAGGTGAATCCTGTTTCACTGCATGGTTTTTTCTCTTATTCCTTCATAATATCCTCTATTTGAGATGCAGGCGGGGGAATAAATGTCAGTTGCAAGTAGTGAACCGAGCAATTGTAAAACAGAAAATGATTCCATTTTTGTTTTTGGCTGAGTCAATTTCAAAAGCGTAATCTTGGCAAAAGTTGGAACGGCGTGGCAATTATTTTTTCGGCGACTGAAAATGCGCGCTAATGAATATTAAATTATGACTTGCACTGTCTTGACCAATGCGTGTAGCCACACTGTGCTTTCACTGTTTCCAATGAACCCCCTTCCTCTACTGATACAAGGACAGAGATCCCCCTTCCACTTTATACAGGATAACAATTACACAGTAATCACTGTTTGCAGCCTTTTATGTGCGCGTGTCTGTGCCTCTAATCACTGTATTCTACTTTTTTCTGGAGGTGGGGGCTCCATGCTGGGTTTCATTAAGGATCAACGACCCGCCCCCCCACCCCCTACCACCTCCCAACCTCTGAAACAAAACAGTCTATGGGATGCTAGCACGGGAAGATTGCTGGCAAGATCCGGTTGATTGTAACTCATTAACGCCAAGGTAATTGGAGGCCCCTGTGAGATAAGTTCATCAGGATTCGGTCGACATTTTTTTTCTCCTCGCGTTGCCGTTTCTGACATACCAACCGTTTGAAATATACCCATTAACAGCAATTACACCACGGTGCAAAACACAAAGGCCCATGCTAACAAGATATTACACGACTAGCTTACATACTTCTAAAGCCACCATGGAATGTATCTGTTCAATAGCATGAAAGAGAGCGTGCCTATGTAGTTGGACAATGGAAGACATTGTAATTATGGTGTTAGTGTAGTACCCTAAGCAAATTAGTATTTCCTATGAGTTAAAGATAAGAACATGCCATGAGTGTGAGCTAGTATAAGCATGTTTAACAAACGTACATTTACAGTATGATAAGTCTGTGGTGTTAAGCCATTTTCCTTTGACAGGGCATCACATTGGCTTCAACTCAGCAGCACAATCACTGGGGGTTAAAGGGTTCTGCAATGCAATGCAATGCAATTCAATATTATACCCATTGTCACTTTTCTTAAACGGGCTATGCATATGCAACGCAACAAAGTCTGCTGGCATTTAAACAGAATTGGTTTCGAGATTACATTGCAATGTGGAATGTGTGTTATACTTCAGTGACTTGAATTCCGCAGTTTTGGGATAACATGGTCAGGGGGAGGGTTGCACGGGGGTGGGGGGGGGAGAAAACATAATTACAAAAGCTAGTCAAGCCTAACAAAACAGTGCTCAGAGCCTGTACAACTATTGCTGCACAGCGGACTCTTTTTTTTTTTTGTCACTCCCATTATTCACAGTCAGTGCGAAACGGGCAGGAATTAGTTTATTGTAATTTTTAGAAGCGAGTAATGCGGGCGGAAATCGCTATGTGAGGGCAAAAACAGCCACTGAGACCAAGGGAATGTGTGTGCACAAACCCTAATTGAGAAGGAGCCAGGGGTAGAATACACAACATCCCCTCTGTTCACTCTCTTCCAAATTGGCTATAGGAGTCTATCGCTTAAACCATATAAAGATCATTTCAACGGCACTTTGCCTTGTGCATACTAATTCACCCATCACACAAAAAGGTATGTGTCATGACTGAGGCACAGTGGGCCCCATACACCATACTGGAGATTATACACAATTTAAGTTGATTTTGGACATTATTAAATTGACTCTTGCTAAGGTGACATTCAACTTCGATAGCTATACCAAAAACTTTGATGAATTGTTTAATCCATGGTGTGTAATTATAGACACTGGTGATATTACATGAATGCAATTAAGGATCTTTAATGTCCTAATTTCCCAAGATTAGAAAGAAGTTAAGGACTCCAGATGGGATACCACCTGGATAGAAAATGTTGAAAGACAAATTATTTGAAACAAAATGCTCTACACTACGGCAGCAGCTTAAGAAATAAAAGAAACCTACAGACACAACACATTAAAAATGGTACTAAAACACAATAAAGCAGGATAACTCCCCATGTTATTGGATGGAGGCAGGAATGCAAAGACTTGGGAATCCATAACCTCCACCCTTTAACATTGTCCCAATGAAACGAATAGAGGGACAGAGGTCGGACAGGCAATACAACTGCATAGCCCCCTTCTCACAAATTTTCCACAGTTTAGTGCCTCTTATAATCCCTCAAAATGTATATTGTTGTCAACCGACGGCAACACATTCAATGGTACGAGTGAACAGCTGATCCCAAAGTTAAATCCGATACTACCCATCAACTAAGTGACAATCACTTCACCGGTATAAATTCACTGGAATGTGCAGACCACCACTATCAATCACTGTGCACTATGTGATTGATTCATTGGAGAACTGTCTCTTCTAATGTTCCTGAAGTCAGTGCTGTTTCAAATCCCATCTGTTGCAGTATCTCAAAGTGAATGGACTAGGTGTACACCTTGGCCATACAGATTTTAAAAAAGCTTTAAATCGCGGTGTGCTTAATTTGCTATAGAGCAGATTTGTGCAGATTATGGAGTGCTTTGTAGTGTTTTGGAAGAGTCCAAACAACCTAAAGGGAAACTTAATAGGCAAGACAGGTAGAGTTCATTAAAAAAAGCTGTTAACTCATACATTAAGGCTTCGTGGGCAATCACTTTAGGTAAAAGAAGCTAGAGTTATACTGGCATCAAGAACAGGTTACAGAGTTGGAGGGTGAAAAGGAAGGCTGCAATGCAAAGGTAATTAGCCAATCTTAAAGGAATAGTTGGACATTTTAGAAAAAAAATCCTTATTCGGCCCCTGATAAAGACCTTTATATCTGCACATTAGATACAAGGCTCCAGCCAGCAGCTATTAGACTATTTTTAATGCTTATTGATAGTGTAGAGACAGAGTTGAAATGGGGAGAAGGAAGTGACATGCAGAGAACGACGGGCTGGAATTGAACCTGGGTCCGCTGTGGCCGAGGCCATGGGGGGACCTCCACTGAGCTAAGGGGCCCCATTTAGACTATTTGGACAAACACACACGGTGAAACAGCTAGCCTGGGTCTCTAAATGTACAAAACAAACAGGTCATGTCCAGAGATGGAAGACTCAGTGAGGGCATCTAGTGGACAGGTGTGGAACAACTGTCCGTTAGCATTTACAAAGTTTCATTGCGTAGTTTCTCTTTACATTTCACATTAGCTTTAGCTCACTAAAGTCACAGTTTAACTGTCCTTTGGCACACATCTTGTATCATTTTCCTCATATGCAAAAATGGTCAATTACATTTAAATCTGTAAACTAATTGCCAAAACAGCATGTAATAAAGATGTACTCTATGGCGTATACAGTCTGCTTTATAGTGATAATTCTTAGCAGGGATTTGAGACCCTCCAGCGAGGGAGAGGCCTAAGCATGGGGGGGGGGAGACAGAGACAGTGCAGTGCATGTAAGTGTGTCCACTTAGATGGATAAGGCACTCATCACACCACATGAGTGTGCTCACACTGAGTTAATTGAAGAAGGAGGAAAATCTGCCCCGAGCTGATAAACAACAACATTAATTGCCATCAGTTGGCTTGGAAGTCACTAGCTCACTCTCTCTCTCTCTCGCTCTCTAGCTCTCTTCTCTCTCACTCTCTCTTTCCCTCTGCCTCTTATCTCCTTGTGTTTCTGGCTCTTCCTTGAGGAAATAATAATGGAACTGCCTTTTTGCAGTACCACAGACACACTCTACCCTGTCGACTCCGCTCGGCAAATGGGAACCTGCCCTGCGTTCCAGTACCCATACTTTCAACTATTTAGTATGGTAGGATAAATTTGAGGATGTCCCAATTCTTGAGGTCAGAATAAGAATGCCTTAAAAATAAGATTTTTAGTGTTGAAATCAGCATGCTATTTGGGCGATTCTGACCCACAATCCAGGACGTCACATCCGATGGAGCCTCCGCAATAAAACAGCCACGGATGGGACGGATGTATAAGCAAGTGGCAAGATCAAGGCGCAATGATGAAAAACATAGTACAAGTGTGTCCTAATTGTATGCCTATACTGCAAGCTATCTATAGTTTTAATGATCAGCTGTAGTGTGTAGAATAGGAAAAAAAAGAGAACGTATACGATTTGGAACGCAGCCCTGGTTGCCAACTCCTTCAGGTCCAAAGACATCCGTGGGAGAAACAGGAAGTGAAGCCTGACGCCATTTTGCTGTCTAAACGGTTTGAAATAACTGTAATTTACCATGCCATGCGCTGACCTTATTAGGCAGCAAACAATAGCACTACCCACTTTTTTTTGGGACTTCCTCTAAGTCTAAGGCCAATGTCTAAGCCCTTGATGATATATAATACCACTTGGCAGGCAAGTTAATTATAAGCTTGGCCCCCCTAACACTTGCTGTCGGAGGAGCCCACCATCTGAAGGCAACGTGACTGTGTGTGTCTCTGTGTCTTTATGTGCGTGGGCAGACAGCGAGGAAGCAAAGGGTGCTAACTGTTATCCAAACTGTCAGAGTCGCTTTCAAAAGAGTTGGCTGAGACGAGATGGGTTGTCCACACCTCTAAACCACACACACCACACACACACACACCACACAACACACACATTAATGCGCATGCACACATTGTACACACTGCTTGCGGATGCCAAACGCACGAATGCAGTGGAGACACAAGCTGTATCAGTATGTACACACACACACATATACACACAGAGAAGACACACAGATATCCAATCATACAGGGAAAGTCACACATGGCCTCAAAATCTAACATTAACACTAACACCTTTTTCAGCAAATGTGTACTTTAAACAAATGTTCAACGCAACTATTGTTTGTTTGTGAGCCCATTGGCATCTGTTGGTGTTTTAATATTTGAAAATGTCGGTCAAACGCATGGCAGAGTTATTATAAGACTAAATGGAGGAAATATACAGTTCCTGTTCCTGAGATACTGCTGTGTAGACGCATCAAATAGGCAACTAACTATCCCGCTTAATAACTCACTTTTGTTGATAGTCCAAGGAAAGTTGTGGACTTCAAATTGGATATGCTTTGACCACTTGAGTGAAGGAATGTACACATATTTTTTTACGTGATATTTTTGAAGGTATGTTTTTTTTGACTAAGTGGCTTCCGCATTGAAACAAATTGGAAACAAATACAGATTTGTTTTGGCAAAAAAAACGTCATGTGCCTAAGGCAAAAAAAAGCTACAGTGTATGTGTATTCTGGCGGCTGTCTCTCTCTTATGTCCTTATGTTCATGTTTTCCTGGCCCCGGCTTCACTTCACCGAGCTAACAGCGTATTTATGTCCTCAGAATTACAACTAATCTCCCCCATCAAACGGAGCAGATTTACAGCAGCTTACAGCAAGAGAGAGACTCCGGCGTTTGGCTTTGCCTGTAACAAGCCTCTCTCTCTCCCCCTCTTGTCTTCCATCAATCTGACAGTCCAACATCGCTTCAATAAACCTACGCCCTGTCTAGACTCACTCTTGCAGATTTAATTCAAACAGCTGTTTTCGCTCCTTATACTGCATGGCGCCCTGAGCACTTCCAAACCAGGGATGGGGGGGGGGGGGTGAAGCAGTGTTTTGGATAGACAGGGGTAGGGGTTTGGTGGGGGGGGCTCCTATTGGAGAAGCTTTTCTGGAGGCGTGGGAGGAGAAAGTGACCTCAAGGGGGATATGAGGATGTCAACTATAGCTTGTTAGCCGCAACATCGTGGGTCTGTTTCTGTTGTTGACACTCATACAAATTGCTACGGCCCCCCGACAGCTGTTGTTGCCGCTGCTTTTTTATAGGCACGTGGAGAGAAAAAAAGCCACCCACGTTTTATTCCATTCCCCGACACTGAAGTGTTAATTTGCATGATGTTTTATTGATGTGAGATGTGTTTACTGTATTTGACTGCATTAAGAAGATTGTGGAGTGCACAGTGGAGTGTTGTGTCTGACATGCTACCACCACCACCACCACATCCCTGTCAGATGAGCTCAAGTTAACAACCCATCATGTTCCATGTGTGTTCATTTCTTTTAGATTGGATTCCATGTTACATGTTGTCATAACAGTGGATATTGTTGAACATATTTTACTGTATATAGCTGATATGTCAGTGTTTGGATTGGATCTGTTTGAGTTCCTACTGCAGCCACAAGCTATATGCTTCAACTGTTCAAGTGTTTACTGCGTTTTACAGATAACATAGTTTTATGTTGTCTTATATCCTTTCTAGGCAGAGCACTTTGACTAGTCACAATTTCTATCATGTAATACGTTGAGCTACTCCCCAACATTTCTGCATTCCCCCTGCAATTGCGGAAGGGAACCCCTTGGGCTACCAGCCCCCCTGGTTGGGTCACACTAGTGTATAAGTACGTCAATGAGTACAAGCTGCATGTTTGTGTTGTTGCGCCTCATCAACCATCTCGCCTCAGCTCGGACCATGCTCCATGGTGGGTTGGCGGGCACTGTGTGTGTGTGATTGTGTGTGTGTGTGTGTTGTGTGTGTGAGAAAGAGAGAGAGGGGAGTGTGTGTCGTGGGCAGTCCAACAGGCAGGCCGGCCGGGGCTCATGGAGCAGATTGCCTGGCCGCTAAAGAGGTGCTGCAGCCTGTGGAGTCGTCCCCCTCCCCACACACACCCACACACAAAGTACTCACACACATACACACACACACACACACACAACACACACACACACACACACACACACACACACACACACACACACACACACACACACCCCGGTGGAGCTCGGCAGATGCCCAGGTACAGTCAGCGCTCTTGTGCACATAAGCCCCTGCCAGTAGTCAGGACGGGTGGAAGCAGAAGTGACAAGCACGGCCCCCACGCTGCTCTCCAAGCTGTCCTGCAGATCTGCTCCCACGGACATGCTCTCGCTTCTCTCTCTCTCTCTCTCTCCCTCTCTCCATTCACTATCTCTCTCTCTCTTCCTCTCCATTCACCATCATCTCTCTCTCTCTCTCTCTCTCCATTGATGTTCTATCCATCCCTCTGTTTTGTACACACTCAGTCCTCCCTTTTGCCTCAAAGTGGATTGAGAAAGAAATTGTGTTAAAGAAAGGGGAACAGATATAAGGAGGGCACATAGGGGAGAGGGAAGGAAGGCCCAGTTTGAAAGCATTGTGTCAACAGTGGGAGAGAGCCGGAAACAGAACAGTGTGAATGCCCTTCATTATGAACAGTTGGAGGTGGTGTGTGTGGCAAACCAACATCTGTCTCACTCATGTTTGTTTGTGTGTATGACTGTGTGTGTATTATTATTTTAATTGTAATTTTTTGACTTTTTTCCCCAACCGTTCCTCATCACCATTTCACTTCATTACATTGCTCTCGATGGAAAAAGCCAATAGTCACTGTAGCTGTAACTCATTTGGTGTGAATACTGATTTTTTTTTTCCACCCCTATTTTTTTTGCCAATTCCCAGGAAATGGCATATGAGCGGCTCAACTGTGACTCGCTCTAATGCAATATAATGGATTCTTGATTGGAGTTGAATGGCTGGCATTGGCTTTTCGTAACCCATCGCCAGTCTTTCCAATGTCCACCGTGGTTAATCGCATTGTCCTCGGGAGTATCTGGGCTGCGTGAAAATCTAGTTTTTAAAAAAATGCTGAGAAAACGGCAAAAGGCTAGTAGAGAAATCATGATGCATAAGAGAGAGAGAGATGAGAGAGAGAGAGAGAGAGAAGGAGAGAGAGAGGAGAGAGAGAGAGAGGAGAGAGAGAGAGAGAGAGAGTGAGAGAGAGAGAGAGAGAAGAGAGAGAGAGAGAGAGAGAGAGAGAGAGAGAGAGGAGAGAGAGAGAGAGAGAGAGAGAGAGAGAGGAGAGAGAGAAGAGGAGAAGACGATGAGGGAGTGGAAATAAGATAAGTGAAAATGGCAGAGAGAGGGCAAAGGCATAGTGTGATACAAACTATAGTGGCTACAATGCTGCATTTTTATTGGAAGCATCAGCGTGATGGTGACAAACCTTATACATATGCTTATACCTTGTTGTAAAGTATTTTTTTTGGGGCATTTTATTGCATTTATTCATATGCTAGAGACAAGATTTGAAATTGGGGCATGAGAGGGGCAGTGATGGCGAGTGACATGCAGAGAACGATCACGGGCTGGAATCGAACCCGGGTCCGCTGCTGGCCGAGGCCCATGGGGGGGGACGCCCTACCAACTGAGCTAAGGGCGCCCCCACTTATGACCTTTTTAACCTTAAATAGCACATATGTACTGGTCGGACTCCACAAGCCACAATAACATTTCTTCAGTAAGTAGAACTGAATGAAATACTATGAGTGTAGATTGTAATTCTTTTTTATCATGTTTGTTGCACTTTTTGATAGCTCATTTTAGCTTCATTTTAGCTGTACTAAAACTTTCAGGTACACTTTTTTTGATGACATACGTTTGTTATAAGCCAATAAGTAAAATGTATCATTGCATTGCTCAATTGTATCAGGTGAATTGCTGTGACATTTGGTCCCAGCATTCTAGTTCATGAGAGGATGAAGCCCAGTGACTTTATTAAGGTTTCGCATAATGTTTGTTAAGATAAACTCCTCCAGGGGTGCTGTACTGCGGCTGACCCTGCGCTCTGACCCCCTCCGAAGTGTGGTAATTTGAGAGGGATATGCGAAAAGACAAATTTCAATGTGCCTCGTGTACAACTGACAAATAAAGATAATTTAACTTAACTTAACTTAAACATGTCCACCTCCAGATTAATAGGAGCAATTTGTTGATTATTTAACTTCTCAAAATAATCTCTGATCTGTGTGAGAATGAGTTGTAACAGGAGAACATGGTCGTTGTCATTTGACACCGACCAATGAAAGGACTTGTTTGGAGGATTTGAAATGAAAAATGTGTTAATCTTGACTGCATGCTTGTCTTCTAATACTGTCAATGATGACATCTGGTTCCTCGTTTGACCTTTTCAAAATGGATTGAAATTTGCAGTAGTGTTGGTCGCCTTGACATACCTTTTCACACACTGTCTCAGTGAGTGCTTTCATGCCGATTGGTCTTAACAGGTTTTTCCTTTCATGGACTGACTTTGAAAATAAAATAAAAAGGCTTAAAAAAAGATTAGGTGCGCCAAAGGTCATCCACTGACTGGCGGTCTAGCCCTCTCCATATCCATTTGGGCACAGCTATAGTAAATACGGTGGAGAGGGGGTGGGGGGGTATTAATGGAGCTCTTCATACTGTCGATGGCATAATTGAATCTCCAAATAAAAAGAGTTTTTCAAATCAACCTTTCAATGTGATGACTGGAGGAGAAGATCGAGTGGCGCTCATACAAACGCACACACACACACACACACACACAACACACACACACACACACACACACACACACACACACACACAGGAGTGTGCACCCTTGCATGAACACACCCTCACATGCTTGTTTACCCAATGAGCAATATTGCCAACGCATTAGACTGTCCGTGCCGCCTGCTCCACGGTTATGGATTTATGCTTCATCACCATGGCATCTCTCTTAGCGTTAATTATAATCCCCAGAAGCCCCTTAATTAAAGCGTGTGCAGTGAAAGGCCTTTTGTTTGCCATTCATCTCTGAATGAGAGCGAAAGACCTCAGATTTACTGACCCATGTCTCCCAGTGCAGAATAGAGATAACCAACAAGCCATGTATTTCATGAATTGATCAACCCCCCCCAAAAAAAAAATTTCAATAAAATTGTCCTAACCATAGTCTTCTTATGAGGCAAGTCATCTCCCAACTTCATCGCTGGATAATATATTCACAAGACCTTGTTGACTTTGATGACTTTCTTTAACATTTTGGGTGAGGCAGTGGCTAGCCTTTTCGGGGGGAGAGATTTTAGAACCCATCCCATCTGCAGTGCAACAGCCCAGTTGACATTCAGCTGATGCAATTAGGTCTTTTTAATATATCGGGGAAGCTTGTTGTTTTTAATTACACTACATTTCAACGGTGTCAACTCTGCTGTTTAAATGGCCGTAAAAAAAAAATATAACAAGATCATTTCGTGGTGGAGTGCAGCCGAAATTAAATTTGCCTCGACTGTTTATTTTTTCCTCTATTTTAATTATAGAAACACGTTAATTTATTGAACGTTTTGCCTGGAATTTGTTAATAAGTAAACTGTGGAGTTGAATCAAGCTGAGCTGAGCATTTTCCAGTCACGCTCAATCCTTTTTTTTGAAGGTTGATATATCACCTAATCTGGTAGGCATTGATTCAGCAAATAATACTACAGCCTCCCTCACCACACACTCTGCTGACATGCTGTGACCACACTCACTGACTTGCTGGAAGAGTGTGCACTGTTCCCTTTCCAGTATGAATTTAAAATGATCCCCCCCACCCACACAATTGCGACCACTAATCCGGTGCCAATGGATGCATGATCTGAAACATGCACTAGTTCTGGGGGGGGTAATATTATCCCGGGCAAAGCTACTGCATGTCACAGGAATTGGTTCTTTGTTTGAGAATCAAGGCGTAGGCCCTCACAAGAAAAATAATCTTGAAAACATCCTCATCATTTAGACATTTTGCCATTAGCAGAGACTGATGTTGGAGAACAAAAGTGTAGCGTGATAAAGCAGAAGCCTTGGCTAAAATGCATGCTGAATGTGAAAAATGAATATGGATTGTTTTTCATTCAATTTAAAATCAACTGAGTTTTTTATTTATAGCGCCTTAATTGTTTTACTAGCACTGCATCAGCACCACCAGGCCTTTTAGCAGTGTACTGATAATGCTTTCTACAATGCTGTGGAGACTTCAGGAGGTTGGAAGAGTGTACGGGGAAGAAAATAGTGCCGTGCCTAACCTTTCCATTAAATTACTTAGGACGGTTTGCAGTGATTGAACTCCATTAACCGCAGACTATGCTGCAACCGAAGCAAAACCCCCGAGCTATCGGCACACTTTGATCCTCTCTGAAAGAATGCATAATACTTCTCTTCAATTGAAACACTGATTTGATTTCCTTGGTCTTCTTCTCTTTGACTTTGTGTGTACCACTCTTACCCATCGTGTTTCCCCAAACGGATAGCCGGAGATTAGAGCACTCATACGCTCATAGATCATGTAAAATGCCTTTTCATGTATTACTAGTTTTGCAGTGTGTATTTCAATGTCAATTTTGATGACATGGTGTAATGGTGAAAAATAAATATCCTTTGACATTCGAGGTTAGACGTGTGAGTAGGGTTGCAAAATTCCGGGAATTTTCAAAGTTGGAAACTTTCCATGGGAATTAACGGGAATTTATGGGAATTAATGGGAATTTTGGGAATTAACGGGAATAAACGGGAATTTACTAAATTTAAAGCCACCCAAATGCACTAAATTCTCCTAACTATGTTATTTCATTCCAGGCAAACGTTCTAGACTGTAAAAAGCAGTTTTTTCAACTAAGTTTTAATATATTTATGAATATTTAATTTCAAATCAGATTTTTTTTAAGTTTATTGAGACACCCAACTTGATATCATATATTGATTTTTACTAGACCAGGTTTACAGAGGCTTAAACTGTGATTTACATATAGTTGGGGACAATGTATTTTAGCATAATCTTGACTAAAACAACCAGATTTTATGCAAGTACACTTGGCAACTTGCACTTAGCACACATCCTACTGCAGGGGTACTGAGGCCATGCCCCCTACATGCTCTGTGCATTCCTCCATCACATGGGGGGCAATTTACTTAATTTATTGAATGGTTGGGTTCAGACAGATGAGTAATATTTAACTCTACATTCATCTTTTTGTTGTTCAGTGAAATTATTGATTGTTCATAAAATAATCAAAACTTGATAAAGTTCTTCTTACAAATAAATCTGTTCAAATGTAATGTTTTTTAATTGTATTATTTTGCATGGATGTCTGCATATGACCAAACATAGTGTTTAAATGTTTAGATTTATGTTTGGATGTGAAAAAAAATCATTTAAATTACCGACATTTAGTTAATTCCTATAATTTCCAATTTTGAATATTCCCAAAATTCCCGAGCGAAAGTTCCCGTGGAAAGTTTCCGGAAAGTTTCCGGTAATTTACCGGAAACTTTCCACCCCTTTGCAACCCTACGTGTGAGTTATGAGAAGAAGTTAATCTACTGCATTATTATGAATTCCTGGAGTTATGTTCTCTCCAATCCTACTGGGTCTAAAGAAAATACCTCCGGCATAGCAGAACATATCAAAGTGGATGGGGATAACATGTTATACCATTGTGCGTGCTTACATGAAGTGTCAGCAGCATCCCAGTTAGCTGCTTTTCAGGTTTTGTAGCACTGTGTATCATGCATAAACGATAAGGAAAAAGCGTGTTTTGGTGTACATTTTGAATTTCCTGACATGATCTTTTGTTTTGAAACAATGATATAGTAAATCCAGATGCTATAGCTACAGTATTTCCACAATAGCTACCCGTTACCCTCAACAAAGTGTTGTCAAAGCCTCTACAGTAGAATAGAGAAGCATTATGAGTGCCTAGCAGTAACATCGCTATATAAGGTTTAGCTTTAATATTGTCACTAACCATGGATAGTTGATCCAAGTATGTGCAGTAGAAACAAACATTTCACATTTTCAAGTCCACACATTCATCTTTGTGCTCAAAACCTGGTACCTACTGTACCTTACCCACAATGCAACAGTTCAGGTGTTTAATGCCAGCCTCAAGCAGATTACGAGAAGCTCACCACTTTCTAACTCCATTGTGGTTGAATGTCAGAGCCACACTATTTCTGACAGATTCTACCAATACACAGTCAAGTGCAAAGTGCAGCTCATTCCATGTGTTTTGGTTTGAGCTAAATTGAGCCAACAACTATAAAGTCCTCGCCTCACGGACTCAACTTAAGATTTAGAGCCACCGTGGTTTTGGAATTGTTTTTGTTTTTTTAACGATGCTGAACTCCGCAATGACTATAATAATCTGCCAAGCGCATTATGTATTGTATACCATGTCGTTAATGCCCATAGTCGTTTCCTAAAGCACAGTGCTTCCAGCCATCAGAGCACTGTGCAAAAGCTGTTGTATTTAGTACCTAATAACTCCTTTATATCCTTATTTAGCCATCTATCTCCATGCAAATCAAGGCTTTTATAATAGTGATATTATTCACAAGTTACATACTCAAACTCCAATAATTATAATATTTCAGCTGCTCGTTATTGCCGCATCACGGGACGTTAGTCAAGCATATCAGACTGTGATGTGATGGATCAATTTATTTCCAGAATTATGCAGTCAACACAACAGAGTCAGACACAGGTGTGCTATCCAATGAATAGCTTTGTATTGTGTATACATCGATGGGAAGTGTGAACGAGAACCAGGACCAATTGAAGCCCTCATTCCAACAACATGATTTGAGACTAGCAGCATTAATATTTAGGCAACTTGCAATTTGCATGAACTAAAACTATAACTTTCAGTATAACTTTTGACATCTGGTGACATCTACCTTTATGGATTCCCACATACAACTGTGCACTATTCCATTTTGTACCAAAAGAGCAACATTCACCATCACCTACAATTCAAGGAACTTGTTAAATAGCCAGATAGCTTCTTCTTATATATAGGGGAATCCTTTGATTCTTCAGATTGACTGTGCAAGAGATTGGAGTCACACTGAGTGTCAGCCTTCCCTCCTAAAAGAGAGCATAGTCCCAGAGAGAAGAATAAATGTTATTTGAGATGGAAATCTTCCTCAGCCGCTCCAATCTGGAAGGTGATCCTATTGAGAGTGGATGTGGTTGTTTGAAACAGTGTATTGAGGCTGCATGTAGGAATGTGTTCACACAATGGAGACAGCAAAGAGGGCATATGATTCATATTTGAGGAAGTATAACAATGCATAGGCTATTTCCCCTATTTCAGCAGAAATATTTCTGTATTTGTGTAACGTTGGCCTTTTAGTTGGTTCGTTGGTTTCTCCACAACTTTGGTCCAGACTTAACTCTTAATTTAGCTTTGAGTAAGCATAACAGTAAGTGAATGCTTAGTTTCTGCTAAGTATGCGTTGACTAGGCTGTTATTAACAGTTACTGCGTATTTAAGCATCAACTTACCATTAACTTATGATTAATGTGTGTACTTGTATTGTACAGTGTTACCCAAAAATTCACTGTGGTCACTGTGCAGTTGTTTTTCCAATCAGACCCTGTTTTATCTATGACATAAGGAGAGTGGCGGGGATACGCTCACAGTGTGCAATATACAAACCATCTCTTACCATGTTAAGCCCCTTCAGTCTCCCTCCGGCACATTTGGCCATCATTTTGTGAAATCAGCTGTAGCAGCGGGAGGAGAGTTTGTACAAGGTGTACTTCCTGGAGTGTCTATTTCACGCCGAGAGCAGATCGAGAGCAGAGGGGGGAATAAGTGCGAGAGAGAGAGAGAGCGAAAGGTAATGAATAGAACAGTTTGAAAGCTAGCAGGAGATGGCCCCCGAACATTTGTCACTCCTACAGGAATTGTCTCCGTTTGCGAGATTGGATTTTGGTTTATTATTGTTGTTTTGCAAAAAAGAAAAAAAATGGGGGATGTGGGGAGGTGTCACATGCCAGCAGAGCTCCACATGTTTAGTGGCCCGGTGCAGTGTTTTTAGATGGTGGGAAATGGGCAAGGACATCAAAATGAAAAGAGTTCTCTCCTCTTAACTCCATCCAGTGGGGATTCCAACTATAATATGCGACTCCTGCCCTTTGCTTTGCCTCGTGCATGGGCATGGAACGAAAGCAATCATATCCTCGGGCCTATTCTTCTATGGGGGGGCCATTGTACAGTCAAGCACCTTATTGTTCCTACGGGGACAGAAATAGGCAAGCGGTGACTGTTGGCACATCAAGCACCGGCGCTTCAATATATTGTGACTGGCTTGGCTAATATGGAAAGCTCACTGCAAAGCAACAAACAGACATATTGAATAATGCTATGCCAATACATATCCAGTTGTAGATCAAGTTTATGATTAGAACTTGCATACTTTGATACAATGACTAGTGTTTCGCAAAACCTTAAGGCGTTCCTTTTTTTTATAAATGTTATGTTCCCTCCATCAATCAGCGTCTCTCAAAATGGCCTCACTCTGAACTCCATAAAAATTGATTTCCTCATATTATTATTAATAAAATATTTCAGTTCCTGTACTTAGGTCTGAACTTTTTGGGTAATTATTTAATAAGACTAGCATTTCTTGCATATATCCCTCCGATGCTTCTTTTTCTCCCCGCAGCACACGGTTTGAATCACTCTCTTTCTAATTTGCCTTCCGTCTCTCTTTCTCTCTGCGCCGACTTCCCTCCCGGTTTCCTCTCGTACTCTCTCTTCTTTTCTTTCTCTCACTCTCTCTCTCTATTCTCTCTTCTCCTCTCTCTCTCTCTCTCTGGAGAAGCCCTCGGCGCGAAAGCACTCTTGAGAAAATGAAGGGGGCAAATATACATGTGTGATGTTCAGGACTGGATAATGGTGCACTTGTTCAATGTAATTGGCCTGGAAAAGCACTGTAATTTGTGACTGGAGAACCCTGACTCGACTTGAGAAAAAAAAATGTAAATGCGCGGCAGAGGAGCCCCCTTGGTTAATCAGTTCTCACAAAGAGAATACTTTAAGTTCATTAGTGTTCCATTTGCATATTCGCCCTCATAAAGGAAGAGTTAATCCCAAATGAAAAGGCATGTTTCTATTCATATTAACAGAGCTTATTTCGTATTCACCCCCTTGTTGTCGCAATTGCAATGCGTTTCTGTGTGGGTGATCATAGTAAAACCTGATGTCTATCCATCAATACTATAGTGTCCTAAAGTCCTGGTTCATACAGTTGCTGTATAATTTCAGTACATATAAAATAGAATATGTCTTCCTTATTTCTGATCAGTGATAAGGTGGAGTATGCCAAACAATGAACCCAGCCAGGTTGCCAAATGATTCAAATAAAGTGACTAAGATAGCCCATAATTTACCTCCATTCTACCCTTGCTATTACTACCTGAAGAAAGTTTTAAACACAAATGTCTTATGGTCTTGCCTGTGTCCCCTCGTGGGGCTGAGGCAAGTGGTATAATCATTTTCGGCCATTTTTTTTCAAGTCGACAGCACCTGAAGCATCTGAAAAGCTAGACTGATGGATCGAGACAATGTATTTGCACTTCACAAAGCCAAAAATGTTGAGCTGAAAGATGCAAAAGCTCTGTAGTCAGGTGACCAATCTTACTCATAGGTAGGCGATCCACCATGAATATAAAACAAATGGTTATGAGCGCTTTAAGCTGGGTATGTGATTTCTGATTGGTCAAAGTTAACATGAACTGTACACTTTGACCAATCAGAGCGTGGCTCCGATTCTCTGTTCTTATTGGCTGTTGGGACTGTCCATTCACTCTGGCACGACTTTGTTGGTGTAGAGCGTGTCAGGGAGGGGACCAAAGAGAACAAGTGGAGCGGTTGAGGTATTTGGATTCAAATCTCTATCCCGACTGCCATTTTCTCCCCAAATCCTCCACACCAGCTTTAAGTCAAATTTGTTCTGATGATCATAAATCACATGTAACAGCAAACGAGACCATCGGTGCAAATAATGCTTTTTTTCTATACGTTTTCTTAATGCCTTTGTCATGGTTACGCTCCCCAGGAACAACAGCTTGCGTCTTAAAAACACTACCGCTTTTGTCCAAAGGGGGCCGCTGGAATTCACACAAACTAAAAGTTCCTCGTAGTCACTTTGATAATATAGGGCTGGTCAAAGTTGTCATGCATATATTATTTGGATCAAGACCTTTTAAACAATCTTCTAAAACTCAAATCTCAGTAGTGCCACACCCTCCACTCAAAGTAATTTTTTTGTTTGTCTGTCTGATTTAGAACCACTGTAGTAAGGGGTTGGTCTCAATTTGGCTTTGGCAGTATTTGGCCATAACCCAAAACATCTCTTTGGGGCTTGGTCGGCCCTAGATTCCTGGATGTTACCCACGTATGCAGGAGGAAGTTATGCGATGGGGAAGAGAGAGAGAGAGAGAGAGAGAGAGAGAGAGAGTTGAAAACAAAGCCATCACTTTGATTGGTTGTCTGGATAAAGGCCAAAGCCAGAACAGAAGGAGGGAGGGAGAAAGAGGAAGAGGGATATTGTCTTCAAGCCTTTTAAGTGCCCTCTGGAGGGGTCAAAAGGAATGCCAGATATGTGGGGGTGTCTCAGCGTGTGTGTGAGTATCCTTCTGTATAACCTGGCGGTGCTGATCTGTGTTCATCTGTCTCAACTTGTCCTGCTTTGTACCTTACACTGGTACATGTGTGTGTTTGGAACGAGCACATAATTGCCCCCAAGGGTATGAAAGCAAACACTCTCCTGTGTGTGTGTGTGTGTGTGTGTGTGTGTGTGTGTGTGTGTGTGTGTGCATCTCAAAATGAAAAAGCACATTTGAACTAAAAGACTAATAGACAAAAAACCCTCAAAGTTCATTTCTATTCTGTTTTTTTTTTTTAAATGTAATGACAAGAAATAGAGGTCCACAATTGATCAATATATAGACAGTCCTCTGTTGGTAGGGTAGGAATGCATGGGTGAGTGTGTGAGTATGTGTGTGTATCTAAAACTTTATGTGAAGTGGTTTGAAGTAGATGAACATTTGGTGATATACAGTAGGTATCTGTGTCAATATGGTCCATGATGCTTATTGTTCAGAATTGTTCACAGTTTTTTCATGCTAATATGCTAACTAGATGGTGAACAATGTTACACCATTAGTTAGCTGTGTGTATCAGCATGTTATATTCCGCTTTAGGTATCCAGTTTCCATCTACTGCATTTGTCAAATTTATCATTATTCAGAATTAGGACTTAGGGGTGCCTGTGTATTGTTTGAGGCTCATTCTTACTAGAGCTTAGTCAGATATTTCACATTTAATATCACATATATCAGAGAAAATGTAATTCATTTTCTACATGCATACCCAAACAAATCAGACCCAATCACACATTTTATATTGGATTACAATGTTTCGTAAGTAGTTTAAAGCTCCTGACAGCTGCCTGCCTATCTGACACTAAAACAAACCTCAGCCCAGTTCACAAATCCATTGTGACAAGGAGCAGTTAGCCAGCAGTCCCACAAGGGCCACAGCTGAAAGTCTGTGTTATGGAACTGCATTTCCTCATTCATTAAATGGAGACAACTCTAGGTGATGGGGTGTGGAACTCCGAAAAATACAAAGTGACAGGGATCAGATTTAGGTTTGCATTTCACCGTCAATTACTCAGGGGAGAGTCGGGAAGTTTTGTTGAGCCTGCTTAGCTAGCGCAGTATCCAGGTACATCAGGATCAGAGGCTGGATTGTTGTGAAAGTTTTTTCTTCAAAGTTGATGAACCAGCAGCAATTTTTTACTATGAATGTGGGGCCTGTGGGGGAACCATCTCAAAGGCACGCTCAAGAAATGGGGGAATAAAGCCAGCAGAACCTTGAAGCAACTGCTTTGGACCGCATGTGCCATGGTCTTCTTCTGAAGTCTGGCATCGCCCTACTAGAAACAACATGCACTTCTCATAGAGAGAAAGCACAACGTCAGAGCAGGCATCTCAATTCTGAACAAACGCAGACCTCTACAGAATCATCCCCTCACATGCTGCAGCCAGGGCATGTGGATCAACCGTCGGTTTTACAGCCATCTTCAATGGCATCGCTGTAAGCAGCATTGTGACCACGGCTCCCAACACTCAACCACGTCAACCCAAGGAAGTGAGGTTATGTTCGGCAACGATGGACAGCAGAAGAAGAAGAAGATAAAGACTATAATTTGTTTACATGATAGTGGAGTCAAACTGGAACTTTAGAATGAAGTGCTCTTTAAACTTTGATACATTTACTTAATATTGGGGCCTTCTTGTATTATACTTAGGCATCACCAGAGGGTATAATGTTCAACTAAAACTATGTTTCCTTGATAACTGCTAAGAGCCCCTAAGGTCTCGAAAGGTGGTCATTTTTTACCTTTAAAAAAAGTTAAAAAAAAATCTCTTGTTGACTTGACTTGATAATTGACTCTAAATGCATATGTGTCAGCTTATGTCAGCCAATAAAATATGTACTGCTCTTGCACATAAACATGGTATAGTCATAGCAACACAAATCCCACAAGTTAATAATAACTTGTGTGCACAAGATAAAACTAATTAGCACCTAGGGGCTCTGTAGGTTACTTCCAATTCAAAAAGTTAAAAAAAATAATAGAAGAAAGTTTGTAATTAATGGGCTGAAAGTCAAATGCTCCCTTATAGTTTGAGGAACTTTTACCACTTCTCCAGGTGAAATAAACCATTCAAAAACACCCATTGGGTTAGCTGAAACATGCATAACCTTAAGGTGAAACACAACTTTTTTTCAGTGCATAAGAACAATGTGAGCTGATGGTTTGCACTGAACAGAAATAATGAACTCCTGTCGTACATTTAGAAAACACTGACCAAAAAGTGCAACAGCTAATGCTAGATGTTTTGGGGAGAACACCTGCTATACATTTGGCTGCATTGCTTATGGAAGGAGAGGGAAAACAGTAACAAGAATAGCTAATAATTATGTCAGACAAATACAACATGAGCATAATAGCTCCAATAGTTTTACTAAGGTTTTTAACACATTGTTGGTCAATAAGGGTACAGAAACCATGCCCTTAAACAGCAGCAAGGGATTTCATTAGTAGATGTAAGATGTGATATGATAACACATATCGTACTGTATGCAATATTCATATCATTCATTCATGGGTTATACTGGGTCATATCGATTGCAGTGCTTCCCACAGTTGCATTATGGTTACTGCCTGTGCTGAAAGTGATTACTTTTATCATTAGCTACTGCTCATGAAATGGCTTTCAGTTACAAATGCAATGAACAAAATCATTCAGCTTGCCGACAGTGTTTCTTTGTATGAAAAAAAAAATTGAGGGTCTTGCTGAAGATACATTTGAAAAAAAGTCAATTATTTTGAGTCACTTTCAAAAATGATCGGAAATATCCTTGAAAGTGTATATTACTTTAATATCCCATTGAAAAACAGCGTAACTGAGTTAAAAAAATGCCTTAAGCAATCAATGTTAGTGCAGGCCTTGTTTTTTTCTCAGATTCGTCTAATCATCTACTTACATTGAGTCCAGGCAGTGGATGCACAAAATATTAAGAAAGCAATCATGTATGGCCTCAAAATGTATTAAAAAATTAAATGCTGAAGAAGTGTATAGTATTCCCAAGACTGTAGCCACAGGGATTTTAATATATTGTAATACTATAATATATACTATTTTAATAAGTTTTAAAGTTGGAGGTCTGTTTCGTACACACATATGCCGTATATTGTTGCCAACACGTGTGCGTGTGTGTGTGTGTGTGTGTGCATAATGTATGTAGATGGCCTCTTGAGACGGATGAGACACATGCTAAAGGTTAAGTGTAACCCTTTCTGTAATACATCTTAAAACGCAGTATTCAAAAATAAAGCTGGGAACACACGTTTTTTTTTTTTTAAATGCAGGACTTTGGTTGAAAACAATGTACTGCGAATGTTAAGAGACACAACCTCAGTTATTTAAACATGGGCACACAAATATAATTGGTGTCCATTGGGAAAGCACTTTTCTGTATGAACCAAGCAACCAACAGTGCTACATTTTTATACTATATTAATTAAACACCACCTTACTAACAAGAGGCTACAAAAGTAAAGAGTGCATTCAGTCATTAACGTGTTTCTAGCCAGCCTCTTTTGCTATAGGTTTTTAGGGTTCAACCTAGGACACGATAAATTAGCTCACATGCTAAAAAAAAAACGCATGTCCCCTGCCTGGCCTGGCCCCTCTCAGGGAAAATATCACTAGCTTTAAATCAGAATATGATCATCATTTTTAATGGACTTAACCTGGCTTTCTACGTCCGGTTATTTATGAACATCCAGGAACCTGGAACCAAACGTCTCATCACTGATGTCTCGCTGATATATGGCCTTTTTAGCCGCTCCACTGGTGATTATTACCAGCAGATTGAAAGCATAGCACCAATATTATTTTGAACTTTACCATCCCACTGACTTCTTCATATTATTATCATAACTCATGTGCTGTTATCTCAATTAAATCCCCCTCCCCCGTGTGCACCGTACCACCTTTTCAGTTTTACTATCTTATCTGCTGCCATGCTATGTTAATGGTGCAGGTTAAGGAGGGGTGAAGCTCATTTGTTTTTTGTGGCCACGAGAGACAGAACTTTGTGTATTGCTAATAAGGAGATGATACATGCGAATAGAATAAGACTTGTTAATGTGTTAAATGCTTTTTTTTGTTGCTTTGAATTAATGGACTGTCGATGGTAAGTAGCAAACTGGTTTTGTCCAAGCATGCCAATTAACTATAGCATAGTTAGCTTTACTGTTATAGGGCCTGGCAGACTGGATGAAAGCGCTGTGGTAGAGGTTAAACCTTCAAATCTAGCTGTGCAATCCTCAAGACACATCATTTTATCGACCCCTCCAATAACTCAAAACCTGTGCAGTCCTAAGCTTCGGCTTTATAAAAGACATTTTCTCCAGTGCAAAGAAATAGGCTGACAGTGGCCAAATGTAGCAGAAGTAAAAAAAAAAAAAAAAAAAAAAGAAATATGACAAAGTCTTTATGTTCCGGGGGAATAGAATGTTCTTTGCACAGCTGTGAGAGATTGCCGAAAAAAAACACAAAGGGGCCGATTATAGTTTGATGTTTTTTTTTCCACCTCCACCTGTACAAATGCAACAAAAAAAAACCTTTTGTGTTTGCATACAACAGGAGTACATTGTTCTTCAAAGTGAATGTCATTCTCATTTAGCGCAGAATAACCCTGTATGCCGATATCATCTCGTCAAGCCGGTCCAAGCCTCTTCCCCTCCATATTGTTCAGTGCCCCCCCCCACCCCGCCCACCCCACCCTTTTTAAAGATCTCAATCTACAGAAAGAGCCTGCACTATTTTCTCCACTCTCTCTCCTCCTATACTGCATTTGTATTACATTGATTGGCATCTGACTAATGCAATGCACAGTTGGCCTGCCGCCACACGGCAATTTAGAAGAGATGGCAGCTTCGGGGGCAGCTCCGTGCATATCAAGCAAATGCTGATTTGTTGTATTGGGTTGTACTGCCTTTCGCGCTACTGCTTTTTTTCTCTCTCTGTCTCTCTCCCTGCCTCACTTACAAAATGGTAATAAGAGTGGTAAAACACAGCACTTAGACATGGCAGAGAGGTGATGAAGTGGATGATAGCAAAATACCAAAAATACTGTTAACACCTAGGAGCACTTGAGCCAAATAGGGAAATCAGCTAATGGTAAATACAATTTAGCTGATGGCAAAATGGCTTGTTTTTTGTATTAGGTGTGACAGCAATGTTTGGTACTCATATACTTGTTTACACTCTTAGGTTACTGCTCTGCCTGCATGTGCTATCAGCGGGTCTTAAAGTCACATACAGAGTTATATAGTTGAAGGGATAATGGCAGTGTATTACAACTTCGCTTTTTATTTTGCACTGCTCTGACCATCGGTTGCGGATAGCGGTTGCCTCGCCAAGTAGGTGATAGACTTCAAGTAATTTCTCTGCGATATTGGAAAGTGGTGAGATTTGCTAGAATTGGAACCAGTGGGGGCGAAAAAGAATGTCAGACAGTCCTACACATTGGAAAGAAATCGACGGAATTGCTGGAAATTAGCTGCTTTGAGGGGTCAAATTGTAGGGTAGTGCTGTGGAAATGTTATCCCACATGGAGGGGATGTATTGCAAAAAAGGCTCAGACAGTTAGCGGCCCTGCTCAGAGCCACATAGCAGAGGAGCCCTTTTGAATAGAACTTTATTTACCACACACAACCAGGCAAATAACAGCATAGGACATATCAAATAAGTGACCATACCAATCTCAATAAAGTTAACCACATACACACACATCTCACAACTAAAGTCGTAAGCCACACACACACACACACAACACACACACACACACACAACACCAACACACACTGATCTTAAACATACACAGTCAACAACAACTGTCCTCTATGTCTTCTGTCCAACAGTTAACATTATCTTTTTTTTAGACTTACAGATGGTACATCAGCATGAACTATATGGGTTTTAAAATGTCACCCACTTTCTCAGTTTGCCTCCGCCGGTGGTTCATCGAATGTAAAGTGCATTTCCTTTGAAAATGTCAGCAGCTCATAATGTGCCTGTTTGTAACAACAACTGCCTTCCTACGGGCAGATGCATTTAAATACTGCTCTATTAGTTAAATGGATCATCCACAAGTGCAGCTGTCACCATGGCACACACAAGGCATCTGGACTGGGAGCCAGCCAGGGGAAAAACTGCTGCATCACCACCATGGAACTCTGCAGCAGAAATACCCACCTGCCGTCGTTTTAGCTCGGTGCATCAGGAATGGTTTCTGGCTAATTGTACAATGGTACACTTAAAATATCTGTGTCATGCTCTAAGCCAAGTCCACTTACAATATTCAGGGTATTGTTTCTGAATGCATCACTCACTAAGGTATAGAGAGACTATAGTATGTAGAAGCTAAACATTCCTGGCTTTTAAGGAATAGTTCAACAATTACAATGTTTTAGCTTTTTCCTCTCTCTCCGGCTCTAGAACAAGGCGACATAAACCTTTCCTGTGACTGTATGTGCATTTTTGATTTACTGTAGAAATGGGCCAAGTTTGCTCATCCAGGTTAGCTTAGCTCAAACACTGGTAGTCAAGGGAGAAGGTTAATATCAGGTCAAAAACTAAACATTTTGACTATTCCTTTGAAGCAAACTTGGAGAAAGCTTTTAAGTTGCCCTTCCATGCACCATTGGACCATGCACCAGTTTGCATCACATGACTAATAATAATAATAATGGATTGGATATGGCACCTTTTTTCTAGGAATTCAAACGCTTTACAGGGTTCAAGTTCCATTCATTCACATAGAGTCATACCGGTGGTGGTAAACTATGATAGTAGCCACAGCTGCCCTGGGGCAGACTGACGGAAGTGTGGCTGCAGTTTAGCCAAATTCACATGAGGCAAGGTAGGTGAAGTCTCATGCCCAAAGACACAGCCATGACACAAGTGGCAGGGTGGTGAGCGAACCGCCAACCCTTGGATTACTGGCCGACCCGCTTTACCACCTGAGCCACAGTCGGCGCCACTACATGTGTTGTGATGAAGGTCCTTTAGACCTAGCTAATCACCAAACATGGCAACGGTGAAAGGTATTTCACTTTTTGAAACTAGGCTTTTGGCAGTCATGTTCATCGGGCCAACCTGAAATGAGCCTGTGGCCTCTGGAAAGGGTTAACAATGGGGGATTTTGAAGTGAAGAGTCGGCGCAATTATCCCCTTCCAACCCCTGACTATAGAAGGGATGTGGCGATCTGCAGGGCCACTCAGTGCCAGAGAGAGTGCTTGGATGGGGGCCCAGTAACAAAAGGTTAGCCCCCGCTATAAATAGCACTGGTGGAGAACAGTGTTAGTGGGCAGGGAAGGGTTTGGCTGGTTTGTAGTGGTGCTTGGTCAAAGAGTGGTGCACCCCGTAACCGCTTTTGCACTCAGCACCGTCAAGAGAGTTCGGACCTGCGATTGCTTCATCACCTCTCGCCTCCCATATGTCACTGTCTTTACCTATTGACTTTATTGGATCTCCTCATGCTGGGGAAATGTCTACAAGGGAAGACTGAATAATACAATATTGGCTCTAGGCACTGATCTAAAAAAAAAAATCTTCTACAGCTCTCTCTCTCCCTCTTTAACGGCGTGAATGATAGCAATACATATCTTTGATAAATGTATCCGAAAATTCACAGGAACAGCGTGCAGAAAGCATTGGATAGAGAGAGAGAGAAAGCAATCAAAACGCCCATAACGTAAGGCCTGTGTGAGCACTATACATTTATAGATAGTGAAGCATTCTATATTAATAAACCATTGTTTCTGAAATGTGCATCCATTTATTGAAGCACAATGGTTGAAGACGTACAACAAATCCCAAATAAATGTAAAGTAAACCATCTCAGTGTGAAATCAATTTAAATATATTAAATTAGATTGTGAAACCTCCCATAGGCTGCTGTACATGTATACGTTGAATGGCCTCGAAGTCGATAAAAGCAGGTGATCACGCATTGAAGCAAATACAATAGAGAGAACAGCGATTTATAACGGGTGAACTACTCCTTTAAAAATATGCCTTTGTGTGCAGTGTGGATATATCTGGTGAACAGAGGGCTGAGGTGCAGTCCCATCTTTCCTCTATGTGATATGTTTTTTAAAAAAACTGGAATACTCTAATTGGATTTAGCGTGGCTCATGCGGGTGTCTACCCCTGATTACACTCATTGCTTGCCCATCAGGATTGTTTACTGCATCAGTCCGCTAACGTTAGCATCAGTGGCGCACACCACACACACACACACACACACACACGCACGAACGCACATTGGAAAGGAGAACTGAAGGAGGGCTATGAATCAGGAAAATCCTGGATAGGGCTGACTGTTATGAACCTCCTATAAGGGGCTCCTGGGGTAATTCAATCTCCATTCAGAAACGGCACCCTCTGCATAACACACATTTTCATCTGGGCTCGCATCAAGATCCGTCTCAATGTCGGGCCAATGAGCGGGGCTGGGAAAAGAGGCAGCATAGGCATTAGATATTGCACACGCCGGGCACGGGGCCCTAACTGCACGGATAACCTTTTCAGCCGTGCTTGACTGTGGGACTCTGGTGTGTGAGCATCCTAGCGTTAATTGGATGGCGAAGCGGAACCCCATTTTCAAACGCGCGCCTCCCTGGTTTGGTAATTGTAACCATTATGACTTGACAACAACCACTCGCTGGCATTTCAAGTCCTTTTCTAAGCCCGTGTGCTCAGTGGCATGGATATTCCACCTCGCTGTTCTCTCGCCAAAGCTGTCTCCAGAGAGAGCCAGTGTTCATCAGGCCTGAATGGTGTCTGTGTGTGGTGTGTGTGTGTGTGTGTGTGTGTGTGTGTGTGTGTGTGTGTGTGTGTGTGTGTGTGTGTGTGCTGTGTGTGTGTGTGTGTGGTGTGTGTGTGCATGCTCAGCATTGTAGCTGATGCCCCATCATGCTGAAATACGCCCCCAACATACAATGCCTTGAAAACTGGCTAGATGTTCACTTAAAGAATAAACTGGCAGCTGTAGCATGAAAAAGGCTGGATATGCCACCAGCAACTGAGTGGCAGCAAGTCATTGTGCAAGGGTCACTAAGGCTTCTGTTTTCAGTGTTATTTGATGCAGTGTTGTGTTCAGCCAATGCTACATGACATTTCCGTAACTTCAATTCATATGGGGAACTATGAAGGGCTTGGAATTAGAAAACAGCAGGAGTGTTATCTCAGTTGTGTGTTGCATTATAAATATATATTGTGAATAGATCATTTGATTTCAAATGTCAAATCCCTTTTTATAATGACAGTCCCATGTCTAGGGCCTATTATGTGAATAATGACAATTGTGCATTCATTCATGTGTTCCCTGTATTCACTGTGTTATTTCACGCATGACACACACAACAAACATATATCTTTTTTATTGCGTTTGTGCTGCATATGTCATCCAGCAGATAACAGAGATGTTTTTTTGTAATTACTTCCTCCACCAAGGCATTGTACAAATGTAGCAGTTCGACATTTCCCTATATACTATATGTTATGAATTAAACTAGTTCAATATTGGAGGATAAGGCTTTTGGGTGTAAACTGACATATTTTTCATATTCATCTATCATTCACATTTGGCAAACGGTCCCAGATATGACATTACAATGTTACAAACACTGCTGTTTCCCCAATGTGTTGTAGCCCAAGTCATGTATTTGTCAATTACCATGTCTTGGTTTTAATGTTCAACCAACAAAGCTTGCAGCTGCAGGGTAAAGCAGCCTTCAGCAAGGCAACTAGCTGATGAATAAGTCAACCTTCACATTACCATTCAGGGTAGTGTGGGTTCAGTTTGAACAATTCTCTCTTTACCAATTCATTTGGAGAACAAAAACAGTCCAGCAATTACAATGTTTCCAACCTTTCGTGTCGTGTAGCTCGACCCAATTCATTTCCCAAGGCAAAATGCATTGGTGCACCGTTGATCTCACCAAAACTAAATGAACAGGTGAATGGGTTTATCATTAAAAACCCAGGAGAAGAATTGCCCTTGGCTTGGTTTTCACATTGTTTCACCTCAATGGCAAAGATGAAAAGGGTAATTCTGTGAGTGAATTTGCCTTGATACCCATCATGTATATACAGTATACTATGTATGTATGTATTATAAATCCTTTTTTGATTTATTTCATGTTATATTATAATATTTTAGATACTGGTTTATTAAAATAGTTTAATTAACAACAGAGCTTGTATGCTATTACCTTATTTACAATAACTATATCTGGTTCCCAAGGAGTTCTTCAACTTTACATTTCCCTACATTAAAAAAAATAGCTATATACCAGTATATACGTTCATATTTTCAAAATTACAAACAAGGAACTAAATCTGTATTAATCTGCCATCATGAAGTGACAGGGCACAGTTGCCAGTTGTCAAATGTAAACATGCTTTCAGGCTGGGGGACTTATATCATGATTACTGTAGTTAGAAAAAATTGCAACTGTCAGGGCAAGAGATGGAAAGATGTGCCACTGTAAATAGAGCTCAAACTATTTGTGATTAACCCTCAACAGTCACAAGTCAACTTGAGTCTGATGCAAAAGGGGTGCTGTGGTTAAATAACACTTTGGGAACATATAACACATATCGATCAACCTGCTATTGTTTCCATTAGAAAATAGTCATATACACAATTATTCTGTTGCAATTGTATATGTGTCCAACAATAGCAACATGTCCAAAGTGTATCCCACTTGATAATAAACCAGCAAGGCAGGATTGTTTGCCAGCTGAGCCATATGCCACACAAAACAAGCAATTAGCAATGGTTGTTGTAGGGCGTTGAGAACTGTATCCAACCAGGATCATTCTGTTGGATCAAACATCTGACAGCCCAAGCTCCTTCATTGCTACACACACATGCTAATTGACTATTTCAACAACATCGGCTGATAGAAATTAGTATGAAATCTGCAGCTCCGAAACCATGAGTTAAGAGCCATATGTGAGGGTTTTTTTTCTAGCCGCCATATGTGTAGCCGATTTCACGCGTTTATTCCACAAAATATAAATCTCTTTATACATTTCCGATTATCATAATTTGCCATATCGCAAATTAACGGCAGCTTTTCATTAGCGGGGGGGCCGAGTTTCCCTATAAGAAAGTTTAAGAATTCAGAAGATTCTCTCTCTCTCTCTCTCTCTCTCTCTCTCTCTCTCTCTCTCTCTCTCTCTCTCTCTCTCTCTCTCCTCTCTCTCTCTCTCTCTCTCACTCACTTCCACCTGTGTTAATAACAAGGTTTGAACCTGTGCTCCCCATGTCCACTAATGGCCCATCCATCTGTGTGCTGACGCAAGGAGCACAAGAGAGCACCATTTTCCCCTGTTCAACTGGACTTGTTTTCCGGAGCTCTCTCTCTCTCTCCCTCTTTACGCCGTGAATGATAGCACCCCAGTGGCATTGTGGGTGATAAATAACTCCTGCAGGAAATGGGCGAACTTGGGTCTTTGAAAGGGGAGGAGGGTCCACGCAAAACGGGGGGGGGGGGGGGGGGGGGGGGGTAGAGATCAATTTGTCTTTTAATTATCAGGGGGCTAAATCGTACTATTGGGTTTGTTGTGTGTGTCAGCTGCTACGGGCACTAGATCTATTACATCGACTTACTATACCAAACCACATATTACAATGTACATTCAAGTGTATTCATTACAGACCGGAAATGGTTTTTTTTCTTCTCTCTCTCAGAGCTAGAAGGCCATTCATTTCACATTATTAGAGGATTATTACCAGGAGAAATCTCCGGTTATTTCTTGCAACGTTTCGTCGATAGCAATGTTGTGAGTGGAATTGAAAACTAATTTTCGCTCCTCTCCTTCTTCTTCCCTGACATTACAAGCTTGTCTTCCAAAGGTTTTTTTACTTAGAGAGACACAATATAATTATTTCCTGTCCTAAAGCTTTACAGGTTTGCGTGCAGTCTTAATATGTCCAAAGCTTATGTTACAACGGTATACCAGAACTATTGGATCCCTTAGATAATTGGGGGGGGGGGGAGGGGGGCTTCTGGTGTAGTGGTGGAGTGTATGAAGCAAAATGCCCAAAAATTATCAATAAAACATAAAACAAATTAATTTTGTTCTAAATTGACATCTCCTAGCCCTATCTTTGTACATGAATACCAATGCCATAAAAACACATACAAAGGCCATAAAAAGCCAAAAAGCTCCCATTGCATGAAATGGGGGTGGATGTGAGGTGGTGGTTACGGATAAAAAGGATGTTGTAGATTATCAGTGATGGGTATAGCAGAGCAGGGATTTGGTTGCTTCTCCCCCCCCCCACCCCCCAGGACCATTAATCCATATACTGTAACCGAGTCAAGCAGATGGCAAGCCAACAAAATCTAGTGACACTGATGGAATCTGGGCTAATGATGCTCCCAATCCACACAGCAACACAAACAGAGAGACATGAGGACGGTTCGACTGCATGCTTTACTCTGTCCCGAAGAGGACAACAGTGTGTCAACATCAAAACAATCGTTACCTCTGCTTTGCTAGTCTGGGTGTGTGCACTGGGTCTTCTTCACAAAGTGTATCACCTCCAACTCCAATTTTAGATTGTGTTGAGATTCAGAATGGCTGTATACCCCAGGCTACAGTCTCAGGCATGAAAGAATAGCTCAGTTGAAAGGCTACCCCATCTGTCCCAAAGTTTGGTAAGGGACATTCCAGTGATCCAGACTTTAATCTGTGATATATTGTACAATTTGTTATGTTATTACAAGTTTGAATTCTGACCTGTGACTTTGTCATGTTATGCACGTTCTCTAGACGTATGAGTCGTACTGACTTTGGTGATTTCTTGATTTCCTTCTGCATTCATTTGGGGCTTGCCATTCGTGCTGAGGAGCAACATTTCTTGAACGCTAATTCAAAAGATTAGCATGGAATGTTCTACAGATGTTCTGCGTCCTTGCTGAATTTCTGTTTATTAAGATGTTGGTGATTCTCTGACTTTTTTCCAGCTCAAAACTTCCACTTATTCAGTCATATACATATGTTGGCATACAGTACAGGGATTGACCCACAATTCATGATTCTCAAACAATGTATCCTAATGACTTTGAAGATCCACTGATTTTTCATCCAGCACCACATTTGCTGAAAATGTTTTGGCAAAAATAAAAGTAAGTGATCGGAACCGCTTGTGGTACCCAGGCATATGGATGAATAGTTATCAATTTGATTCCTGATCTAGAGCCATACGGTAGGTTGTGTTTTAAGTCCCATATACTTTGGTTTAAGACTAAATAACTGCATAACTAATACTGTTCCAATTGGCCTCAGCTGTACTTTGTGTTCAGTGCTAATTAGAGAATGAAGCGTGATAGCACTTTTGATGGTAAACATGACACAACAATGTGTTAGCACATGAGTAACATGCTCACAACAAGTACCATTAGTAAAGACCACAAACATACATATATATATACACAGTTTGTGATACACTGTTCCGTCACCTGTGATAACTGCAGCTGTTATATATCAACACTTCATTATAATACTTACATGTTCTGGAAGAAAGACTGCTTTAATCACCACCTTGGTAAAGGTGTGCACCTGTGCTATATGGTGTTATACTATTAATAGCAAATACAAACCTATACACCTGCTTTCAATTTACACTTTGTATGATTCAATTTGAGTCAAGTCAAATGAATTGTCACTTTCTGGAATATGCTCCAGACATACAGAGGAATCGGATTTACGTTTCTCTCGACCGGAATAAACCAGGATAAAGTAAGATAAGTAATATATACAAATATATAGGTTCAATAAAAAAGTGCAAAATGTAAGGCCAAACACCAAACGTTATAGAAAAGTAAGTCAATTTGAAAGGTGCAATATGAGGAACAATGTTTACAATAAGTGCAATATGAATGCATGTTAAAAGCACTGAATTAAGTAAATGAGAGGATAAGATATCAATGAACAGCGCATTGATATGTCATCCACTTCAATTGTTGCGTTTTACATGTATTCAACCTGAAGGCCTACACACATTTACTTTGTGAAACATTGTCAAAGATGAACAATCAACAGCAAGTACAAAGGTCAACATGCTAAAAGCATTGTTCTGGCTACACCTTTGTCTGTCTAGCTACTTTGTCAGGTTGCTGCTTTAGCCCATCTCTCACTTTTCCTCCTCCTCCCATGCAGTTATTTCAGGGGAGAGGACTCAGCTCATGTTAAGAGCTCACAGTCATGATGGAGAGGGCAATCACCCTGTCACTGTGCGCAGCTAGCTAGACCACAGCCTGCACTATGGAGAGAGGTAGAGCTGGAAGGAAAGAGGGAGGAGAGAGAGAGAGAGAGATAGAGAGGCCAGTAAGAGAAAGGACAGAGAGAGTGAACATGTATATGCCTGTAGAAAAAAAAAACAGGGATGGGAGCAGGGAGACATTTCTAACCTTCTATGATGTCATTGAGCAGATTGATGGAGGACCCAGGCAACTCAGACAACAAACACAATCCCTGCGTTCCAATACCCATACTATGTAGTATGGTAGAACAAATATATAGGATGTCCCAGATTTAGTATGGTTAGAAATACCCGGACATCCGGCTGCTGAGATTTTTAGTGTTGAAAACAGCATCCTATCTGGCCGATTCTGACCCACAATCCAGTGCGCACCGGAAGTGACATCACATCGACGGTGCCTCCATATGAAAACAAACGGGGATGCGACGGAAATAAAAGCAAGAGGCAAGATCAAGGTGCAATGTTATGTTGAAATAAATAAGTAAAAGTATATGTCCAAAGTGTATTACTACTGCATCCCAATTAGATTATTTTATGGTCAGATGTAGTACAGTATGTAGAATAGAAAATGGAATGGAAATGGAATGCAGGGAATGTAAATCACCAATGTTATTGTTCTAGGGTTAAAGCCTACTTCACGGTTTGAATATGACGGTGTATTGAATTCTGAGATCCTATGTAGTATAAATGTGCGAAAAAAATTGAAATCGGTTCATCTAGCCTGAGAAAAGGCAGAAAGAGTGTTTTTTTAACCCTATATGTTTCTTGCTCGTGACATCACAGAAAGAGAAATATAGGGTTAAAAAAAAAACGTACTTTGTAATATTACTGTGATGTCACAGTAAAAGGCATCACAGTAATATTTACAAAGTAAGTTTTTTTTTAACCTATATTTCTCTTTCTGTGATGTCACGAGAAGGAGAAATATAGGGTTAAAAAAACACTCTTTCTGCCTTTTCTCAGGCTAGGATGAACCGATTTCAATTTTTTTCACACATTTATACTACATAGGATCTCAGAATTCAATACACCTTCATATTCAAACGGTGAAGTAGGCCTTTAAGTCAAGGGAAAGTTCTGCAAAAAAAATAAATGAAACGTGCCCATTCACTTCACCCCTGCCAGATTATCCACTAATTGTGGCGAGGGCCATTGAAGTGAATTGATTTTGACGTACACAGAAGCGCAGCTCAAGTTGATTGTATTAACTTCACTTTTGTTTTGTGGGGGGGGGGGGGGAACACAATCTCTGCTGTGAAAAAGAAAGAGTGCCACTGTCAACAGTGCGTGTTAATGAATATGTGTTGTGAATTTTTACGCTCGAATTCCCGCTTTGTATCCGAATGTATTTCCCATTGTGTGTGTGTCATTTCTGATCAGCGAGTGGAGGGGTGGGGGGGGCACATTGTTCCAGTTGTCTGGTCCCATGCATGATGTCACATCAAAGAGGGGGCCCCTGTTGTCCAGGTGACGGAGCACAAAGGGGACGGGTCATTGGGTACCACCCCGGGGACTGAGGCGGCAAACACAGTGCACAGACAAAATGCTATCAGCTCTCTCTAGCGTACTCTGATGGGAGTTAAGCACGGATGGGCAAATCTCACAGCGTCAAAAAAGGTGCACGGGGGGACCACAGTTTCCACCTGTGTATATATATGAGTGAGTTTACGTGGGTGGGTGTGTGTGTGTGTGTGTTGTACTTGTACAACTATCTTTGTGAGAACCAATTTGAGTTTTAGACTATAAAAGTAAGGACATTTTTTGGAAAGTGAGGACATGTTGGCTGGTTCTTACTTTGGGGCAGGCCTTTAAAGGGCTGTTTGAGGGTTACCACAAGGTTTGAAGGTTCAGGTATGAATAAGGTGTATGTTAGAGTTAGTGTAAGGTTTGGGGTTAGGTACCTAGTTTTGAGGGTTAGGGTAAGGGGCTAGGGAATGCATTATGTCAAGGAATGTCCTCACAAATGTGTGTGTGTGTGTGTGTGTGTGTGTGTGTGTGTGTGTGTGTGTGTGTGTGTGCGTGCGCATACATAATTGCACATGTGGCCTCACACAGCTGGGGCGAGGAGGGAGGCCTGTACCAGTGACTGACTTTTTCCCACCTGGACATCACATTATTTCAGCACACAGTTATGGCGTTCCCCCTTCAACATCCAACATCCAACATCCTTGCAAGTAAAGGTTAGCGAAAGAGATTAAAACAGTCATTTGTTGGCCACACACGGGCTAATGAGATCCTCTAGTGAGGTGAGTTAAAGGGTCAGTTCACAAACATTTTAAAAGGGACATTTATCGGTCATTATTTGCAGTCTTGCAGATAGGATATGTATTTTTTCTTTAAATCCAGGATACTTGATAGAGAGATGTGAGATGTCGTCTGGTTTCTTTCTCACCAGCAGTTCGTTTATGTGAGTTAAATATAGCTGGAGAAAGAAATGTAATTTCCCAGGTGCAGTCTGTCTCCCTTAAGCAAAAGCCATTCTGAATCGTAGCCTAGTTTAGAGTTAGAAGGCTGACAGGACAGAATTCACTTCCCTGGATTATGATTATATAACACCTTGCCTGAGGAGCCCAATCTATTTCGATACAGCTTTTCAAATTGCCTCATAATACACGCTTTCTGATTGTTAACTTTATTGTGGTGTTTTTTTATGTCTTCATTTTTGTCTAGTTTAGTGTTGACTACCTTGCCGTTTTTATCCCTTCTGTCGCTTGTTTAACTGTCATAGCATTTCGGGCTTTTCATGCACATTGCCAACTCTGCTTCCAAAACAGATGCAATTTGAGTAGTCTTTATTGAAATCCTTATTTGTCTGTAAAATTGTAACCAATCGTAACAGTAAGCACAATTTTCAGTCTCACACATTCTCTCTTGCAGCGATATTAAACAAAGAGATGACAATCAGTATTGACTGAATAGTAAAGACATTGTATGCTTAAAACTCCTAAAGCTCATCCACTCCCATACAGCACTTCTGATTCTTGGGGGGTAAGGAAAAAAACGTAATTAAATATTGAATATGCATTCATTGAAACGTAGAAGACATAAATGAAGCAAGATGAGTTTTCAGTGTCAACTCCTGAGGTTAGCACTGATTAAAATGCCTTCCGTTCCCAGTTGGTGTGTGTGGCAATTATTTGTTCGTATAAAGATAAGTCATAACACTCAGAAATGAAATATGCACTAATGAAGAAAAATTGCCTTGTCGAAGGAAAGGCGAGATTAAGAGCATTTTTTTCCCCTTTAATTGTACAATTCATAAGAAAAAAATGTTATGAATTTTCCTCTTGAGAAATCATCCTCTCCACATAAATACATCATATTCTCAATGTGAGCCCTATATGTTTGTGCCTATTCTACACAAGGGGGACTATTTCGCAATGTGAGGCTCCACAAATGAAACAAAGCCTTGTTGGAAACACATGTACCTGTAATGAGTAATGCCTCTGGACTTTTTTTTCTGCTTACCTCTCACAAACCAATCCAAAATCCAGGACTTCAATATGCAATCCCCTCTCTAAATTACACCTGCCTTCAACTGCCAAGAAACCTCTACCTAGGAAACGATTGTGTGCACAGCAATGAATATCCTCTCCTGCTTCAATGTATTTTTTTAAAATTTGTTGTTTTTTTCTTGTTTTTTTTTACCTTGTAGAAACAGATGTGCTTTTTTGGCAACCACACCAATCACTGCATCTGCCCTCTCTATACCTCGGTGCTTGAGGATTAACTTGGGACAACTGAGAATAATTAACCATTGCCAAAAAAAATCCAGCCTTGACTCCCCTCATCCTCCTGCCTACCTAACGGGATAGATAAATACATTGACCCTGGCACCGCATTAATATTCAAAAGCCGTTGCTTGAGGCAACTTAAACACTTTCTCTGCTATTTTTTTTTCAAAGGCATCGCTCTTGTCTTGTGCTGCCGCGTGCTGCTCATCTACATCCAACCGTTTACACCTGAGTGTGTGTGTGTGTGTGTTGTGTGTGTGTGTACTTGTACAACTATTTTTGTGAGAACCAATTTGAGTTTAAGACTATAAAAGTGAGGACATTTTTGGAAAATGAGGACATATTGGCATGGTTCTCACTTTGGTACAGGCCTTTAAAGGGCTGTTAGAAGGTTAACACAAGGTTCAAAGGTTCAGGTATGCATTATGTCGGGGTTAGTGTATTTAGCTTTGAGGGTAAGGGTAAGGGGCTAGGGAATGCATTATGTCAATGAATGTCCTCACAAGTATATGTGCTCTTGTCTTGTGTTGCTGCGTGCTGCTTCATGTACATCCACTGTCTACATCTGAATGTGTCTGTGGGTAAAACTTCAGTGGGAGTCACGTGTGCATGGAAAATGCTCTTTCTTCCCCCACACATCCACACCCGCCTCCCAATACCTTCCCTCTCCTTCTCCAAACATGAGCTCAGAGATGAAAGGGGTAGAAGTGCTGACGGGAAGATCTCATTTTGCAGAGTGACTAGAAATCCCGGCTCCTTTCGCTTTTCCCATTTCCAATCGATCAGCGTATGGGGTTCGAAAAAAGAAGAAGAAAAAAAACATTGTCTGCATACAAATGACTGGATATACGTTGAGATGGAAAGATCTAGAGCGGAGAGAGAGTAGAACCACAAAGGGATCTGTCGGCAGCCCTCTGAAGTTTTTCTTAAAAAGTTGCTTTTGAACTTTATCTAGCATGTGTGTTTCGATTGGGAGGCTTTTTTTGTACAATCGAAAGCCATACTTTTATTTTGTAGGGGCCGGCGGTTGGGAGGGAGATCGCTGGCATTGATTGGCTGAATGTGAGAGATCAGATGTTTTTTTTTTTTTTTATTATTATTGCCCCACGAGGATGGATGCCTTTTAAGAGGATTACGTTTGATGATTTCACCACAATTTTTTTCTGGCGCCAGCTGCATGGATCACTGAAAGCACAGTTACCACGCACTAGAGGGGGAAGCTGGCATTTTATAGGCGGCGTAATAGGATCATGTTAAAGGTATTAGATGTCATTTAAGTTCAACTCTTCAGTCATTTATGGATGTGTGGAGGGAAAGAAAAAAAAATATATAAGCCGGTTGTCAGGCGGGTGGGCAGGTGGGAGAAGGCATTTTCCCTTTAACCATAAAGGTCAGACGATCGATCGGCTCCAAGTGAGTGTGCATCCGTGACAAAGTGTCCTTGAGTAAGACGCCTAGCTGCTGGGGTGGAATGGGGGTGGGGGGGTAAGAAACAACTATATAGCATGTATCAAAATGTACAAATCCAAGTATTTATTACCTCATTAATAGCTTTTATTTAGCTTTAAATGTATCACGTTGAGAGCACAAAAGTTATTCAAAGTGGCATTTTTTGGGTTTCATTTGGAGAAACTATCTGCGATGTTAGTTACGTCAAGCTATAGGCCTACTTGAAGTGTGTTTAGTTTGTTTGTTCATTTCAAAAAACAGCTTAAAAGTTTGTGAATGTTGCCAATAACCCAATTTACAATCTTATTTCAACTGTAGATGAATCACTGGTGAAAAACAAAACACAATATGCAGCAAATGCCACCTAAGGGGGCCTCAGGGAAGGTAGAGCATAATGTGGCGTCTCGCCTTAAAATGCTCTTTTCAAATGACAGAGTAATATGTTCTGGATCATTTGACTCCTCTTTCTCATAACTTTCCCCCGCTCCCCCTCTCCCCTATATGGGGCGCGTGTTTGCTAGCATATGGGCCAACAACGGTCTACTTTCTACTGTAATGCTAATGCAACAGGGGAAATATCACAGCATATAGTGTACCCTTGTCCGTGGGGCATACGGTATGCCATTCAGACCTTTCCTCTAGTCTAGCTAGAAGGCCCTTTAAGGAGTCATCTCCTACCACTTTTTTCTACCCGTGGCTGGAAGCTAAAGAAGTGGTAATACAAATGCTGAAGAGGCTCTGTCTCATGATTCACTTGGGGGCCATTGTAGGGAATGGTGCTCGCGGGAGTGGAACGCATGCTAACCTCGACTGGAGCGCGTTTCAAGTGTGTGTGTGTGTGGTGTGTGTGTGTGTGTTGTGGTGTGTGTGTGTGTTGAAAGGTGAACGTAAGGGTGGGTGGCAAGGAGGTCACTTACTGTATGAGTGTGAGAATAGCAGGATATCAAGGAGAAGAAATCCAACTGAAGCTCAATGTAGGAGTGTGTAAGCTAGCAGCTATAGGGAGAAACAGGGCTGAATGTGAGACTCGCTCGCTCTCTGTTTACCCTGACATTTGCCTGAGGTATTGCTACGCTGACCTTTTCCTTTTTCGTATTTTTTAATTAGTGTTTCCGCTCCAGATGAAAATAGCAAAGGAGATTTACAGTTGAATAAAAAAAGAGACGGGGGGGGGGGATAATCAGAGGGGAAACCTGCATTTGATGTGCTTTCACGTTTTCCCATTCCCCTCACTGTTGTAACATTTAGTTTCTTTTTTTCCTCGACAGGCCCCGTGACTGTCTGTCTAGGCATTTTGAGAGGCGCGAGTTGAAAAAGGGAGCGAGGCATAAAGGATTCAGACTGGAGAGAGAGAGAGAGACAGAGAGAGACAGAGTGAGAGAACCAGTAGTGGTGCGATGGGAAGAAAAGAGGGGAAATCTGCCATTAAGAAATGCAAGCAGCAGTGATTAATATCAATAGGAGAGAGAGAGAGAGAGAGAGAGAGAGAGAGAGGAGGAGAGAGAGAGAATATTCTCCGTGGCATGACTGACTGGCACCCTGGCACGACGTTTAGGATCTACTGTGATGCAAATGCCCCCGGGCCACGATTACTCATATCCTCGCCGCGTTACAGAAAAAACACGTCTCTTTGCTTTTCCATAAATAATACACAAGGCTTGGCATCCATTTTCTCTCAAAAGATACCATGCTAGCACATAATTGACACTTAAACTGCTTTTTTTTTTCTTTCTCTTTCTCTTTCTCCCCTCCCTTCCTCTATCCCTACTTATTTGCTCGCTTGGCATTTCGTCAAGACCACAATAAATGCATAAAACACTCATCCTAATTAATGATAGCGGGAGACTGCGGGCTAATGAAAAAGTATATGGATGGTGGAGTGCTAAAACCCCACTTAATTTCATTTAGAGAGGATAATTAATTAAGGGGGGATTGGAAAGCCAGCCAAAAAAAAGGGGAAAGGATTTCTAAAAAAAGCAGGAGTTCAGCCCAGTCATCTTTCACTCATCATCAGGGTGGGACTGTTGTGCTTTTTTCAGTAGGGCTGTTCGTAAGGGACCTCTGTGGCACACAATAAGTCTATAAACTTGTTGCATGTCAAAACCAATGATCATATAAGGCCTCAGGTATTGTACAACACAAGATGCTTTATTGAAGTGAAATTTAAACTAATGTTTGCCAAGAAAGTTAATTTTGGTTTGTGTAGGCTAATTGGGACAACATTTTAATTACAAAAAAAAAAAATACAATAAAGCGCCACCTACGGTCGACAGAAGGTACATTTAGCACGTTATTGAAGTTGAAAGTAGCCTGGTCCTACCAGACCATCGTACTTCATATAATTTGTACAGAAGGTCTGGAATCGTTAATCGTAGAAACGTTAACTCACTTGAAGGTGGGTGTCTGTTGAAGTTTAAAACTATTGGATCTACCCAGTGCCTCTCTGTATCTGCCAACCAATCGCATAACGTTTGGTCCTGACGTATGTCATGCGCTGGTTTCTGACTATGAAACTCTGTTCGCTGATTGGACCGCCCAAAATCTGGCGAGAAAACCCACTAATATACCGCAGGCCCAGACTGATAATGAAGGGAAATGAAATTGAGCGGAAGAAGTACGTAAGCGGGCAGTGCCAGGCAAGTTGAAAGTGGATGTCAATTAATGCTGGTTCTCATATGCTTCCCCAAACAATTGAGGATATGGCAAAATGATATTATCTTCTCTTTTTCTTGTTTTTAATTTTGAATCAAATATTGCCTTTGATGCTGCTTTACTGATCAGATCCAGCCAGTGCAAATGCAATATAAATATACGCTAACAAAAAAAAAAGACAATATCACTGCATCACTAGATTTTACCAAAGGATTCTGTGCATTTGCAAAAACTGTTCTCATGGGGCGCTTCGGTGGTGTAGTGGATAGAGTGCTGTATATTTTATATAAGAACGCAGTTTGAGGCAGATGAGGAGGTCTCGGAACAATTCTTGTATTTAAACAACAAAACTCATCTGCAGTCAAAAGCGAAGCCAATAAAAAGTTAAGTGTTTGTAGCCAAAAACGAATAGAGGTACATGCATAAAAAAGAAGCTATGAAGAGTTCCTGTAAACTAAAAGACCTATTGAAGAGTTCCTGTATACTAAAATACCTGTCTTTTCCTATATTGTGGTGGCCTTTAACCTGCAAATCTAAGTGAGCTGATTGGTCCTTAGGTCAGTAAGCTCCACCTCTCCTAACTCCTGATTGGTGGACCCTAACTAACTCTGACCTACACTGTTCAGAGGACATCTGTGTTAATCAATCCCTAGAGGCGATATCCCATGGGGCACTAAGAAGTCTGATTCAGTAACTTTAGGACAATCCCTTTAGCCAATAAATTAGCTATTAGACCTTCACCCTTTCCCCGAGACATGTAAACCCAAACCAGACCCTAAATGCCCCCCACATAGGATCATCTCCGAGTCTCCCTTTGTGTGCAATTTGGATGATCTACAGATCAGCCTGCTTTCGTTCTACAATATACCCACGAGAGCTGCTCCTCTCCTGATTATCAGTAATCTTAGAATGTGTCATAACGAAATACACTACAAGAGCGCGTACCATATCGGCTCTGGCCTTAGTTGCTAGTGGTCGCGGGTTCGAATCCGACCCGTGGACCTTTACTGCAGGTCATCCCCCCTCTCTCTCTGTCTCCCCATTTCAACTATGTAGTATCTAATAATGCTTGAAAATGCCAAAACAGTTTAAAAAAAAACTTCTCATTTTGCATTAAGAGTTGTTGACATAGGACACTGCCAATTGCAGAATTTGAAGGGACCATTAGTGTTTTTAAAAACTTTCCGAGGTTTTGCTATGTAGCGGATATGTACCACTTAGACAAGTGTGGGGTTACTTTGAGAGACTTTTTTTAAAACAATTTACAGCACTTTGAGACACAAGCGCTGACTGCACTTTTTTTTTCAGCGATAGTAGTGAAAGTGACACCGTTTTGGAGATGGCTGGGATGGAGAGGAGAGAGAGGAGGGGATGGAGAGAGGCAGAAGAGATTTGGGTGTGGAGGGAAGGAGGGAAGAAGGAGAGAAGGCATTTTTGCATTTCATCTCTTGAGAGCGCTGACTTCAGCATGGATTAGGCCACGTGTTTGTTCTCAGCGCTCTGTTCTCTCTCTTTCCCCGCTCGGAGGAAGAGGAGGAGGGGGGGGGAGGAAAGCCGCACTTCACTGTCAAGGTCAGCAAACGCCTTCACATAATGATATCCCACTGTCATTCTACCTGTGCGCTGAAGAAGCCCGCGGTATAAAGCGTGAATAAGAGTGTGTCTTCAGTGTAAGGAGTTAGCTGGTCTTACATGTGCCTATATCCACTATCTGTGGCAGTTTCTATGTATCTATTATCAATCTAATTTTCATTTGTACAGTGCTTTTAATGCACAGAGAATGCAAACACAAAAATGCTTTAGAATATATAAAAATAAAATCATAAAAACGGAAAATACCACCCCCTCCCCCAAATCACAGCAACACATGCCATTCAGGAGTTAAAACAACATCATGACACCTATACAACATAACTGTATAAGCACAGACTGCCATAATACAAGTAAAAGCATGGATCTGTAGAGTGAAGCAGGACTTAAAATAGGAGGTGAGGAAATGCCTTCCATCGCGTTGTGCTTGAGGACACGTACCATTAAAAAAACAATGGTTCCATCTTGATGATTTCAGTGGTTACTCTTCCATTGTAAGATAATGACAAAGAGCCTTGAGATTCCTTGAGATTCTCCCCTTGCCATTTTGCTAAATGAGCCTGAGGAAAGGCAAGCCAAGGCAGCAGAGAAATCCCTTTTGAGTATAAAGGATACCAGGCTAGTTGAATCATTGCCATGATAACTTTTTTCCTCTGGTTCACAATGTGCCGGCTACTGGAGCCCTGTGTCTCTGTTAATGAACCTCATGGGCTTTTCGCTGAAGATAGTGTGAGCTGCCTGAGCGGTGTGCGGTCGCCCTTTCCCATAGCCTTTGGCAACCATAGCACCTTAATGATGCTGTACTGGTTCAAAGTGTTCCACTGAGCACACTCCTGTGACTGTGTGTGTGTGTGTGTGTGTGTGTGTGTGTGTGTGTGTGGTTTGGCATTGAGTTCCTAGGCATGTATCGGTGCATTTGTATGAGAATGTACTTACTAAGAGCGTACTCTCTTTCGTAGTTTCAAACACATTTTAAAGGCTCATTGTAAAAAAAGAGTGTGCTCTCAAGGCTACTGAAATGGCTGACCGCTACAAGGTACAAATGAGGAAGCCCTAATATCCCGTCCATCGGTACTTAGTTTCGACTGCTTCTATGCTGTTCATTCAGATTAACATTTAGAACATAGTTTCTTAAAATGTTTTGTTAGCATTTCCAAAAGGTCCATATCTGTTACCATCCAAACATGCTTTGCTAGCTCATTGCAGTTAAAAAAAAATGTCTTCTTTTTTTCTTTAACTATTTTGTACGCATTAATCAGCCACTGCGGTTGCAACACCGGAGCCTTTTATAAAGTCCCTCGGTGAGTGGATGGAAAATGGATATATCACCCAGTGGAAACAGGAGAACTATAGTAATGGCATAAGGTAATATGTACTGTTGGCTAGTTTAATGTAGAACAATGCACCATTATTTATTGGCTGAGATGAGTTTGGAGAGAAAAGTCAGTGAATCAGCAAAGTCACAACAGTACACAAAGCAAATTGGGCAACAATTGCAACATGTCCTTTGAAATACTGTGTAACCGAGTTAATTTATGATACTGGCATCAGTAAGGATAGTAGTATAGCTAAAGTAATTCATTTCAGTCCATAATAATAAAGCAGATTACATACTGTACATTACAGGTAGCTCAATAGAACATTGGCCGGAAAGCTGTAGGCTGCTGCTGAGGCTTACATCTCATTTAAATAGTAAAAGGGTAGGCCTCGGCACATGATAATGCACTCAGGATGCTTTAAAGCATGCAGGTACCCATTAAAAGACATATCAGTAGTAAGCTTCAATACAGGCAGCTAATGTTAAAAGCAAGTGACTCAGACTAGCATTATAGGCCTAGCAAATATACTAGCTTAACTCTTTTTTTTAAAGTGGACGTAACTCCATGTCAAATGTATTATGTGTGTCTCCCTGTGTAAAAAAAAATAAAAATTTGAGGAAAACGCTCAAGGTCACACACAGTGGTTTAAAAGGCTGGACCTTTATGAACTGACCAGCGACGAGAGAAGAAAACAAAAGTCGCAGTCCCGGATTGGTGTATTAAGTTGTCTGCTATTGCCAGATTCACAGACGGGATGGTTTGTCAAAACAGGGAATCGATACAACATTTAGACTGATTAGGATGTAATTCATTCATTTGATAATTACAGGGTTTTCAAATGAAGGTGTTTTTTTAAGCGTTTTGGGTTTTCCCTTCTGACAATAAACCTAATCTAATATCAAAGGGGTTTGGTGTGTCTTAAAGGAATACTTCACAAATACGGAACCGGCGTTCTATCATTATGAAATCGCTATTATAATATAATGCTTGAGTTTTTCTTCCCTCAGTCTTCCCTTGGCCCAGCTGTCCTGTTAATCCTAACCCTACATTTGTACTAGTGTGATGTCACACTAGTAAAATGTAGGCTTAGACAGTGAGACCAAAAACACTCTTTCTGCCTTTTTTCTCAGGCTAGGATGAACCAATTTCAAAAATGTTTGCACATTTATACTACATAGGATATCAGAGTTCAATACACCTTCATCTTCCCACTGGTGAAGTAGGTCTTTAAAGAGTAAAATGATGGGTCAATCTGTTGTATTAGTAGAAAGGAGTCTTGATTCATCGTGAACACATCAATGGTGTAATTAATTGTCTAAGTAGGTAACTGGTCTGCAGCACAGGCAGCATTCAGGGAACTACTGTATTCATTGTATAGCAGTGGGTGAAATACTTAAAAATAATTTGAAGGACGAAAAAGTGCAGGTTAAACAAAAAAAATATACTGTATATATTTCATTCATTTAAAGTTAATTCATTATTTTAATGGTAACATTCTCACAATAGTTTGATATTACAACAATGCCTTTCTCCTTAAACCACCCCATACAAACAACAAGAAAGAAAAACCTTAACTACACGGCATTTTTTATATTCTATGATGACTGTTGAAGCTGAATTGTACGCCATTGATATCCTACTCTGTGACAACAAAAAGGATTTGGTATCCTTGGGGAAAAGCCATCTCTCTTCAGAAACAGAAAAAAACAGAACAGTGTTACACATTTTATTTGAAATGGACTGATTAGTTTTATTCTTTATTTCTGTTAGTGCTGAAGTCGTGGATTCCATTCAGTAACATAGAGACGCCAGTTAAAAAACATCATTTAGTGCTCGCCACGTAATATTGCCACCACACATTCCTTCTCCATGTTAAATTACCTTGCATGTCCATTTTTCTTTTTTCTTCGGATCAAGGTGTACTGTGACTTTGAGTATCATTTCAAGCGGCATAGAAAGTGATCCATATTACCTGGATCCTTTTCAATCAAATTAGGTTCCCCTATTTGATATTTCAAATCTAAGATACTCATCACAAAACCCAATCCAACGTTATTTACAGCACATTTTAAAATTGCCACAACAGCCGTAAATGGCGGTGACACAGCTGTGGATTGGTCTAAGGCGCCTGCACTCTCTAACCTTTTATATATGTGGAGTAAAAGACAATAGTGAAATTGTCTCGACCTCAACTGTCTGGCCTATACACTTATGAGAACTTCTAGCTGACGCAATCGGCGGCTAAAAGGTCTTCATGGTCACGTCACCTAGCCACCTATACGGATGCCAGCAGTTTCAGTTACCTTAATGTCAAGCCACTTTTGTGCATTCAGCAGAGAGAGTGTGTTTCTCAAAAGGAAAAAAAAAGGTTAAGATGCTGTGTGTTGAGGGGTTTTAGAGGGGCCGGATGCTTCCAGCAACAATGAAGTCCCAAGGGGGAGGACCGCTGAAACTAGCTGACAATCCACTTTGCCGGTAGGTCATTGTGTGAAATGTGAACCAATTAAGTTTTAGATGTAAGCAAAACAACATACTGATGGTGATTTTTTTTTTCTTAGACAGCAGTGGCTCAAACAAAACACTGACATAGTGTGTGTGTTATGTGGTCAGGAAAAAAAAAAGTGCTGTGCCAAAATGTTGCTGATGTTCTTGCCCTCAGGGTTGTCGATGGATTCCCAAAGGTAAATAAGCGCTGGGCTTGTGACAGTGTGTGACTAACAAGTGGGGCTGCTGTGTTGGTGCAGTTTGATCAATGTGAGGTCTATGGACTTGTTTACCAATGATAATGATTGTTAATCCGTCTCACACGAGCAGTAAAACAATGGTTAAACAATGGTGTGTTGTGAAATGATAGGCATGATGGTGAGTAGGTTGTCTTTTTTCAGCAGGGCACTGGAGGAAGTTTTAGCACCATCAAAAAGACAAGGAAATATAAAAACGGTAGAAGAATGTCTTCTAATAAAGGAACATGACGGATGTTTTAATATGAACAGTGTTACAGAAGCTAACCCTGCACCACAGACAAAAACACAATTTTGACCAATTTACCAAAAGAAAAAAGCAACATGAATAATTCAAAGTTTCGCTAGTTGAATTGGAAAAAGGACATGATGGCAAAAAAAGTGAACGTGTCTGTTAAACTCTCCTCTATGCATCTCTAGCCAAACAGAAGATAATTAATCTTTGTATCCTGGTGGAAAAAAAAACACATTTATTTTGCCCTGCCTTTCGATTTCATGTCTTTGCTTGCGTGAATTCGCAAAAATCGCAATTTGGTATTGAGCACATACTTACTTACCGGTGCTGTCTTGATATTGTATATTCCTATCGGCTACATATACAGTCAAGTGCGAAAGTTTGTGAACCCCTTGAGCCTTTTGGAATTTTATTTATTTAACCATTAATAATTCATTTTTATCAATACCAGTATTTTTTATATGAAATAACAGATGTTTGTTTATCAATTCAACATTTTTCTTTTCCAGAAATCAATTGTTAAAACAGATAAAACCAATTATTTGACGAATGTTGTATGTGCAAAAGTTTGTGAACCCTGAGCTGCATTGCTTGAATGGAGCCGGTTAACACAATCAGGTGGGCCAAATTGGTTGATGAAATAGACCAATGTAATGAGAGATCTTTAGGAAAGAAATTGGGTGGCACTAGATAAAACAGAGATAAAACCAGGTCAGTTTAGGCTCACCAAAGTGAACCCATACAGGTCAGACATGCTAAAAGGGAAACAAATCTCAGAGGATCTCAGGAATAGAGTTTTGATGTTGCACATTTGTCTGGGGACAGTTGTAAATTCATAAAGCTCAATCGGTCCACCGTGAGGCAAATCATCTACAAATGGAGAGCTTTAAGAGTGACTTAACATCTGCCTAGAAGTGGACTTCCTTCAAAAATATCCTCAATCGCCACAAGAAAAGTGATTTTTCAGGTAAAAGCCAACCCAAAAATTACATCTGGAGATTTGCAGACAATTTGACACCACCATTCTTCACTTGGGAGAAGGTTCTCTAGGTGGTAGGCAGAATTGCGTTTTTGCCCAAACATGGCGGTTTTGGTTATGACCAAACAGTTCAATTTTGGACTAATCTGTCCACAGAATAAGACTTCAGGTATCTCCAGGTGCTCTCTGGCAAAGTTGTGACAAGCAGTTTTGTTCTTTTTTGAGAGCAGAGGCTTCTTCAGCAACCATCCCATGAAAGCCATGTTGACTGAGTTTTCTTCTTATTGTGGAACCATGCACATCTGTCCCAGATGCTGCAAGAGAGGTCTGCAAATCACTAGATGTAATGTTTGGGTTGGCTTTTACCTGAAAAATCACTTATCTTGTGGCGCTTGTGGATATTTTTGAAGGAAGTCCACTTCTAGGCAGATGTTCAGTCACTCTTAAAGCTCTCCATTTGTAGATGATTTGCCTCACGGTGGACCGATGGAGCTCAAACTTTTTTAAAAATAATTTATAGCTGTCCCCAGACAAATGTGCAGCATCACAACTCTATTCCTGAGATCCTCTGAGATTTGTTTTCCCTTTTAACATGTCTGACCTGTATGGGTTCACTTTGGTGAGCCTAAACTGACCTGGTTTTATCTCTGTTGTATCTAGTGCCGCCCAATTTCTTCCCTAAAGATCTCTCACTACATTGGTCCATTTCATGACTCAATTTGGCCCATCTGATTGTGTTTACTTGCTCGATTTAAGCAATGCAGCTTAGGGTTCACAAACTTTTGATCATACAACATTTGTCAAATAATTAGTTTTATCTGTTTTAACAATTTATTTCTGGGAAAGAAAAATGTTGAATTGATAAACAAACACCTGCTATTTCATATAAAAAATACTGGTATTGATAAAAATGAATTATTAATGGTAAAAATAAATAAAATTCCAAAATGTTCAAGGGGTTCACAAACTTTCGCACTTGACTGTATACAGATAAAAAGGAACGGTTCCTCGCCTATGTAGGAGAAGGAAGAAGATTATAGTGGTATAAGTCTTGGTTTCGACTAAAGAAAAAAAAACACAACCTTTATTTTTAAATCTTTGCATAACTCTTTTTTTTCCCTCTTTGCCCCGGAGAGCAATTTACAGATTTGAAGACGCTGAAGCTTCAAGGTGGTATGTGGTAGATCAGAAATCTGGCAGGAGCCTCTGAAGGAAGGGGTGTGTGTGTGTGTGTGTGTGTGTGTGTCTGTGTGTGTGTGTGTGTGTGTGTGTGTGTGTGTGTGTGTGTGTGTGTGTGTGTGCTGAGATGGCTGCCTCTGGACCAGCCATGCTTGCGGCAGAGGCCCCCTTGGCACCTGTTTTTTTTCCACATGCCTCATGTTGATAGGAATCCATACCTCACACCGCGCTGAGATGAAAATCCCCTAGACCCCTTGCTGGCAAGCCTGCACAGTACATTCTGACCTGAAACTATCTGCTCAGGACTAATTAACGCTCCTTTTAGGTACCCAATCTACCAGTATAGCATAGATGTCTTCTTCGAACTGTACTTTATCATGGGGATGACAGCAGGGATCTTCTTCTTTCCCATTGGGGCGCAGCAGGGCGAAGGGGGCTTTCAGCAATTAATGGCCGTGTGTGACTTAAAATGCAAGAAAGCAACATGTAATGCTCCAACCACAGTTCAACACAAGTCATTGGCATGCAAAGGTCTATGCGTGGGTCAAGGATTGGATTACAGGCTCAGCATGGAAGCACGGCAGCACACTGAGAAGATATAGACAGCCAAGCCAACATGATGCAGAGCCAGGGTCAAATGAATGTTTATATGAAAAGTCAAGTAGGCACTTAAAGACTTAATGACATTAAAACAACTATCAAGCAGTGAGTGGCCTCCTGTTCCCCTTAGTATGGTATAGTGTTACGTTGACATGTGCCACAGATGCATTGTTTAAGTCCCTGTTACACCCTAGACTTACCTGGCAACCATTTCCTTATGGACATTATATGATATTTTGTTTTAAAGACTTGTTTTTGGCTTTGTTGCTTTATTAGACACGATTTGAAGAGACAGAGATGAAATGAGGCAAAAAGGGGAAGACATGCAGAGGGCGGGACTCGAACCTGGGTCTGCTGCGAGGCATGGGCCCAGGGGGGGTGGGACGCTCTACCGACTGCGCCACAAGCATGATACCATTTTGAGTCACTGATACAATTAGTTTTGAATGTAAAGTAGGCTCAGTGTAGTAATATGCGGACAATAACTCCATAATGTCAGCCGGGTTGATCTGTGCTTGCCAGCTGAGAGCGGATGACTCTCACCAGTTGTCCCCCCTGGGCAATGATCTCACGTTGCCCTGTCTTCTCTTTGATGAGTGACAAACGGCGGAATGAAGAGCCGGGTTCACCACCAAAATGAAAATTGTGAAAAACAACAAGCTACTGTCGGATGAGTGGAAGAGGAAGAGGAATAATCCCCATACTTAAACTGTACTCTACCAGCATAGTGTAGTAGTCATCATTTCATGGTCATGTTTTCTGAACTACCACAGGGGTTGACAGGGAATCAGAGAGAATAATGTTTTGCATTGGTGAAGTCTTGTGTATATACAAGTACAAGTATGCTGTGCTATTATCCAGTAACTACAGTTGAGTCAACTCATTAAAGCGCTCTTCTTTAAAGGCATGCTAAGTGATCTCCGGCCAATAGTTAAGACAGGGAGCGGATGGTGAGTTCAAGCCCAACATAGTCAGTTTTTGTATTCTTCAAATTATTACACACAAGTGTTTGTCTGCACACATTCAAACATGGGAGTGTGTGTGTGTGTTTTCAGGCTATAGGACATCAGTGCAATACTCATATTGTAGTCATATTACACCGTTCGCCTTGGTCTCTTCAGTTTACTGGCATGCTGGTTTTTGTAAAAAGCATCAGAGTGAGCGCGCTGTCACCTCCTAGGGTTAATGCCACGCAGACTATATATTGCACTACATTGTGAAGATTTATGAAGATTCAATTTGGAGTGTCAACTAAAACAGATATAGGTGAATATAATGAACTATAATGAAAAGTAAATAGAATGTTATCTAAGCCAGTTCATTGAAGACTGGCTGACTAGCTACTGTCGCTGTCCATGGTGCTGAATTTGTAAGTAGCAGCACAGCCCTTGTTCTCGTAGGGGCCTTTCACACCGCCGCAAAATCGGCGCTAGTTCGGAGTTAGAGCCAGTGTTTTGGTTTCACACCGCCAGAAAGCCTGCTCCGGGCAGGCTCCGGGCCGTAAAAAACTGGTTCTTATCAAACCCCAGGACTGAGCAGGGTTTGATAAGAACCGCTTGCGCCAGCGGCCGGGGGAGGGATTATCCTGACCAACCAGACCAACTCAAACCTCATGCCCGCCATATTTAAAAACACCGCTACTACGAGACGTAAACATAACATAATTACCGAACGTAGCGATCAAATTGACCGGCGAGAATACGCTGTATGGGTCCTGTTTGGTAAAGAAAGCAAAGCGAGAGCCAACACGTGTAAAAATAAGACGTATTCGCCGCTGTTGTTGTGCTAAAAGCTAGCGGTAGCTTTAGCGTTAGCCACAAGAGCAGCGGCGTCGGGCGACGTACACACGTTTACAGTGACGTCATGACGTTGCTCTCTTGCCGGCTCCATGGCTGTCTCCGGTCGATGTGAAACCAACCGGTTCATAACTGGGATAAGGCTGTAACCAGTTTTGAACTGACCCCAACACCAGCCTGGAACTGACTCTTGGTTCATTTTGGTGTGAAAGGCCTAAAGAGAATGATGGGCTTTATTACTGTATGTACATTTTATACATCTCTCTTTGAATCTTAAGTCTGGGTCATTCACTGTTTACTATCCTTCACACAAATTAGGCAATGGTTTGTAATCCTTAAAACAACGATTTGAAAATATAGTTTTGCTGTGTGGCAAATTCCCAAATATACTGAGAATACATAAGCATTATTTAAGTCCACAAGTTTAAATGGAGCCTGAAGAAAAAAAATCACAGCATGACCGGAATGTGTTTGTGCATGTGAGTTGTTGTGTGAGGGGTGTGAGTGTTAATTTTTTATTTATTTTTTTCAAAACTGTGACAAGATCAACTTTTTTTGACAGGAGTGTAGGTTGGCTAGGTGGAGGTCATCTGGCATAGGGTGCCTTGTCATTGAGGGTGCGGGGGTTGGGGGGGGGGGGGGGACACAGCATGGACATACAGCAAGGAGCCAGGCGACAGATGCCAAAGAATGAAAGAAATTAAAAGAAAAAAACAACAGGAAAAAAAAAATACACGCTTTCGAAAGGAGTTGCAGCTGGCAGCCGAGGGTGGCATATCCTTGACGTGCCTTTACTTCCTTGATGGGGAAGTGAAAGACAAGTGTGTGAAAGCTAAACAGGAGTATGTGTGAATGTGTGTTCGAGAGTGATTGTGTGTGTGGTAGACATTTTGCGCCGCGTCAGCTCCTTGGCGGTGTGTGTGTGTGTGTGCTGTCTGTCGCCAAGGGGCCCCAGCAACTGGCCCCAGATCAGCCCCAGAGCTGTGTCCACTCAGCACTTCTCCCAGCCACTGGTAAATTAGTCCCCTAGCAAATATGTAACACTCTCTCTCCTGTGTGCTATTGTTCATGCCCTTGAGGAAACGTGTGTGTGTGTGTGTGTGTGTGTTGGTGTGTGGAATTGTGTGTGTGTGTGTCGTGTGGTGCGTGTGTGTGTGTGGTGTGTGTGTTGTGTCTGCGCTTGTGCCGATGCAAATGTGTCGTTGTGCTGAAGTACTTAAGGAGGCAGGGGTTGCTAATTTATTTGGATTTTTATGGACAAAAGCCAAATCACCAAAAAGTACGGTATGATTATCTCTGTTGTAATTTGTAGATCCCAGAAGGGATTTGTGTCATCATTACAGCAGTTATATTTTGCTCTTTGAAGCGAACAGAGAGATCACTCGATATCATATTTGTTTTTTTTCCCCAAATTTGCCAAATTATTTAATTGACTTTGTTGTCTGCAGCATTTTCAATTATAACAGTATCTGACAGGCAGGTGCTGGTAATTTTTTGCCTTCTAAAAACTTGTATTTTTTAATTATCTTTTGTGTTAAAAAATTAGACCTCACCGCTGGTTATCAATGTAACGAGGCGTCTTTTTATTTGTTTGGCCTATGAAAGGTGGAACGCCATGGTAATACATAGGCAGTAGATGTTTGTGAGGGAGTTTCTAAATATTTTTTTTAAACTATGCTTACCAAACAGATGAGAGGAGGTTTGGATTGTTGTTGAAATACGGCATCAGTTAGTTTTGTGCCAATCCACTAAATTAACGCAAATGTATTCAAGTCACCACCAGTAATTCACTAATTACAAATGTGTCAAATGGCACCCAATCACAAGCTTCTCTGACACTTTGAACAGCACATAATAATGTAAGATTTTTTTTCATTTTTTTCAAACAAGATAAGCTCTTCCAGCCGTGTGACTGTGTGGATTGTCAGTCAGAATGTATACATACAGATATGAGATTTAAAAGGGATCGCCCAGCCCGGTGGTTGGAATGGTGCGGACTCCAACAGTGGGTGGTGGAATTAATGAGGCTACAGGCTCCTATAAGGCTCACACAGGGGAGGGGGGGGGGGTGTAGAAGGACATGCCTCATGCCTACTGTGCCAATGCCAGGACTGGGCTGGTCATAGTATCTTAACCACCAGCACAACGGATAAGAAAAACATGGATTCTGTCATCCGTGACCCCCAGCAGTGCATCACATCACTCAAGTGCCCCCCCCCCCCCCCCCTCGCCTCCCTCCCACACACACACATACACACACCATACACACACACACCCATAGCCTAAGGCTCCGGGGCAGGTATACAGGTGACTGCACTCCCCTCTTTTTTTTTTTTTCCGAGGCCGAATCAGCTGGGGTTCATTTGCCCCAGCTGGAGTCCCTTCAGCTTTTAGAATTATCATGGATAACTGCACTGCATGTATTTAAACACATACATGGCCATAGGTTGTGCAGCAGAGGATATGTAACACAACATGGCAAATCAGTCATAACAATACAATACAAGGTTCTTCTTGTCTTTTCACACAACAAAATAGCTACCTACATGGTGCATACATTGAGAAGGTTCAATGATACGATTCAGTGGTACCATGCATTCAGTCCTTACAAGTAAAGAGTAGATAGTTAAGTTGATCCGATACACAGTGTTCTTACTTTTACTGTTAGGAGCACACCATAAAATTCAGCATACTCAATACAGACAGTAAAGAGTAAAAAAATTCATAGCATTCATAATGAAGTTGTCAAGTGATAATACACATATGTCTTTGTTAAGCACTAAAAATCATCCTATAGTACTCATTAGTATTGTACAGATATATACACTAAATATAGTATGGTTTAGGATAAAGATTATGGATGTCCGATTCTTGTGGCCAGATTTACTATGGTTAGAAATACCGTCTACTTCATCCGGCTGAGATTTTTAGTGTTGAAAACAGCATCCTATTTGGGGATTCTGACCCACAATCCAGTGCGCACCGGAAGTGATGTCACATCAATGGTGCCTCCATATGAAAAAAAACAGGGATGCGACGGATATAAAAGCAAGAGGCAAGAGATCAAGGCGCAATGTTATGATGTAATAAGTAAAAGTATGTCCCAATTGTATGCCTTACTGCACCTAACAAGATTATTTTAATGGTCAGATGTAGTGTGATAAATGGAGAAAAGAAAGAGTATGCGATTTGGAACTCAGGGACAGTAACTGGTATGTGGCCTACAGCGGCAGTGTGGCCGAGAACACACTGGCAAAATGCTCAACTCACTCTCGCCCCCAAAGGTGACAGCAAGACGCTTCAAGCCAGGTGGAGCAGTGACATGGGTGTCAGATAAGACATCCTACTTGGAATTTTAAGTGAGAAATTCTGTCATTCTTTTGCTGGCTGACAAACATTTTCAACATGACATTCTCTAGTTCTGAGTGACTGTTACCGTACTGTTGGACTAGTGTTTGGAATGTTCAGCCACAAATTTATAAAATAATCCTTGGTCCTTGCCCCAGGGAGGCGGGGGGGGGGGGGGGGGTGGTGTTGAATACATAGCTCGATATAATGAATAGACGAAGAAATAGTAAGCTAAAAGTATCGGGTGATTGGTTGAAATAGTCCGTTAAAAGCAATAGATACAAGGTTGCATTGGAGTACTTAGCAACTGTTGACATACCTAATGCAATTGTATGTACAGTAGTTGGCTAAAAGTCAAATATCAATTGTGAAATAATATTGTGATTAACAGTTGAAATAATTAGCTTTGTGTGACCTGTGCGTTGTTTTCCTATAACTAAAAATTATTTTGAATTAACACATATGCTGTAGGTTTTTTTTTAGACGTTACCTGGTGAGTGATGTAAGGAGATAAATATTTCATAAAAGGGCCTGGAGGCATTTTACACATTCCAGCCATTCATCAGTGGTTGTCATTTGCTTTCCCTTTTTTTAGCTCAATCAAAACAAGTCACATTTCACACTCGGGGGAGATGACAAACACAAACAGTACATAATCCACCTCTATCTCCGGCCAGGTTTTCACATTCAATAACACACACACAGTCTCCACCATTGCCTTTTGAAGATGGGATTCCCCCGGTGAGCATACACAGCCAGGAATTGGCTTTGTGTGTGTAGAGTGTTGCAAAGGCCTTAACAATGGCTGAACACAATGGAGGCGTAATGGACAAATTTAGAAGGCTGGTTGGAGCCGTGGGTATCAAAGGCCGAGGCATCTACCGCTCACACCCCCTTTTTTTTTACAAAACAACCTCTTCCCCATATCATTGCTGCATTTATCTGTTTGCTCAGCAGGGCTTTGTTTCCTTCGCTATTACAGGACTGAGGAGAATATAAAACATTTTTTCCGCACAGCCGACCGTAGAACTTATTTAGTGGGCTTCAGTTACAAGTGCTCCTATCTTTGTTCACCCCCACCTCCCCTACTTTTACACCCACCACTAGCACCATGACTACCACCAGCCCAAGGTGAGACCCTGATAATTGGTCATAAGGGATGTAGGGGGGGGGGGGGGGGTGAGATTGCAAAGGCCCCCGTGGGGTGTTGCTGATCAGGCCAAATGATGAAGCCATCCCTGCCATCTGCCCTATAACTCTTACCACTCTTCAGCACATTTCCACACAGACATTAGTATCACCACCTCTCATTTGTGACGCACTGTTTTAGCGTTGGTGTGTGTGTGTGTGTGTGTGTGTGTACTAGTGTCACTATGAACATTGAAAGTGATCTAATCACCCCACCATGCGTGGCTGTTTAGTACCAATACATGCTTCTGTGATTTTATGATGAATGCTGTTCATATATGATTTGTATTGGGGTAATTGCAAGGCTTGCTTGGGTGTGTTTTTTTTATCGATTTTTTTAAATTCCTGACACTGTTTGCATTTTTAGTGCCCCTCCCTGGTTCCTCCCTTACTATACCATGATTTGCTGTTGTGAGTTATGGGGGTTCAACAGGGGCACCATATGGACAGTAAATGTGGTCTCTGTCACCGCAAAATCTCTCTTACACTTTACTAGCGCTTTGCTTTCTTAATCATGAGCGCCATTATCATTACCGTTGATGTAGCATTTTGTTTTGGTCGTTAAGACTCTGGGGCCTTTGCATGATTAAAAATAAAATATATGGCACGGTGGTTGCGAGCTGCAAAGCGCCTGTTTGAAACCCTGCCGGAGCAGCAGTTTCTACCTTGCATTGATATTGCTTTCATCAAACTCTCCCTCTACAAATGTATATCTCAGACATTATGCCTCCACTGCAAGATCCTATAGTCACATGCAGGCAGGTCTATCATGCGGATGGGTGAAGACGCATTATGAATATTATATTATATGTCCTAATGTCAATGGTATTCGTAGTGTCTGGTAGAACGCTAGGGTTTATGGCAACAATTTTTATTTTTTTCACCTGCCCATTGATGCCTATCAAACGCATACGAGTGACAGTCCCTGACTGTGTTTGAAAAGCCATACAAACATCCTCCCTCCTACATATTCAACATGTATATACTACATACTGTCTACTAAACGATCGATTGTGTATGCAAGGTTTGTTGTACCGTTTACACTGAAGTATACAGAAGCAATAAATAATTGTAAAACAACCTTCCGTGTCGTTTGAAAAGACGCAATGCATTGTGGGGTGGTTGAGAAGGAAAGGTAACCTATTGATCCATTAACAAAATCTTCCCGGCACAACTGGTGCACTACTCCCTGTCCCCTATACGTTGCATTTGAAGGGTTATTTGTAGTGGGGCTGCCCAGGGAAGGCTTCCAGCGCCATAAAAGCTACACAACGAGTACATTAAAATATCACACTCAAACAGAGCGGCCAAAGTGACAGGATTATGGCACAGAATGTCCACTCACGGCTGAAGGAAACAGTGGAAATAGGAGAGAGCCACCCTGTCCTGTAACACATTACAATAAGTGTACATTTATTAACTGTTAATTAATAGCTTAGTTACTGGTGACTAACTTTTAATGCTTAGTTAGTAATGGTTTGTTAATGGTTGGTTATGATTAACTAGACTAAGTTAACTAATGCTTAGTTTAGCATTAACTAAAGCATAACAGTTAGGTAATGCTTAGTTTATCTTATTAAGCATGACTTAAATATGGCATCCGTAGGATTACCATCAAATGAATTGTCTGTAAAGTTACTGTCTATCAAATAGTGAGTTCAAAGAATGGTGATTGAGCATATGAACCACTGATGAAAGCTCTTGTATTTGCTGCTTTGCCCTGTTATACTATCGGAGGGGCAAACCTCGTATAAACCGCGCTCCCAAATTTTCAAAATTGATAAAAAAAGGTCTTTCTGCACGTTGTGTGTGCTGTCGTGTCTTTAGTTCCCAATTTTCTACGTACAATCAAGAGTGTTCTCACTGTGGAGTGCTAACTGCTGTAATGATACAGACTCTCTCATAACTTCTGGGTCACAATGTTGGATCAGAACACACAGAGAAAGCGTTCCACAGGTAAGAACTGCCAATAATCTGACTTCTTAAAGTCAATAATGTTCGGTTGTGAAGGAAAGCTCTGGTCCAGAAGTGCCCGCAAATACATTGTACGGCCACTAGAAACAGCAGCGTGACTCAATAGTTCAAGATTACAGCTTTAAACATTCACAGTTAGTTAATGATGAGGTAATGTTTAGTATGCATTTAGTAAGCATTAACTAACAGTTAATTAAAATACCCTTATTGTAAAGTGTTACCAAAATAGCTGCCTGCCTACTGCCTAGGGGTGCAGTGTCTTCGCTGTCTCCACACATTCAAATTGAAGCCTGTAAAATACAGTGGCATTCTCTCCCATCCCTCCCCCCGCCCCATACACCATATAACTTACTTAGTGGGGATAAGATGTCATCACAGATTGCGGTATAAATGATTTTCTCCCTAAATAGTACAGCGCCTTTCCCAACTCTAGGACAATTATCGACAATAAGAAAAAGTTAAAGTGAGTTCACAAGGCAGCACTAATGAGGTGTCATCGCCATACGAGCCACCGTGGGAGCAACGTTTGTGCTCGGGCAGTGAGACAGACGCCCCAGCATGCACGCTGATTTCTCTCACTCCCTCATGGAATCGGTTAATGGGCCGCCATTGCAAAGGACAAGGGAGAGACTGATGAGGCCAAGTTCACACAGCGTCACTTAAAAAATGCTCCCGTGCTTTTTCCTTTCCTTTAAGCATTCAGCACACAACTTTAATATTCCTGCATTTACCGACGGACAACCATCCCGCCCAGAAAGACCAGGAAGATATGCAAACGACCCTTGACAGAAGGCATTTAATATGTTCAAAGCGCCCAGATAAATGGCATTACCTCGGCCAGGTGCCGTCCAGCATATAGATAAAGGGTTTGAAAGAGACTATCATTCAGTTACTGAGACAGAAAAAAGGTGAAATTTGCAAGGGGCATTGTGTGAAACCAAGAAAAAAAAGAAATAAAATTGATATCAGCACTACTTCATCTTCCAGGTATCTACATGTTCAGGAGCTGCCCTACCACTGCCTGCATACAAATGTAAAATTACATTGTCTTTCCCCCAGACTATAAGCAGGACCTTTACTGCAGGTCTTCCTCCCCTCTCTCTCTGTCTCCCCATTTCAACTCTGTACTGTCTAACAAAGCTTGTAAATGCCAAAAAAAAAAATCATCTACCTGTATAAATTGCTATATATCTCCGTGCCCCCACCACTCCACACCCAGTCCCTGTCAATATGAAAAAATTACCATCTAACACTTGCTTCTTTTGTCTTGATTTAAGCGGAGGTTGGGGAGCCAGGTCCATTGATCCGGTGGGCCATATATCAATAGCACGACCTCAGGATACTCAGCACTTTTCAGGGAAAACGGATTGTTGCATTTCCGTTTTAACGTGTGTTGCTTGAAAGCCGAGATGGGGGGGTAGGGAGGGTGGGTATCATTTGGATTCCTGCCTGGGCGCATTTGGGAAATCCTCCAGCACTGTTTAGTCATGCATTAAAACATATATCAGTTTTACATCCGTGTCTTAAGAAACAATGCACTTTGCTGCCGGTGCAATAGCTAGGGGGATTTTAATCCGGAGATCAATCTCTTCCGTCCTGCTGATCAAGGTGGTTGGTGGGGGGGAGGGTGGGGACAGATGCTAGACAACACATTGACTATATTGTCCTTTTAGCAATGCAGTCTATGTAAGGACATGTAAGGAGGATACCACATGCATTCGGTCAATGGCCAAGCGACATTGATCAAAACTGGTAAATAAACTGCACAGGAAGATCTAAATCTTTCTTCAAGTTTATTTGATAAACAGTGGATTTAGATATTGTTTAAAAAATGTTTATCTATATTAATATGTTCATTTTTCCATTTCATTTAACTCAAAAAACCTTTTGATTAATACACAAGTAGATAGTATATGGGTATTGGAACGCAGACGCGTTTGTGTTGTGCAGGTGTCTCCATTTCCTTCAGCCCTCCATCTTTTTTTCCCCATAATTCTATTCTCACCTCCCTCCAAGTCCTCCTCGCCACCTGGCCTTGCATCCGCCTGGGATCGAGTGCAAACTTTCTCACTTCTGTCACCACAGAGAAGGGATTGTGAGTGTGTCTTCAAGCCATGCTGGACTGTTTTATCCACCCCCCTCACCCCCCTCCAACCAGATATACCCTGTCGCCATGCACTGAAGGGGTGTCCATCTGCTGTGTGTCTGTGTGTCTGCCTTTCCCAACACACGCACTATGCCACTAAGTTCACCAAATGGAACTCATCTTGTGTGAGACAGATGGACTCCCTTACTTAAAAAAATAATGGTTACAACTTTGTGGAGTGACTACGTGATTTGGCTGAAGAGAACTGTTAATTAATGAATATTCTCCATAACATGTAATACACGTGTGTGTGTGTGGTGTGTGTGTGTGTGTGTGTGTGTGTGTGTGTGTGTGTGTGTGTGTGTGTGTGTGTGTGTGTGTGTGTGTGTGTGTGTGTGTGTGTGTGTGTGTGTGTGTGTGTGTGTGTGTGTGTGTGTGTGTGTGTGTGTGTGTGTGTGTGTGTGTGTGTGTGCAGGAGTAATGGAGTTCTGGCCTTTGGTCTCCTTTTAAAATCACTCTTAAAAATCCACTTACTTTATTTGTCTGTACATGGACTGTGTTTCACCTAGGGCTGGGCGATATGACGATATCATATCGTGGACGATATGAAAGTGTCTACCGGGAGAGATTTGGCCATACCGTTTATATCGCGGAGAAAAAAAGTTAATGTGGCGGGAGCATATATGGAGCGGGAGGCAGCTGTCCCTCCGAGTCCCTATAGTTACACTGCAGTTACACCGCCGCACCACACGGGGGCTCTGCAGCATATTCTGGGCTTCAATACAGCTTCTCTACCCGCAACAGAAGAAGCCTCATCTGTTGCTCTAGCTGTCTAGCTCATGGTCTAGCTTTGGTGCGCCGTCACTAAAGTTAACAAACCAACTCCGTGTCACGGTGGCAGAGCAGCTTTTAACGGTCAAAAATGTCATCGGGCAAAGGAAACGTGCTTGCAGCTTTAGCGTGCTGTTGCCGTGACGCAGAGTTGGCTTGTTTTAAGCAGCAAACTACATGGGTTAGCTCTCGTGAGCTAGCTGGCTAATAATGACATCTTTAGCCTACTCGGGGCTTCACCCCGTGCTGTTATTGTTGGAGACGGCCAGCAAGGCTGGTTTTATGTAACTTTAAAACATGTCAAACTTGAAAATATTATTTGTGTTGAAGCTGGAGTTAAAGTATTACCAGACATTTGCTCATTAGTTAATTTTGACAGCTTTTTTAAATGAAGATGAGCAAATACTGCAGGAAAATTCAAATCTTTCATTATTTTGATATAGGCTACTATCAATTGGAAAATGTAGGCTCTTTGGTTGATGCTGTCATTTTTATTTTGCGCTGACTGACTAAAGCCAGACTGGTGTAGTATTTTGCACCAGTTTTTCTTTTGTATAGAAATGTAAATTCCAAGCAAAAATTAAAATAATCTAATGTGATTAAAGTTCAGTACGGTTATTGTAATCCATTGAATTTTAAGGAAAAATACTATATCGTGATATATATCCATATCGTGATATAAAATTACCTATATCGTGATATAAGATTTGGTCCATATCGCCCAGCCCTAGTTTCACCTGTGTTTTTAATTGCCCTAAAACTTTAAGATAAGGGTTTACAAATTAACTGTTAGATAACGATTAGTTACTGCTATTAATAGTTTGTCAATGCGTAGCTTATTAAAAATGTACTAACTGTTAATGCTAAGTTAGTAATGGTTAGTTAAAGCTGCAGTGTCTAATTTCAGCCGTTGGGAGCCGTTGGGAGCCGTTGGGATCCCAACGGCTGTTTTCGCAACGCTCTACCTGCTGCAGCTCCTCCCTCCGAACGACAGCTAAGCGCGTTCATGTTGCACCCAACGCACCTAGTGTCTCCCCCCATCCCCGATATATTTATTCCCCTAATCAACCTTGGCCGACCCGACACAACAGCGATCATGTCCACACAACAACAACACGGCCATCAATTGTGCCAAAAGACAAATTAACAGCAACTAAACGGAACAAATAGCCTTAAAACAGCATTGCAGATTCACACAAACAGCAAGGGAGCACCATACCAAACACATTTACAGCACCATTGTGTGCACGGCAGTACAAAATAAAGGCAAGTATCCTACATTACCCTACCTGGCTGTGACGGGACCGTGGCTGGCGTAGATACACCGGTGCTTCGTTGTACTTTTCGTGAAAGTTCCCCGGACTTAGCAGTAATGTTTCGGTTCATTATGGAGGTGGTGGCTGCACACAACCGGAGTGGAGCGTGCCGGTTGTAGCTTCGCTGGAGACGGGGAAGCCAGTTGGACGGCGCCGGGGGTTAGCAGCAGTCTAGCCGGCCAGCAGGTGAACACTGTCGGGTAGCGGTGTAGCAGGGAGGCGGCGTCCTCCGCGATTGACAGCAATCCGCGAGCGCAGGTAAGCGTCCAGGAGAGCTGGCAGGGTGGCAGCGGACCAGTCCGAACTGGTGTGCTTCGTGGGGCACACCGGCGCAGGCTATCCAGCCACAGTGCGGAGAGGAGCCACGGGAGTCCCGTGCAGGCGGAGCTAGCTTCTGGCTAACGCGTCAACCGGGTGAGTTAACTAATGCTATCCGACCGGTGCTAACTTGGTTTATCAGCTAAAGCACAGCCAAAGGAAGCCCATTCTCCTGGCTCACTTTCCACACGTCTCGGCTTCATACAGCAACAGCCGCGCGACTACATTTCCTCCTCGGTGTTTCTCAGTCTCTGTGTACACACTGTCCTCCCACCGTGTTAGTTGTTGGTATCCGGGGAATGGTACATTGAGGGTTCGTTGCATAGATAGTATAGTATAGATAGTTCGTTGGTGAAGACATTGCTATTCGCTGTCTGCCTTAGTAGGGCCAAACAGTAGTTTCAGACTGCTAGGGTCGTGAACGCTCACGCAACTGACGCATCAACGTCGTTGCCAAGTGAACGGACAGTCCCACAGCCAATAAGGACGGAGTATCTGAGTCTGCTCTGATTGGTCAAAATTAACATGAGCGGTGGCAATTTTGGGGGGCAGCACACAGAGGCAGGGGGGAGCAAAGTGATGAAAAAATATTTTCAGACTACTTCACCTACATATAGCTGAATGGCTATTATGACAGTTTTGCCAAATATTACAGTGAAAAAATTAGACACTGCAGCTTTAATGCTTGGTTAAGCATTAAAATGCTCAGTTAAGTAATACTCAGTTAAACATTTACTAAGCATAATGCTTAGTTAATGCTAAGTTAATGTTTTTTTTAAAGCAAACGCTTAATTAATATACCCTTGTTGTAAAGTGTTACTTAACTTTGTAACTGTGTTTGAAAGGGCGCTCTAATAAAATGTTCTTCTTCTTCTTCTTCTTCTTCTTCTTCTTCTTCTTCTTCATCTTCTTCTTCTTCTTTTTCTTCTTCTTCTTCTTCTCATTGAGGCTGCGGAACAAAATGATAAAAGATAACGAGTTATTTTTGTGACAGACGGCAGTCAGTAGACAACTTTTCCAAGTTTAGTCCCCTGTTCCATCCAACCTTGGATACAAAAAATCACATATCACGATCTGCAAAAGTGTCAGGCAGCATCCATCTAGGTGTTAGGTGAGAGGTGGAGAGAGACAAGGGGCAAAGCAGCCCAACTGAACACAACATTAACTCTGGGTGTATTGTTATTCAGCACACCGTTTTTATTCTCTTGCGTCTGCTAGAGAGAGCCTGGGGGGAGATAACCACAAGTTATGTGACTGGGCTCTTGATGTGAGGCCTCGGCAGCATCCACAAGTGCAGTGTTTAGTATTAGTTTACCATGGTTCGGGACAGAGGGCCAAAATAAAGCCAAGTGGTAATACATGGCATTCTACACTGGGCATAAAGGCGTATACAAGTCAGTTTGTGAAAAATAGAAAAGCTCTGAAGATAAACAACTGAAAACGTATTGCCCTCTGTTTAACGGTTCATAGTGTTTAAAATCTACATGAATGGTAACATTTATTTTGCTGTATCATTGCTCTCCCCTTGACCAATGACATAAAGTAGGCTGACTTATGTTTGATCTAACATTTCTCTGATTTATAATCCTAAACTGGCTAGGTCTTGCTAAAATATGAGTATAGAGGATAGCATCTCGTATCTCTACCAAAGAGAAAGAGCTTGGCTCCCCCCCCCCATACCTTTGGTTTCCTTTCAAATCACATCAGCCTAAGTTTCAACTCCGAACAAAGAAGATGAAAACAATTAATTGAAGGCGGTTGACGTTATTAATCGCGTTGAATTTCACATCAGTCTCCAGGGAGAGCGATGTTACGATCCCAGTGTTTTGTCTCATTACGTTTCCCTTCCACTATCTATCTGGCACAGTAGTTTAATGTTTATTTATATCTGGATAGGGTTCTACAATGGAGGTAATGTGGAGATGAGAAAGCATTGCTTGAGTGGAGGGATTTGCAAAAAGCAGGACCTGTCAATTTTGATTAGCGCTACAGCGGGTGCGGGCGCACACAGACAAAGAGGAGGGGAGAACTCAGGGGACTATTTTTTCTTTACCTCCGCTAAACCTTGCAAGAACTCCTTATAAACATGGTTGTTGCAGTCTTCTTTTCTTTTATTATGACGGATGCAATCCAATCAGATGCAATTTGTTGCAGTAGTGAAATAGCAACACATGCTAATCTTAAATCGCTATTTAGACCGAGGTAGGAATGTCATTGTGTGATTACTGCATATAGAACAAATACAATCCCCTTCAAGAATATATATTAAGCTTGATGAATTGAAATTACTTGAATCCCTGCACTGAAAACGTAAATGCGCTCCTGCCTTAGGGACATTGCAATGGGTTGGAGGTTTACAAGTGCATAATGCCGAAAAGGTTATGGGAAGAGTTTTAAAGGAGAAGTAAGGGATATTTTTGTGTTAACATACAGAACATCTTAAATCACTGTATATTCATACAGCCATCACTTAAACAGTATACACAGTTCGTAACGCAGGTCTCCCAATGTTGAGTATCCTGCTCGTTTTTATACAATCAGGAGACAGAGCGTTATAAAGAGGCGGGGTCTCTGTGCCCGTGAACGATGACTCGCTTCCCTGCATCGAGGTATCTGACGAAGACTGTTGCACTAACTGCAGTCACTGACAGGAAGTTAGCCTAAAAGGACCATTTCACTTACTTCTCCTTTAACATTATGTAAATGCAGGAACACCAAGTTCTGCATTCAAAGACTTTCTTATCAACAACAAATGATGAGAATCCTAATGCAGAATGACTCATTCCAGTGTTAGATCCTCCTATAGTATCTAAAACAGGATAATTCAAACTGTTTAAAGCAGTCTTTTAATGCTGTGACTTAAGCTGATTTCTTACTACTTTATTTGCAAGGTTTACACATGTGAACAACATGGGTAGCTATCCCCACATCTTCAGGGGGTGCTGAAATGCCCCACACAAATTTCCTTTGTGGTGATTTTATAATCTAAACTCCAATAAGGGCCTTTTAAAATTGATCCTGCATAATGTATTATCCTGGAAGAGGGCCTCTTATATTCTGTCGATGTTATTCTTACATGGTTCATAAGAGGCTAACACAATCATTTAGTATTTAAATTCATTATTACAAGTTAACAAGGGCTAAAGGGAGGTGTGGATGTCTAATTTGGGGCCCACATTTCACTTTTTCCATGGCTGCTATGGGTTCTCTAGCCTTGAATGTTTTTTAAGATAGTGTAACTTTTAAAAAAAATATAACATTATGTTTTCATTGTTTTTGTCTGCAGCACACATTTCAATAGATAATGAATGAATGGAACTTGGCAGTCAGTCAAAGCTTGTTTCTCTTAAACTGAAGGCCCTCAGGAGACAGCAGTGCTGTGTGACTGGCAGCTTGTTGGATGGTCTCCCTCTCCTCGTGGTTAATGAACTGTGAGACGGTGATCAGTGGCCCCAGTTGCTGTACTATCATTTTACCTTTCCTTTAGCCTCTCTGGGGTCTTTTTTCCTTCTCTCCTGTCATCAGGGATATGCTTACATGGGTGTCGCAGAGTTTCACTAAATAAATCCCTCAGCCAGGAGTTTAAGAATGTTGTTCTTACATATTACATCTTTCACGATTATGTTGCCCGTGCCACTGCATGGAAACGAGTGCTTCTCTATCCAACAAAAAGGTTGTCAATCACTTAGTAGATATCTCAATAAAGAATCACAATAACTCAAAAGTAACACGTGCAGGACTTGTTTGGGTGATCGGCAAAATAAAGATTCCAGTCCCATTAACGGCTTTAGGTCATTAATTACCTTCACAAAGAGACCAGAGAATGAATGGAAGATATTAACACTCTTTTGTAAAGGGCACATTCTGCTTTTAAAGCCAGGTAATGAGTTTGTGGACCTCTGCCCACCAGCTGATCGTCTCGGTTTCTACAAAAAAGACTTTCTTCAGACTTCCCAAGGTAATCCCACTCAGTTATAAAATAGCAGAGACGTTGATTATGAAGAACAAAAAGGGGAAAGGGACTGATGTGGTGGTGGTGGGGGGAGGTGAGGGGGAGGGAGGGGCAGCATTGTTGCACGGTTCCCCTTGAATTAGATTTAGCTGTAATGGAACCCCAGGGGAAGCGCCGATCGTCACAATAAAGTGTGCGGCATTACCTCAAACCGGATTTAGTGGCAACATGATCCTCCACTGCTCTAGGTGAGACATTTAATTAAGTCCCGATGCTTTTGCAAGAGCGGCCGTATAACTGAATTAACAGTGCAGAGGCCCCACCGGGCATGCATTCATTCACTTAATTGGGTGTCCTCGAAAATACAGTACTATCTTACTGCGAGCGGAGCAACAACAACGATTAGATTTGTGTGTGTGTGTGTGTGTGTGTGTGGGTGCGAGAGAGAAGGGCATAAAGTCTTAATTACGATTAAACCTGAACTTTGCAGTAGAAGTTACATTGTAGTTAAAGAAATAGTTCAACATTTACATTTGTTTTTGCCTCACTCTCCTGCTCCCCTTGACTACCAGTGTTAGAGCTAAGCTAACCTGGATGAGCAACCTTTGCCCATTTCTATATAAAAAAAACATACTCAACGTTAGAGGAACTGTTTCTGTCGTCTTCTCTTGAGCCGGAGAGCGAGGCATAAAGCTAAAAAAAATAAAATGTTTAACAAACTATTCCTTTAAGGCTAAAATGTTGCGATTGTCACAACTCACATCCAATCAAGAGTGTCCACACCTTTTTTTTGAGCTGTTATAAATGACAGCGTTTCCTCAGGGTTGGTGGTGTCGCTTGTTGATGGGTTTATGTGTTAGGGAGAGGTGCAAGTCTGGGCAGGCCCGGAGCCTTCCTCTCCTCATTACAGAAGGACAAATAAAATACCACGCACACAAAAACAAATACACACATAGTATACAAATGTGAGTGCACCACATGGGCAGCACCAGCATTGCCTACTTTGAAACAGTTTTTGACACAGACATGAAAGTTCTTGTTTCTTTAAACTTTTCTGAGTTTCTTAAGTGTAGACTCACAACCCTATGCAGAGAGGAGCACAATGATCCTGTCGTTCTGTTCTGTTCACATCAAGGTTATGGTGGTCAAGGCATATGGCCATAGGGTACCAATGTGAACTTAGTTTTGCATTCAGATTGATGGGAAAGTAACATTGTGAGAGAAAAAAAACATTTGAAAAGATGTTTTTTTTAATATATTTTATTTTTTCAATCCTTTCTTTTCTATTCTTGCCTCTTCTCTTTTTGATGTTTCACCTTCACCCTCTTCAGACCTTTGCATGGCCGCTTCCCTCACAACGATGAATGTATGTTTGTTCCCTCCACTCTATCTGACTCAGTTGGTAACACAAGATTATTCTCAGCCTACCATCCAATGTGTATTTTTTTATAGGTGCTGGCAAACAGTTATAATCCTAAAATCACTTCAGGCTACTCATTTTCCCACTTGTTATCCATTGGCAAGGAGCAGGTCATATCCAGCGCTTGAGCCCTGATACAATACTTTGCATGGACTGGTCACTCCATTAAGTGACACATGATCAATTTGTAAACTCGTTAGCTGAGACATTATGGGACAACACGCTCAATCTATTCAAAAGAAGTATCCCTCATTTCCACTGAGTGGTGCGGCTTGGTTTGGTGCGGCTCAGCATGCTTTTGTTTGCGTTTCCACTGTCAAAAGTTGGGTAGGGTCCCAACATATATAAGCTGAGCCGCACCTAGTTTCTGGACCCTTCTGTCGGAGTACCAAACCGTCTCAAAGGGTCCCAAAAGGTGGAGCTACACAATGGAGTCCATTGATTGGTCGACAGAATCATTTCCGTGTTGGAGTTAAACCGCAGTTTGTAGTCACCTTGGCAGGAGTGAAGACTCTTGTGTTAAGTGCAAAATGGCGGCACGCAGCTCTCTGTTTCTGGTGTGGCCAGATCTAGCGTAACCGAGCTGACCCGAACCGAGAGGGACCTAACAGAAATGCACTGCTGTGTGGAAACGAGGCATGATTGTTACATTGATAACAGTTTCATAATTGTCTTCAACACATTGCTCTCTCATGGAGCAGTCAGTATCCAAATGGTGAAAACCAGCTAATAAGATAGAAAAACCTCATACCGATACACATAGTTACACACTGTTGTGAGCCATTTGGTCTCTGTATTAACTTGTGTGCAGTTTTAGCATTTACAGGTGTGTCGATTAACATTCTACCAGTAACAGGAAAAGAGAGAAGCCTAGACTAGAGTTTTCTAATCCGTCTTTCTGTCATTTTCTTTCCTTTTTTTTTATCTGGCCAAAAATAAAAGTGCATTCATTTTAGTGTGTTACTAGACAACATCTGTCATAGTAGCCCCCAGGCTTACTCTGACAGAGTCTGTAGGGTCAATGGATCTAAACTGACCCAAATCTCACCAGGGCAGGCCTGGGCACAATGAGGCAAAGGGGGAAGATAGCTTGGCCAGTCAGGAACGAGATTATTTTCTTCTATTTCGGTTAAGGGCACGGCCTCTCTGTCTGTCGCCTGTCACACACAGATAGACAGACCAGACATGGGGAGTTCATGTCAGTGAAGGCAGACATGCAGTTGGACACAGAGGCATGGAGGTAATACAGTATGTATACATTCACATGCCACAAAACAGGCCAACTATAGTCCACTGGGGACTCTCCTTTGCATAGCACATTCTTGATCTATTTCCTTCTGTTCCACTTAGCCCTGATAAATACTCATTTGAAGACATTTTTCAAGAAACAAAAAACAAATGAACTCTGTGTTGTCAATTTATAATCTATTTTAATACTTTTTATTGGTAATTTTTTTTTATTTTTATAAAACTCACACACAGACGTGAGAGTTTGACCAATAGCACGGATTTCTGAAGAAGAAAATAACAATGTCAAACAATGGAGATATGAGGTTTCCCCCAGACAGTGACGTAATGTCTGAGCTCTAAATATTTAACAAGACCCATGGGGGACAACATCTAATGTGGCTGTGTGTTCAGCGGTGTTCCTCCTTATCATCCCTGGTCAGATGTCCACTTATAGTATGTTCTCCGGTTCTGGTCCGGAGACAGTCCTTGTAGTTGTATGCACCACATGTCTAGATACAAAACTGAAAAAAAGAAGAAAAAAAAAAAAGGGAGAGACATGTTACTATGAAGGTTGATATTGGTATTCTGTGTTGTTCAGGTCATGGGAATGGCCTATGGATTACCTATCAGGCTGGCATTTCAGCTTCAGTGTGTGGAAGGCGTGCAGGGAAAAGAATAACCTCTGTTGCACTCCCTTCTCTTTTTCATAATGCTTCCAACTATACAGCCATACCACAAAAAGTTACAAAGGAGGAAACCTATATACAGTAGGACTCTTGTTCAAAGATGTTCACGCATCAATGTTTTGCCACAAGAGGGCAAGAAGATATCATACCAAAACCAGCTGACATTGTTATGCCGAAAATGCCTCAACAAAATGAAAATGAACCAACACTAAGACACATATCATCCCATTGTTATGTTTGGCCTTATGGCTGCTACATGTTCTGCTTTCGTTATCAACTATTTGCTAGCTTTAGCTCTGTTTGCTGCTTTGTGCTGGGCAAAATGGCATTCCTAGTTTGTATGCAACGCTGGGGGCACATATACATCACGGATTGATTTTATTAATCGCAGCAGTATGGACTTGGGCTCAACCTTCCCCCTGCCCCTCTCCCCATCTTTTTTTTTTTTTCTAAATGGGAAACATTGCTTAATGCTTACAGTTTAAAAAACCTAGAAGGTTAATTGACCCACATGGTCATATTATCATTGACGTAACATGCAAATGACCGATATAAAATAAAAAAACGATTGCCCAAATGTTACCATTCCAAATTGTATCGGCATCTTGCCATGTCACCCCTGGCTAGATGCCATCTCTTGGTGGCTGTCCATATTGCCCATACCTAGATGTGCCAACGACTGGATAGGTAGCCTGCAGTGAATGTACCGCCCCAAACATTGTCAGTTGATAGGAGCACTGAGACTTAAAAGTTACAGGAACTGTGGGGGCCATTAAACCGAAACAATGAGCTAAATGAAGCTAAAATTGCCTTTGCAGCGTGTGGAGCTTGGCGATAATTCTAAGGTTAATCTCACAAATCTTATATACAGCAGTCAGTCCACGAAACTTCACTTCCCACATGTTTGCTATCACCTTTTATCAACCATTTCTCTGACAGATAATGTCAGGCCAAGCAGGCTTAATCGTGGACAAAAGCACATTTACCTGTCAACCTCAAGCCACGGCATTTGAAGTACTATGCAAGTTTACCCTTCATGACATTTTATATCACTCATTCAACATGTTTCAAGACATACTGGGCGAATGTCCTTGGTATAACACACTTGACTACAATTCAAACACCTTCCTTCTATTTAGATATCTTGCCATTGGACATATGAGATTTTATCTATCCGTAATAAATGTATTATTTACGACCCGGCCATAAACAAGTGACAGGAAACAAAAGCCATACAAAGAAAGACTGCTGTGACTCTGTGTTTGCATCAAGGCATCTCAATATGCCCTCTACGTTACTGTGGAGTCTATAAAGCACCATATTAATCACATAATAACACCCCATAGAATTATATCACCCTCATTATTACAGACAGTTAAAGCTAGAGAAAGATTTTTATTTTTTTTTAAGAAAATGACAAGGCCATACGTCAGCTTATACCTCGAACAATGTTTCATCCGTCCGGGAGATTGTTCACAAAACATTAAACCTGGGTAATAGACTGCCGGTGTCATATCTGCATTGTACAGTGTGGTCATGTGGGACACAAATGTGAAAACACCTATCACAAGGTACATTGATTGTTATGTTTAATGTGCCGTTTTTTCATTTTCTCAGATGTAAAAAAAAATAATAATTGGAATTTCTTTTTTTCCAGTTGCCATTCTAATAGCTTGCCTGGGGGTTTAAAAATCCCAAAAAGGAAGTGGGGAGGAAAAAAAGGCAGGAAAGTGTGATCAACACCGGTAATTAATTGGAAATATTATTGAGAGGTTTTTCTGATGGAATTCATGTGTGCACATGAGCTCACACGCTAAATAATTTAATTTGCAGGCTCTTGGAAACTGGGAACTGCTCTCCGATGAGCAGAGTCCCAACAACTATCCACATCCCACGACAGTTTCTTGACATTAGGTTTTTGAGGCGTGCTAGCTGTGTGTTGTTGTTACACATTTTTAATTAATTTCTCAGTTCTATAAGGGACTGGATGACCTAGAGAAACATTTTGTGTTAGGAGACTAAATGTTTTCAAGGATGTCTAAATGCATGTGTGAAGACATGTTACATTAACACACAGCATTATCTGTCTGCAATCTGATCATTTGCAAATTGTGATGATAGTATACACTCTCCTCGCTCACACTATTCTGTTTAAATATATAATTGCACATATTTCTCCTTTTTATAATATTGTTTTTGGTTTATATACAGTATATTGTATATCTATTGTGTGGACCATTATTCCACGGCAAACATCCAATCGATGCGCAGTGCTGTGTCAATGTCGATGTCATGTAAGGTATTCATGGTTAACTTAACACATTTCAATTGCAAAACTAATTTTTTCATTGTCAGGCCACTAACAATCTATGTAATCTGACTGTGTATGTTTTGTTTGTGCACAGATAAGCAGTAGTGATATATACTTCAAATATGCCTGTTAAATGTGTATCATTTGAACCCATCAAAGGTTGGGTATACGGTTTGTGATCAAAATCACTCTTTGTCCAAATCAGCAAATATCTACTCACCTTCCACTACCTGTCCTTATTTTGTGTGTGCTGAACAACAGTACAGTGTTTACGCACAACCTAGGCTCCGAGAATGACTGTGTTTAACAAAGTGGCTTGGTGCGAGCCACACCGGTTTCAAATAACCAGTGTCAAATAACGCTGCGGTTAATTCAAATATCAACAAGCGTTCACTGTAAACCATATTCTCCACCTTTAAACATATTTTAAAATGTTAAGATTATGAAGTGCTTGGCCCTCAAAGCATTGTCAGGCCAAAAAGGTTCACCTAATTCCTTTTTTTTGCATTTATTCTGCTAAGTCTCAACTCTTGCTCTACCATTCCTCTTTCCCTCGCTCATAGGGGAGCTGTCAGACAAGGATGACACCTATCTATGTGAAGAGAGAGAGAGAGAGAGAGAGAGAGAGAGAGAGAGAGAGAGAGAGAGAGAGAGAGAGGAGAGAGAGAGAGAGAGAGAGAGAGAGAGAGAGAGAGAGAGAGAGAGAGAGAGAGAGAGAGAGAGAGAGAGAGAGAGTAGAGGAGTAAGAATATTTGAAGAGAAGAGATGATTGAGAGAGGAGAGAGAGGACGATGATTAGATGAGATCAGAAGATCGTATGGAGAGAGAGAGAGAACATGGGAGAGTGAGAGAGAGAGAGAGAGAGAGAGAGAGCGAGAGAGAGAGAGATCAGAAGGGGGGAATGGGTGGGAGTGAGTTAGAGACAGACAGCTGCTAGGGTAGAGAGACAAGCACATGGAAGTGTTGATTGACTTAACAACACTTCTTTCATAAATTTATTTTACTTTGCCTTTTAGTAAGAAGAAACAAACAAAACAGACAGTGCCAGTTTCCTTTTTTCCAGGATAACTACTAGTGTATCTCATTATCAAAGTGTCTGTAATTTGTAGGGGTATGCTCTCCATCTGGAGACAGTGGTAGATGCTGTGTACTGCTGTTCGATTGCAGCAAGTCTGATTCCAAATGGTTACCTGTTAGTGGTTCAGAAAATGAAACTGGTTAAAATTGTGTCATTTTTTAAACTGAACATATGCTGTGTTGTAGGGATATGCTAGAACCGAACCACGATGGTCGTCTATTCCATCAACCAAGCAAATTATTGTGCTAAAATGACCAAGCCCTTTACTTTATGTCTTACTGTACTTAGACACACTGATTTCACCATGGGAAATCATTTAGTTAGAAATATTGCAATTGTAAGATTTCTTTATATGACTTTACATTCCACTATCCCACTCATGATTCTTATTTTAATGACTTGATATTTCCTTTTCTGCTGCTATATTGAACAACTGCTTAGTCAAAGTTCTAGCTGATACTTCTAGCTTTTAAATACCTTTTGAATTACCCCTGTGTCCCTTTTGCATTATTTCCCATCTTTATCTAAACCAGCATCAGCCGTCTGAGCAAAATGCCAGAAAAATAATCTTTAGAAAAAAACGACAAGCATTTTTTTTTGTCCATGCTCTCCGTTCCAAGAAAAGCATTAGCCCCATGCATACGTAATGAGAGCTAATTGCTGTCTCATCCTATCTGGAAGGAAACATGCCAGTGTTTGTTTCAGCTTTATAGACTGATGCCATGTGTTTCGGTGGCAAATTCAAGCCCCGCAAGAAATACTTCCTTGATGACACATTGTATTTCCTGCTTTGTTTTTATATTCAAAATGGGCTAGAACAAGGTCAAAACCATGACAGGGTGTTTGAATGATGAATCTTATTAAACGGAGCATTATTTTTGTGTTTCTTTTCATTTGTCTTTCATTTAAAGCGGCTACGAGTAACATTTAAATATCTTTTAAACAGCCTCATGTTTCCTCTGATAATCATAAATTACCTTTAACAGCAAACGAGACCATCAATGCAAAGAAAATACGTTTTTATATAGTTTTTTATTACTGCTTTTGGTCTGGTCGCACACCCAGTCCAATTTTCGGTTCGCTCGTGCAGGCTCTATGGTCACATATCCGTATTGGTCGCAGATTTCAGTGTGGAGCAGCAACGCGATTTGAGAAGCCTATCCCTCCAGGTGAGGGAAGGGGAGCGGAAGCCTTGTTTGAGACAGTTATTTGTCGTCATAATGACTGTTAACGGGGCTGAACCATCAAAGAAAAAAAAGAGAATGCAATGAAGAAAAGCTAAAAGGGAGAGTGATATAGGCTATAGGTGGGACAAGGGCGTTGCCAAGCAACGCGTATACAATTTCACGAGAGCGAAACTAGACTGCAGTGTTTACTCCTAAAGGAATGAGCGGTTGGTACTAACACAAAGTTTACTTTGCTTCACCATCATCAGATAACCATTATCTGAAATAGTCATTATTTACATCAACAACACAAACACATTACCTCATCGTGATCCATACTAACTGCCGTTTCTCGTTCATTCGCTTTCTGTGAGGACATGTAATCTTTCAGCTCCGTGAGAGAGAGTAGTTAGGTGACACTGCTGCATCAACTCATTGCAATCAGGTGTGTGTAGCACTTACTGGCATTAGTTGATGCAGTGTCAAAACCACTCTCACAGAGCCGAAAAGAGTCCTCACACTTTCAACACACGGACATGCACTATATTGCGCCCTTCTCAGTTCACACTCGCACGCCTGGCACGAGCTAGAAAACAGCTTTGCGACAGCGGGCGTCGTAAAAATACTACCGCTTTTGTCCAAAGGGGACGCCAACGTGCCATGTTACTTGTAGTGGCTTTAATCTATTGAAAACATTTTTTTTTAATAAAATGCCCTTGCCAGAAGTCTTCCCCACCTCTGTTATTTTTTTTAAACAAAAGTTGCCTGGGAAAGATGAGCAGAAGATAATATGCGAGTGCAACATACATGTTGTAATGTGATCAAACGAGATGCTACATCCACTTATCGTAACACTTACCCCTTGGCTGACCACTCACACGGCCCCTATGGACGTTGTCAGCGTCTCTGTCACCAGTTGTATGCCCCCTAATGTGTGTGTGTTGTGTGTGTGTGTGTGTGTGTGTGTGTGTGTGTGTGTGTGTGCCTCCATTCACTCATGCACATTTGCCCACAACCCCATACACACACACACACACATTGCGGATGGCAGGGAAATTGCGCAGAGAGTCATCCTGTGCGCCATCACTACAGGGCTTCTGGAAGAGTGGACACCAATTACAGCCAACCAGACCGAGCCAAACAGCCTTCAATCCACCAGCGCCCTCCCTCTCTCCCCTCCGTCCGGCTGCCCGACACCACCCCATTCTCTCTGCCTGGCTCCATGGCTGTCCCCTTTGGTCCTGTAGCTGTACCAGAGGACCAGCCATGTGTTACAAATGGGATAAACTGCAGCGGTTGGGGATGATGTGAGTGTGGGTGGATGTGAGTGTGTATATGTAGCGTAAGCAGAGAGAGAAAAGGAAGGTTGGGGGGTGGTGTGTGCGCGCGTGTGTGTGAGAGAGAGAGAGTGCCAGTCTGTTGTTATTTCCTTGAATATGTGCATGTTTGGTTTTTGGCATGTCCAAAGTAGCTGTTTGACACAGTTGAGAATGTATGTCAGGAGCGTGAACACTGGTTACGCTTAGCCTACCCTATGGGAAAGAAAGCAAGCAAGAAGCAAAATTCGAAAGCTCCTGTCTCCGATGTTACCTCAAATGCTAGTCAGCCCCATGCTTGTTTTAACCACCTTGGATTTCAATTATGCTTGTGTCCATAACACACATTGGCAGTTGGTTGGGGTTGGTTGATGAAGATGGCTGGGTTGTGGTGCCTGCACATGCCATTATTTCTCTGCCCTGGGTATAAGCACATGGTGGATCGGCAGGCAGGAAGCACTGGGCCGCCATATTGACCCTGGCACACTGACTGACACATGTCGGGGGGGTGGGGGGGGAGTGGGGGGAGGGAGGTGTGAGAGAGTGTGGGGAGAGGAAGCCAGGGTGGAAGAGGTTACAGATATGCTGCCGGTCCCTGTCATCAAACGCCTTCCCTTGACCCCCCCTCAGTTGAACGGACAAGTAACATCTGCTACAATACCCCCCTCCCAACCCTCAAACCCCCCAACCCTTCCTGCTATACCCCCTGAGGGCACTGCCAGCTTGAATGCCATCCACCCGTGTAACACACACACAAACACACAAACACACAGTATTACTGCCTGTACAAACCTGGAGATGACAAAATTAAAGCAAAACAGTTTGGCAACGTATATACCACACCTGACCATTCCAAATAACTGATGTGCAAAAAATCAGTAGCAAAGAAAATCATGTTAAGGAGACACAACAAACAATGGGCTGTATACTTGAAACGCTCCCAAAATGGACCAAAGAAACAGGAAAGCAGCTCTTTGAGATCTTAATCATCTGCATACATTTGGATCTTTCATCATGTTTGTTGCTGTGATTAGAAAAATCCCAAAACACCTTCTCAGATGCATGCAGGGAGGGGGGTGGGGGATGGGGGTGGGGGGGCTCCATAAAAAGCATTGGACTGGAATGTATAGCACCTGATGTTGCACTGCGAGGATTGATCTGCCCGGCCGTGTTGACAGCTCGCTCATTTTCTAGAAAGTGATTCAACTCTATGGATGCAGGGGGCTCTAATTAAGCCATCCATCAAGCCCACGCCGATATCCTGCAAGGAGAGCCAGGCTAAAAAAAAAAAGACCTGAAAAAAAAAATCCTCATCTCCCCCTACATGGTGTTTGTGTCACACAGAACTGCCTTGGTCTGCATTGGTTTTCTATCAGACCGTCTGAAATGTGTGTGTTGTAACTATACCCCTGTGCCTAATTGTGTCCTTGTTATCAGTGGCATACACATGACACTGGTATCTTTTCTATGAGTGGGCAGGTATATACAGGGCTTTAGCATCTCAATGAGTAACCATTTGACAAGCCAAATAGGCCCCTCTTGGTAGCTACACATTTTAGGTTGCGAGGATCAAGCCTAAGGATTATGGGTTAAGATGAGAGCTTTGAAAAGCCGTGCAGCACAGTCAGGAGAACTAGGAGTGCATGAGAAGAGAGTTTATTAAAACATTGATTCCGTGAATGTTCTGCTTGTCTGTTTTCTTTCCCACCATACTTGAGGCATGGGCTCTAGGGATGGCAATGTAGAAATGTCAAGTTGTCCCACGTTTTGGTCCATACTGAAAAACCTTAACAACTACTAGCTGGATTGTCATGCAATTTGGTACAGATATACAGTACATAGTTCACAGACAATGAATCCCAAATGATGTTGGTGATCGGGACCTTTTCTTCTAGCTGAACCATCGGGTCAAACTTTAATCTAGCTTGGAAGATCTATTCTGTGTATTACCTATTTTTCCTTTTGTTGGTTTCTGAAGATACTCAGAAACTGCAACCTTACACAGTGTTGAGCTACAATAGCAGCTTGCCTCTATATGGATGCTTGACTGGCGGTCTGTTGGCTTTGTTTGATCCAGATTGAAATATCTCAATCATGTATTGGATGGATTGACATGCAGTGTTAAGTAGACACATTTACAGTCCCCCAGGCCAGAACTCTTGGAGGGACCTCAGACCCTGATGTTTCCCTCTAGCATCACATCGAAGATCACTTTTGTGGTTGATAGCATGTCTCCGCAACATCATGTGGATTGCAATGACATTTCCCAAACATATGCATCTCCATCTATGGATGAATTGTAACAACTCTTGTGGTTTAAACATTTTCATGTACTCAAATGTGATCATGCTAACACACTAAACTATGACTGTAAACATGGTGACCATTAGTCCAGCTTGGTGTCAAAATTGTAGTTTGTTTCATTGTGAGCATGTTAGCATGCCCACATTAGCATTTAACTCAGAGTACACAGCCACTCTATTGCTGCAGAGTTTCCTAGTAGTAAAGTATAGTCTACCCGTAATTGTTATGCCATGCACTCATAAATCATACACAACCAGAACAATAAACCAGGATATGATGAGTAATTCCTGAACCCTGCTATATAAATATTTAGTGTGTGTCAATTGTTTGTGCTTAATGTTGCACAATGTTCCATGATTCATAGTGCATGAGAACCCATACAAAGCAGTGCCCACCTTCTACCACCATGAGAGCAATTCCTTACACAACATCTATTACCATTTAGTTTGTCCTTTCCCTCCCTTTCGCCCCCATCTACCCTCATCTACACTTGTTTTATATTTATGATGCTTGCTGATGACTTTCGGTGGTAATCTGTTACACTTCCCACGGTTTATGATTATGTATTTTGCGGATGTAGGTGTCTGGCAATTTATGATTGGGGGGGGGACCAAACCACTCTTGGGTGGTTAAAAAAGGCCACACTCTTGAGGTGTTGCGACCACAATTCTTGATAAATGCAGGTCAACGACATTACATCTTCATCAGGTCAAATTAAATGATATTAATGCAGAGAGCAGTGGTGGTGCTGCATAGCTATGAATAATGAAAGGTAATATAAACAGCAAGTAAGTCTGTTAACAAATAGAAAAAAATGTACAGTGCTGTACCTATTGCTGAGATGTTTTACTCATACTTAAAAAGTGAAAGCATTTGGGGAAATGTACTTTCAGTAAGTATGCGAGATGGTATGTGCTTGACTGACCAGCGTGATAGCTCTTGTTCGGCCCCTTGACAACTTCATCGGACTGCAACGTCGATAATAGCCTTAGGCAAACCTCACTGATATCCAATGTTTTATTAAGATGGCTGCCAATGCATTGACCCAAATGGAAAGTTTTTCAAGATTGAAGTGTGCAGGAAAACTTTGTCCTCAAAAGAATAAAAAAAAGAAGGTAAACTGTGCATATAGCTCCTCAATTTTCTTCTCCCGTCATCTGGAAAGAGCACAATAAAAAACAAAACATAACAAAGAAGGCAAGAGAAAATGGAATGTGCAGGGGATCATGATTTGCATCTTAACTCGGTTTTCCATTAAGCTGTGAAATTGTGAGCCAAATCGGCCTTTTATCCTAATTGGTAAATGACAAATTAGACTTGTGCCAATACTTAATTGAAACGCTGGGCTAAATGCACCCTCGCTGTTGCTGCCGTGCTGGTGTGTGAGAGTAATTGCCAAAGTAGTCGACACGATGTACAGAGGGGGTAAGAATTATCATTTGTCTTCATTGCTTGCAGTTGTTGGGGATATTGCTCTCGGGGTCAAATTAATTCCTAACCGGCTATCCGTGTTGGTTAAAAAGTGGATTGTAACACTTGAATACTGATGAAAAGCACAGTTTATATATTTTTATTTCAAGACAGTGGTTGAGCGATTACATTTTTTTTTTTACAATTATGCTCTGCACTTGTAGAGAGTAACAATTGCTTTGGATTCAGTCCACCAATTTTTAAAGGTTAAAAAAAAAAATCTTGGCAATGCCAGTGCGGTCTAATTCAGTCATTTGTAGGTTACAGTAGCTGCTACATAGGCCTGAGCTCTAGGTCATATATACATTCATATCAACACATGTACACTGTCCATAGTCCTGTTCTACTGCTGGTATCGGTTTGTTGCATTTAGTCTTTAACATTATATTTCCTCATCCCCTTAACATTTGAATATACCTTTTCAGGTCTGTGGCATTGCCCCAAAGTTCCATATTAATTTGAAAATCATCTCCGGTGCTCACACAGTACATTACAGATGCTCTGAACTTTAAGAAGGAAAAAAAAAGCGTTTTGTCTTTTATTTCCCTTTTGTACTTTACTGGAACATAATAATGAATGAATCTTGAGCTGATAAAACTTGGCATACTAATCTTGGTCTGTTTCCATCTTCCACTTGAGAACTAAAGGGATTTGGAGACACAGATAATGTTCCTTTCTATCTCCCCGCCCGCCCGCTCATCCCCTAACCTTTTGTGTTTCTCGTGGCCTGGCTATTGTCTGGAATATGCACGGGGGCCTTTGAAGGACAAAAGAGGCAGCCCTGTGCGTGTGGCCCCACCAAAAAATTACTCTATTTTGTAAACCTAAAATGAATTCAATTCTTTGTTTGGGTTTTTGCTTTTCTCGTCCTAGCTCAAGGTACTTTAGGTACAAGGTTTTTCTTTTTAAAGGCATTGTGTTGACTGTTCATTGTTGTTCATTGACCGACTCTAAAAACCCAGTGTTTTACTCCAAGCTGTATGTGCCCTTCCTTTTACAACTGATTCCCATTTAATCTTATTTGAATAGCTTACTTTATCTGAGGACCGGGGACCGAAAATCATTCTGAAAATCGACAATCGACAATCACACGCACTTTACCCATGATTGCCAATGGGTGGGTTTGTGGTTGTAAAAGAAAGTAGGAATAAAAGGTTGAGCTTTGTTTCTCAAGCCCCGCTTTTTTTAATGATTCATTCTAACACTTTGATGCTTTTCGGATGTACGAATGAGAGCACCACTACAAATGTCTTTTGGATGCAGTCCGTCTGGAAGTGTGCACCATTAGGCACTCGTTATTTTCCCCCTCGCTCGCTCTCCAATTTCTCATCATCCATCCATCATCCATCATCCATCATCCATCATCCATCTATCCATCTTTCCATCTGGGTGCAGCCGGAGTGGACCCCCTAACTTACGTGTGATATATTTTGTTCTCCGAGCACACACGACCAAGAACATACACTTACTTTAACATTAGGGGCAAGGACAATCCTCCAACGCACATCAAAACTGCTCAAGTTTGCTCATTCCATTTCAGTGGAACAACACCCATGGAGGATGTTCAAAAACCAAAAAGGTCTTAGCCGACAGCAGGTGTTTCTGTTGGAATGTCAACGAGCTTAGGCCCACTTAGGTCGTACAAAAGGAGGAAATGCCATGGATGCACATGGCCAAAAATGACTCTCTTTTAATAATGCCTCTGTGTTATTTCAATTTTGCCAGTAAAGACGTTATATAGGAATAATTATTGGGGCAAATAGTCCTGCCGATCTACGAGGAAAATAATTGGCTTTTAGCTGTGCGAAGAGAGAGAGAGATTTCTTTGGCTGCCTGAACACAGAGACAGACTCCGGAGTTGCTTGGCGTGCTTACAGCATTAGCAGGGGACCGGCAGTGTGCAGAGGCCCCAATGACGGGGAGAAATAATTATGAACGGAAGCAATGTTCAAGCCAAGAAGCCAATTTGTAAATGTCTCTTGGTTGTTGCTGCTATGTTGCTCTGTGTGTGTGTGTGTGTGTGTGTGTGTGTGTGTGTGTGTGTGTGTGTGTGTGTGTTGTGTGTTGTTTCCGAGTGTTTTTTTTGTGTTTGCATTTTGTTCATGTTTTGTCAGTGTGTGTGTGTGTGTGTGTGTGTGCTGTTTTTTGTATCATTATTTTATTAGTGAGCGCTGTTCAGGCAGATGCTGTGATGACTCCACATTCCTCAAACATTTTGGTGACCTTCAGTCCTCCAGACATACCGAGCCTTGTAATGGCGTAAACACCAAAGAGTCCATGCTCAATTGGACAAAACACTGCATGGTGAACATTTACCAGGAACAAAAAAAAAAGGAAATTGAAGACAAATGAAATGGTGTGTGGATGGTAGGCTATTTTTTTTTCTAAAGGCTATGTAGTGCATACCAATTACCACCATTGTTTTTGAATCTGGATTTTTTTTTCTTCACATTTTGGTCAAGCAATTAGGGTATCTATGAGTAAATCCTGCTGCAGTTCCAGACATTTTAACAACTAAACAAAGCATTTAGTTACTGATGATGGAAGATACTGTAGCATTCACAACAGCTAACAGAGAAAGGCCACAAAACACCGCTGTGGGTAACTCGGAATATCATTTGGCTAAGCCCCTCAAAACTCTCCGCCTTTTAACAACTCCAGGAAGTCAAGTAAAGCTCACTTCCCCTCCAGGCCCTTTTCGGCAAAGTCATCTTTCTGTCCCATCTCTCCCTTTCACTTTCTCTCTCTGCCTCTCTCTCTCTCTTCTGCCTCTCTCTGTCTATGCCTCTCTCTCTCTCTCTCTCTCTGCCTCTCTCTGTCTCTGCCTCTCTCTGTCTCTCTATCTCTCTCTCTCTGCCTCTCTCTCTCTCTGCCTCGGGGCCAACCTTTTGCCAGACTCGGAGGTGTCACCTGCTTTATGGCAGCCGGTGTCCCCCCCCTGTCCCCACACCTGTCACTGTGTCCTCTAACTCTGGTCATCAGTGCTATCAGGGGGGGGTTGGGGGGGGGGGCTCTTCTATGACAAGAGGCTGTATGGAAGGCTGAAGGGATCCCCTCACCTGTTTGGTGAGCGATCAAAACACAATGATATGTTCACCTCTTGTCCCATGGTGTATTGGGTAAGTCAAAACAATGTCAGTTTTTCTTTTGCACGTAGCTAGTACTCGAAAAAGATTTTCAATACTGGCAGCCGCTGTAAGGACCTGCTAAAAAACCAAAGCATATTTTATGTTGGGTAAGGGGGACTGGGTTGGTGGTGGAGGGGAGGGGGGAGAGAAAATGAATATGTATGTGCATATTTATCCCGCAAAAGTGATTACTTGCCGGAGCATTCATTAATCGTTTCTTCATAATTCATTGGCTGCATATTCTCTCTCTCTCTCTCTTCTTTTTTTATTGAATTTAAACAAACCCATTAACGGGGATTAACTTCCCCGTGAATGAGACTTTTGGTTCTCTTCCCAATTGCTTCCCCGAAAAAAAAAGGGGGCCCACTTGTTCCCGTCAAGTGGAATTACTTTTGTGAGTGTCTGCAAATCTCTGGAGAGGAATTATGGAGCGCCATAGGGGTGTGCTAGACCTGTAACCCCCCCTTCTTTCCAAGTTGTACCACTCTCCTGCACGTCAGTCTTAAAATCCCTTTTCTCAAGGATATAGTCAATTCAATTCAAAGGGGGGCTTGATTGGGAATGGAAGGTTCAATAGCAATGTTGTTGCCAGCGCATCAAAATACAATGTATCCACATATTCGCACAGTGCAGAATAAAGCATCATATTAACAATCATTAAGAAGGATTTATATATAAACAGTACATCGCATATCTCTTATATCTATATATTAAATATAATATAATGTATACAGTATACGTTATCTAGTCTATTATTGTTCTGTTTGTTTTTTTTCCTTTTTTCTCGCAGTGGTTGAGCCATGATTGCATGTTGTTTTTTTTTAATAACTTGTAATTCGCGTTTGACCACCATCATCACCATCTCTCCCATTGCCGTTTTCAGAGTTATTAGCCTGGCCTTTTGTTGCTGCTTGTTACTCGGCACTAATTATAGCCGGAAGACAATTTGCTTCTTTCTAGAACCCTGACCTCTTCTTTCTTCTTAAGGCCACGGAGAGGATGTAAAAAAAGAAAGAGAGTGGGGGGGGGGGGGGGGGGGGCAAGAAATGAATGGAATAGCTAACGGAGGGTATAGGGAGAGAGCTTGTGTAGCTGATTAACCATAAGGCATACATTAATGATAATTGGATGAGAGGATGTGAGTGGAGCCGGGAGCGAGAAATTGCACTAATTTTTTTTCTTCTCCTCCGCGGTATACCCAAGATTCTGTTCATCACTGCTCTCTCTCTCTCTCTCTCTCTCTCTCTCTCTCTCTCTCTCTCTCTCTCTTTCTCTCTCTCTCTCTCTCTCTCTCTTCTCTCTCTCTCTCTCTCTCTCTCTCTGAAGAACTCAAGGAGAGCCAACAATGAAAGCCACTGAGTCTGCGCCGCGGAGGAGGATGTGACAACCTGAGGGTTTTGTCGCAACACAAAAAAAAAAGACTGCATTGTATCCAGTTGTGTAATGCTGCCCCAGATCTTTAATTACAGCAAACACGGTTATTACAGTGTGTGTGTGTGTGTGTGTGTGTGTGTCCATTTTGGTATTACCAGTTAACTTCAACTGTGTGTGTGATTTACAATGTACCTCTCATTAAAAACTCATCAAATATAAAACATGCATATATACTGCACTTCCCATGCTCAAATGGTTCAATGACCCTGCACCGTATATACACACAAACTAAAAGTCCAACATGTTTAAAATCAAATTTAAATGTTAGACAGTAAAACTCTGGACTTTTCTTTGTCTGCTTCCGCTGATAATGGAAATATCACCTTTAAAGAGGAGAGGGTTTTTTTTATTTCTACTTTGGTGCATATTTCTACCTTAGAACAACAGGATATCTGAAATGCCAATTGCCACCCGAGTCGCCCAAGGGTAAACATAACATAGGCCGCCAGCAATATGGTTGAAAGTGATGAGTCTCCCAAAGCGCAAACCAGGACAACCAAATAGATCCGCTTCTGTGGCCAGGTTCCATTCCCCCCCTGCTCGTCTACTTACTTGCGCTGGGGCTAAATGGCATGCACACAGCACATTTGCACACACACATGCATAAAACGCCATGCATGGAGAAAACACACGGCCGTTGTGCATGGCTTAAGCTTCAAAGTGTTTACCAAATCGCAGCACCAGATGAGATTTGACTTGCACTGTTGGCACAGCTTGAGGACAACATGTAAGCGGTGCCAAGCCAAGCCAATTAGCTTTTGATTCAGACATGAGACGGGGAGGGCCGATATATCAGACAGGATGGATGGGGCTTTTTTTTTTTTTTTTGCTGTGACGATTTCCCCAAGAACAGGAGTGCATCAAAAAAAAAACTAAATGGTTATAATAATGTAAGACGGACAAGGATGTAACACAGACAGAGATGAGGGGGAAAAAAATTGAGAGAAAAAAAAGATCTAGCATGGGTACAGAGGGTGTCTTCTGTCTGTCTGTCTGTCTGTCTGTCTGTCTGTCTGTCTGTCTGTCTGTCTGTCTGTCTGTCGTCTGTCTGTCTGTCTGTCTGTCTGTCTGTCTGTCTGTGCACCCATTGCTTCGTCACTCACTCCCCTACCTCTCTGTCTCTCCTGGCTCGCGCTCCATTTCCCCCCGGAGCATTTTGGTTAAAAAAAAAAAAAAAAAAGTCAAATGATCACGCTTCTGTGAGCACCATCTGGCAGCTCGTGCACTTCTAGCACCCATCACATCTCTCACTTTCTCCTGCCAGCCTACTACACTACAGTAGCACACTTAACCCTTTGTGTCTTATAAGAGACTACCGCTCACAATGGCTCCCTCTCTTTCATTCCACCGTGATAACATTAGTGGCATCCTCAAGGGGATCCCACAATCAAAGGGAAGGAGCAACAGAAAGGGGTGAGAACTACATGGACATGAAATGCCAGAAAATGCGATGTACTAATAATGATAATACAATTTATTTCAGGGCTTTTTAAAGGTACTCAAAGAACTCTACAATAGAATTGGCACTTAAACAAATTAAAAACAGGCGTAGCAATAAAGCAACACACAACAACAAAGGCAAAGATAAGTATATTAAAAGTTAAGTGAAGCATTAGAATCACAACATAAAGCAGGTCTAATGAAAATATTTAATATAAATATGTAATATTAAATATGTAACATTTCTATATCATCATTAGCAAAAGGCTATTCTATGTAATGTCAATCAACATGTGACTATGGCTGTAGAGAGTCACACATGCAGGTGACTGGTTTGGATGTGACATATCGAGACATGAAATCTATTCAAATTTAGAATCCTTTAGTGGTGGTGTGTTTTGCCATTACAGGTTAAAAACTGCATTGTTCTAAATATTGTCCATATACAAAATAGATGACAGCAGTGACAAACACATTCCATTTCCGTTGGCTCACTTCAAAATTAGGGGCCACACCACTTATATTTCCCAGTTAAGTGTTTTCAATGCAAAGTGCAGGAGAATAAAAAAAATCAATTGTGTTAGCATTGCTTAGTATAGCCTGGATACTGTGTTAAAGAGAGTGGACAGTACAAGTGAACCATCAATGTGATAAAATTACACCGTATTACATGCAGTGCAATCGGTTGCTGTGGATCCTTCGGGCATGTAAAAGGCAATTTGAATCCAATGCAGGGAATGGCCAGACCCCCGGCCACCAACAATGAAAGCTTTTCTATAGAAAGGGTAATTACTGAGTGTAAATCCATTCAATGGCCTTTTTTTTTCTAGACAAAATAAAAATGGGTTCTGTTTTCACAAGGATTTTAACGATCATATCTTTAACCCTTTTCGAACAAAAGAATCGATCAATCAACTGATAATGCTATACACGTGGTGGCAAAACAGAAGTCATTATTATCCATTTTCAGGTTAACGTACTGGGGGGAGATGGAGAAATTCTAATTATCTGGACAGTCGGAGCGCACACACAGGCTATTGATTTGCATGCAAACAGAGCAGGCAGTGTCTCACTATAAACTGAACACACACTTCTTGGATTATTGTCTCTTTATTGAATACATTATATTTACATCTGATGGCAAATTTCTCTAATATGCCTTTTTTGTTGTTAACAGGATGTCACTGAATATTTACATCGCTCCAGTCAAGCAACTTACAAAACTGTAAAAAGCAAGCGAGGGTGACAGCATTGGATTTCCAGTGGACTTGATTCTCACTGCATATTGTATGAGGCAAAAAGTGTGCCGTGAACTTGATAATCTGTTTTTTTTTTGCAGCGGTGCCCCATGCCAAAAAGCAATTGGAACAAGGCCGGAATGGATTGTGTTAGCAGACACAGATAAGATGAATAAGTCGCTGGCCAATATGGCATCCAAATATTTATGTAACATTGTGTATTCATCAGTTCAACACCACGTCGAATGCATTCGCGGATAATGGACAACAAATGGCTCCATGGAATGCATTTGGCAAACATTTCCAAATGGGTTTAGTTTTTTTTAAAGCTAACATGCCAATAGTAACGTACGGTAAAGTTGTATCAGTGTTGTTGATTTTGGAAAAATGTGTTTATTGGCAGTCAAGGGGACATCATTTGCACATCACTGTGTATTTTCTGTCAAACTCTTTGAATGCAATGGCCTTTCTACCAATTTTGACTTTTTCCCTCCGAATCATATTATTCTCATCTTTTTGAGTTCATTAAAACAGTGTGAACACAGTGCAGTATATTGCTCCAGGCAATGAAACAGATTTCATTTATAAAAAAATCCCCATTACTTGTCACTTTGGGTGAGAAACACAATTCCCAATTAGACATTTTCCGTTGCAACCTGTTTTTTCTCGTCTAAGGCAGCCAACTCCTTCTCGCCTTGTTTGATTGCGTTTTTTTTGTGTGAAAATGCCTTTTTGCATGTCACTCCCGAGGTTCAGCTAATGTACTGGGGAGTCTATTCCATCCAGAACACTTGCCACTTTAAGTGTTTTTTCTAGCGACAAAAAGGCAGTGGAGGAGGAAATGTATGAATGACAAAAAAATGTTTTCTGACAAATTGTTGGCAGTTGCCGACGAATTCCCGCCACGTCTGACAGGTGGAAAGTGAGTCAGCAGAATGTGGAAGAAGGACGAGAGATGTAAATGGTGGGTATGGGTGCAGAAGGAAAATGGGATGTGATGCAGAGAGAGAGAGAGAGTGACAAGAGTGAGCAAGCCAGAGCAATGAAGGGAGAAATAGTGTAGACACAGACAAAAAAAAATCTCTCTCTAACCTCACATGCTCTCTCTCTCTCTCTCCTCTCATCTCCTCTCTCTCTCTCTCTCTCTCCTCTCTCTCTCTCTCTCTCTCTCTCTCTCTCTCTCTCCCGGACATGTAGTCTACCACAGAGCACAGTTTAACTGTTCCCCCTGCTTTGCTTGAACAGCCATTTTAAGACCTAAACACTTGAAAGCAGTGACATGCCATTTAGCACAGGATATTTGAATATTGGAACTGATTGATTCATACTGAATTGAATATGTCCATACATTCTTAATTAAATAGTTGGCTTCAACTTGCATGTAGCCTACTAGAAAAAATATTGCCGTGCTAAAAAGTTTGCATTGTCGACGCTAGCATGCTGGCGTTGCAGGCGCACCATCACATTATTTGAGACCATTAGCCTGCTTACATTTACCACTAGATCGCTAACAAAATGTATAGTGTTCTTCTGGCTAATGTATTGTGTACAACTTGCCCACTCCATATTTCCTGCACAGTCTTCAAGCTCCCTTATTCGCTCCTTTTCGTCTGCAGACTATTGTAAGCACATGTTGCAGCCTTACAGTAAAAGTAATGTATCTTAATGTCATTGAGCAAAACCACTTTGGAGATACATGGTTCCCCACGGGACATGCAACCATGTCATGCAGAATGTATTTTTAGAATACTTATAGATTTGCATTTATGGCGGTAAAACACACCTGCGCAAAGAATATTGATTTCAAGGTTGGATAGATTACCGCGACTGTGTCATGCTTGAATCTAATCAGATGAATTGAATTGCATGGAGGGAGGGGGGGCAGAGGTGTGTAATCTGTATTCAGTAGGTAGTCCTCCAATGTAAAGAAACACGCCTATGCCCGCCACGTTAATGGTATATTGTTTGAGTGGGTCAATTGCTTCAACATATTCAAATGTGATCATGCACTCAACATTCCAGTTAATACAGGTAGTTAATTCTAGGTCCATAACAGGCAAGTTGTAGTCGATACCCTCTTCACAAGCACAGATCTTCTCCCTCCACAAGCTCTATTCTGTGTAATTGATGGGAGTCTGGATATCGAGTGTCGTACCGAAGCCCAATCTAATCCCCTATAATTTCAATCGAGACTTTAGTGGCACAAATCAATAGGACATGGTCTAATTGACACGCTTTATGATGCTGACTGTGTTCAATATTGGTCCTGTAGTCCCTGTGTATTAAACCCAGCTTTTTTTCTCTACTCACCCCATGCTCACACAGGCCCACACAAACAAGGCAATGTTAAAACAGTCATAACTACATGTCCAGATTGAATACGATACGGTATACACATTAGGAATATACCAATTTTACACATGCGCCAACAATTACATCTCAAGAAACATTAAAAAAAAAATTGTGAATGTGATAACATTTGAATGCTGTTCCCATACAGATAAAGACATTGTTAAAAAAATAAATACCAGGACAAACAGGGCCCATCTCATTTCAGCAGTGCATTTTACGTGGCATTTATCGACACGCTAATCTCCATTGGCATTTCAGTTTTGTAATTTCACCATGAGTCTCAGTCTTGCGTGTGTGAGTCAGAACCCAAGACTGTAGTTGTCGGAGCGTCTGAGGCCAGAGCAGAACACTGTTTGTCTGGGCCCGCTGCCAAGTCTTCCATTAGGACCCCTTTGGCCCAGGTGAACGCTAATTAAACAAGGCTGCGCTGAGTCGGCACTCCGCATCTCCACTCAACTGCCTCCCGCGTACACATTATTTCTGTTTATGTTGCTCTCTCCCTCCAAGAGGCTTTTTTTCCCTTCACATCCGAGATCTCGACCATATGTCTTTTTTTTCTGTCTATCTCTCAAGAAGGCGCTGAGAAAATGTTGTTCGGTAAATGGACTTGACTTCTAAAACGCTTTTAGCCATTTTGTCCAGCCCCAAAGCGCTTTCCATTTCTCACCACATTCACCCATTACACACACACACACACACTCACACAACGATGGCAGTAGCTGCCATGCAAGGCGCTCTCTGAACCATCGGGAGCAATGTGGGGTTCAGTGTCTTGCCCAGGGACACTTCGACATGTGGCGGGTAGGCGGGGGATCGAACCTCCGACCCTGCAATCCAGTGGATGACTGCCCTATGCACATCGCCACTGCCGCCCCATGCCGTTTTGAAACTGTGAGGTGCAACCACACAAGGCAGATAGCCACGGAGGGGGGGGGGGGGGGGAAATGCGTCAGGGCAAAGATATATCCATTGGGGAGGCAGATTTTGTATTGGGCAGTGCCACACTCTGTAAAACTCTGTTTTTTTTGTTAGAGGAATTTGAAATAGAAAAGCTATATATTTTGATCATGCATCAAGAAGCAGTAGCAGCAGCCACCATCCTCCATCAAATCATCCAGGTTTTCATAGCCACAAATGTTATCCTCCGAGGGCAAGAAGAACCAATGCAAGAAGGGGAGGGAGTTATGGCCGAGCAGCATGGAGGTGGATGGAGAGAGATTAGGGGGGCTTGAGTGCAGGCTACTTCAACTACTCTGCTCTCTTCCTGTCTGCCGGGAATGTGCACTCAACTGAGCGAGGGATGGGAGCAGGTGGGAGGTATTAGAGGTCTGTAGATGAGATGAGATAGAGAGAGGTACACACACATGCTGGAGTGAGGGAGTATTTCAACAGGAGAGAGGCAACGATAACAACCAGGAAAAGCACATAAACAAACAATAAGGAGATGACAGACGGCACACTGAGGAGAGTGTAGAAGGAGGCATTTGAAGGGCCTGCTGCACACACACATCCACTCTTTTTCAACCCATCCTGCAGCGTACGTGTGTGTGTTGAGAGAGTGTGCGGTGTGGTTTGTGTGAGAGAGTGCGTGTGTATGTGTGGAGAGAGAGAGAGAGGAGAGAGAGAGAGAGTGACTTAGACAGAGACAGAGAGAGAGAGAGGAGGATAGTGCTGAGCTGCATTCACAGAAGATTACAGTGCAGGCTCGCCGATCAGGCTCACCGCCATTTTCTCTCTGCCTTGCCGCAACAGAGATGAGCTGAGTCTCCCTTTGATCACACTCACAACCAATGGGATCACACACACAGGTAGAAGAAATAATGAACACCCCCCCTGCACACACACCACACACACACACCACACACAACCCATTGTAGTCAAGCCGGAAAATCAGATTGAATGTGTGCGATGGAGGAGCTTTCACGGGGACAGTATTCATATCATATCTACGGTTTGTATTCGATTGGGAGGGGGAGAGAAAGCTAAGAAACTGCTTTTGAACTTCAGCGTGTGTTGGTGTGTGTTGCCAGGAGCATTGCACAGACTCTGTAAGGGGCGAAATGTTTTAAAAAAGGCACCTCCTCACACAAACACGCTAATACTACCATCTGATGTAAAAGAAAAGGCTTTGTTTATTGGTCCTAAGGTCACCTGAGCCATTGAAATGCCCTTGTATGACGGACAGGCACAAGTGTGAAAGTCCCTTAAGCCCGAACACTGGTTTGAATATTCCAAATAGGGGACTTAGGGCACTCCAAACACCCCCCCTCCCACCCCCCTCCAACATCCCTTTGCACGCCACTGTGTGTGCTCGTGAGAAATAAACAGAGCGATTTTCAAACCCCCCCGAATTCATTCCCAGCAGGGGATGAGGATCGATAGCTCTTTATGAAGCAAATTAGTAAACTAATTACGGTTGCTGAATGGCTGTGCGCATTTCTAATAAGCTTATTGGTGCACAATGTGAATTAAGTTGTGGGTGTGCAACAAAACAACAAACCCGAAAAAAAAAAAAAAAAAGTGACTTAATTAATTGAAACTCCCCTGGAATCCATCACTGGAGACGACCGCTCACTCACGTGCACACACACTAGACACTATATACGAGCTCAGGTGTGTGTGCACCAAACCATGCCGATTTTGTTTTTTCCCCCTCTCTCGTCAACACAGCACAAGGTCATTGTTACGTGCAGATGTTGAGGCTTGTTAGGCTGCTGATTTCGTGCAACTCTGGGATATTTAGGTCTGGTGACGTGAGTAACAAGTTAAGCGTGAAAACATATAAAAAAATTAAAAATAAAGGTTTGGAAAATGGAAACGAGGAGTGTATGAGACTGGAATAACAACTGTGTGGCTGATCTTCTGTATTGCTCTCACAGTGCACTACAGGCGGAAAAAATAAGTGTGCTCCGAAGCATCTGTATTTGTGTGTTCGGATGTATCTCTATAGAGGGGCACAGAGAGTAATATTTGCTTTCCAACATTTCATTTGTGAGCAATGCAGCAGATTAGCTCCCTCCTTTACTCGGGGTTTGATATTATATTAGAAAGCTCAATTCCTTGAGGTTGAGCTTGTGTTTTCATTTGATGAATGTTTTATTGCCAGGAAGTGCTGGGGCGGGAAAAATGCGCTGAGAGATAATGCTGCAGAGAGCTATATTTACCTGAGTTACAGTTGTTATTATTTAGAAGTTAACTAACAAAAAAGTGCTTCTCATTTCCCTTGGGTATATAGCATTTACAAGTAATCCCCAAGGTGTGTTTTTCCACTGGCTTCAATGGTCAAACATCTCTTTATGGGTTTAACCTTCAAATGTAGCCACACACGAGAATTTACATCCAGCTAGACACACTTGGGTTAGCCCACAATTATGAGACCCATTTTGAACTGACCCTTTATTTTTCAAAAGTCAAGTGCCCTACTTGAGTTAACTAAAGTCAGATATTCCTCACCTGTTGTTATGCCATACTCTGAATCAAAGCATAATGATATAAAGGCATTAAGTTAACTAACTCCAGTTGCTTGGAGTTTTGTCCTAACAGGCCCATCATACAATACAGTAGCTGGCAGTTTCTGGTTAGTTTGAGAATAGGTCATCGACAAAAGTTTTTGTAATCATTTCCTTTGCATTTAATTTCTAGTTTATTGCTAAGCTATTCCATGTTACACTGCAATACCGCCAAAGTACCCTTGATTGGGAATCAATGGTGTAAGTTGAAGTGCACGAGGTATATCATCATATGTCACATGCACAGCCTGCTCATTGCTTGGAGTGCAATCATTTGGAAGTCAATGGCTTTCATTAGATTTATACATCCTGATCCTTTACACTAATTTAAGTATAGCAAGCAGTGTTATTATAAAGGCTTAAATGTGGCCATTTCCCAAGATGCAATGTTCCCCCGTGTCTCTGCGGCATAAGGAAATTGTGGCTGTGCTAAACCACTGCACATAATGGTCAATTTGTTTGGCAGTAGAGGCCCGGGCCATTGAACACATAACCAGCCTCAACTCACAAGTCATATGAATAACTCTAGCACACTCCCACTGAAACATGCTACAAGCATAAGATGATTTGCATCCGAGGCTGCAAGTTGCCGTCTGGATTAGGATGAGCTGTAGATAAATACAATCATTTGTCAGGGAAAATAACACACTCTGTGGTGGAACCGTCATTCTCATTTGAAAAAGGGTTACAGCTGGGCATTCATCAGTGTCAGATAGGGCTGTCCATGGCAGCACTCATGAACTCTCTAAATGCACCATTTACAGTAATTCCATCTGCCTGCCTTGCCTGCCGCCTGCGTTAACACTTCCGTTATTAGCTCTTCGCCAAAGGGAGACTGCAATTAGGCCCATACCTTGTGGCAGGCGCCCACTCATCGCACTTCTCCCCCCTCCTCCACAGCTCAAGAAATGGCCTGTAATTATTGTCAGGGAGGATATTAGAGAGACTTCAGATGAGGTCCTTTTCCTTACAAACAGTGTGAGCCTTATGGATCGTGCATGCACAATTAAACATGAAATGGTCATCACATTGCTCGAGGACTCTTAGCATCAGTGCTACTAGATTTGACTAATTGTCAGTTAGGGAAATTATTTTTTTTCGTTAAAGAAAAAAGACGAGCTATGGAGTTCAAAAGAAGTTATCACAAGACAACTCTTGTGCATTTTAAACCAAAGTAAATGAACAAAATGAATGCCATTCCCATGAGCTTGGTTGTACTTGTGGCTTCAGTGCTGGATTGCAAATGATTATAAATGCTAACATGGTCCTGCTTGACATTGTCCATTGTGAGAACCTATAGTATGTTGGTGTAAGCACTTATCTCTCAGCTAATCTATGCCTGCTCACTAAGCTCATAGATTCCCCTGTAGTCTCTTAAGTGTGGTGGCTCAAGGTTGAAAATGAAAAACTATAACAAATGAGGATACTGACCTATTTCTGCTATTGTATGTTGTCTTTCAAGTTTCACAAACACATACTTTAAAGAAAAATGTGGCTTTGGTTTGGTGCTGCTAACACTTTAGCATGTAATTGGAATTAGCATTGTTGATGCCCATTCTAGTGTCATAAGGATTGTCAAGATCTCTGTGGCGCAGTACACATAACAAGCCCTGCTGGAACAGATAAATACCCCCCTCTGAGCTGACTACTATCATCAGCCATGTTCCAGAGAGATCCTCAGATATGGAGTGATTGAAGGGTTCCATTCACTTTTGCTTTACAGGATTACAGGTTTCGGAGGAGAGGATAGTGAGATTTAATAGAGCTCTGAAGCCAAATGCAATTCACCCCAGTGGGAGAGAGGAATGGCCCTTTGCCCCTCTCCCATTGACCCTCTGCCCCCCCCCCCCTCCCCTCAAAACCTTTTAACCCCAAATCTTCAGTATATAGGTCCCCTTTATATGTCTCTCTGCGAAAAATCCCTCCTACCCATTTTTGAACTCATCGCCTTTTGATATTACTTCAGAAGTCTTTCAAAATTCCTCAACCCTGCTGAACTTCTTGAAAACCTTCTTTGCTCCTCATATTGGATATCTTCCCACTTCTGGAATTTCAACCCTTACAACCCTCCCCCCTGAACCTTGAAGTCTTTTTTGGGGAAAAAAATAATAGAAAAAGTTGTATTTCCCTTGTGTTTAGTTCAGAGCACATCATAGTGATTACAAATAGAATACGTTCATAATTGATATCAGGGCACGCTCGTCAGCTCATTCCTGTTGATTTACCCGCTAAACCAATTCCCACCTTAACCCCTTTAATTCGAGCCATCAATTTGAGCTTAATCTACCCCCTTCCGACCTTAATCCTTTTAACTCTGCCTCACTCCTCCGCAATATCCCATCCATCATAATTCCGTAGCCTTTGTGTGTATTGTATATACAGTATATAAATCCACAGTGCCCAATAAAAAGCACAGCAGTCATACCCTATACCTTGACTAATATTTGGATAAGTCAGAGAGGAGGATTGACTGCTGACTTCTCTACTGAAGCGACCGTGGAATTATTTTTTCTTTTATAAACTTGCTGCTCAACCTACATTAAATGTTACACCGTGTGCTTTTGGTATAGAATCATATTTGTGAAAGAAATCATATTTCTCCGTAACATCCAGTTATGAAAATGCTTTAAAAAATGTGTGTAAAACTTAAGCGTGATGCTATACCCTTTGAGTAGACCATTTTTTCTTTAGTCAGTCACGAACATTTCTATTCACTTCAATTTCCTATTCTTGTTCGACTTGAGAGGTATACCAGTCCCCATCAGTCTCAGTGGTGCTGTTTGAAGCAGTGTTAAATGTCAGACAAGCAGTGCATTGTTAAAAGCTGTGGTTACCTAGTAAAAGTACCTCCGGCTACATTTGAAATGTTTACCAACACATTACCCCACACACACAACACACACACACACACACACACACACACACACACACACACACACAACACAATGGTGACATTTCAGGAATGGAAATTTGTATGACATTTACAGCGTCTGTGGTGTCTTATGAAATTGTAAGTAATTGGACCGGGGTCAATATGACAATATAAAAATAAGATGAGCACTAAGGAAGCCACTCGAGAATGGAGTGAAACATGTATTTGGGGGTACACAGGGCAAGTGTTTGTATGTATGCTCAACATGTTGATGTTTGTTTGGGCAACATGATGGAGCAGGTTATTGATTTCATTGTGTTGTGTGTGATGGCATAAATACTTCAATATTTGCTCAAAGGATGTATTTATTTAGAATCTTCAATCATTGTACCTATGTTTTTTACTCTTCAAGTACATAGATAATCTCTGTGGACATTTATATCCTGTAAACACAAACATTTCTTAATATTCATTATCTAGTCCCAAAGCGTTCTATGAAACTGCTACGCTCACATCCGCAATATTGTTTCCTTTGGATTTCTCTCTTGCTTCTGCTGTCAAACAAGGGGAGTTCTCAAAATTCACAAAATAGAGAAAAAAATACGCAAACATCTTCTAATTACTCATCCATTTTTTACCAGCACATACTAGTACATAACTACAATTAGAGTGAGACTGTGGCGGGGCCCAATTTCCGGGTTTACAGTCTGAAATTCATTTTTTTTTTCTTTATCAGATAAAACTTCAAAACATTCAAAGCCTGCTGTATCCTCTAGGGGGAGAGACGGAGATAAGGATCCGACGAAAAAAAAAGGTTTCACATGTCTCTCCTGGGAGACAATATGTGCACGGCTTAAAAAATAAATAAATAAATACGAGCTGAAACAAATAGGTTTGCACTGCTGGGCATTAACATGGTGCAGCCACAATGCATGGTGTTGTGTGTGTTGTGTGCTCTATCATCTCAGTTCATTTGCAGACACCATGATAAAAGATGTGAACGTGTTGATGTTGGATGTGTGGCAGACATGTTTTTTTTCTAAATTGTCTAAAATGGGTGTGCTATCTTATTAATTAATCTTGTGCTCAGCATTACCAAAAAAGGCCCCTCAAGCCAAATGCAATAGAATCAAAGTGAATACGCTGTGTAGTTGATGACTTAGTTAAAAAAAAATGTAAGATAAATATGTTTTTGATGAATGGTTTGATGTTAATGTCTCACACACACTCGTGCAGACACAAGAACAAAGGAGGCCCAATCACACACTCCTGGACTATTTAGACCTCATTATTGACTCAAAAGATGTGTGTCACGCATGAATACACACTGAGGCAAAATCTTGACTTTAAGCAGCTAAACTGCTGTGACACTCTAGTTAATTTTTTTCCATTCAAACCATTTCAGTATCCCACACAGGCACTATTATATACTATCTTCCATTGAGGCCGGGGATCAAGCTGTAGTGAGTCCAATCTTTTAGCCTGAAGCGGCTGTATACAAATCTTTTTTTAAGTGCGATGTTGACCTCATGAAATTGAAATTAACGATTTGTAAAAAGCGCTATAGCTTGGATTTGAAGGAATACGCTCAGGAACTAATTGAACATTCACAAGGACATATGTACAGGGATGGGAAATATTCTGTTTAAAAAATAAACACTCTTGATACACATTTCCTTTAAGACTGTCAAACTGTATATTTCATATCGACATCATACCAGCAGCATTCACTATAGTTTATAATTTTGTGCTGTGTCTCTTTCAAAATAAAACCTCCTTCAAGTGAAAATGTGCAACAATGAGAAAAATAATTTCAATAATATTTCAATATTATTCAAATGTATCATAGACATGAAACATCTTCATATCAATGGGAATTATCAACACAAATTATCAATGTGTTTCCAGAGAGAGAGAGAGAGAGAGAGAGAGAGAGAGAGAGAGAGAGGAGAGAGAGAGAGAGAGAGAGAGAGAGAGAGAGAGAGAGAGAGAGAGAGAGAGAGAGAGAGAGAGAGAGAGGAGAGAGAGAGAGAGAGAGAGGAGAGAGAGAGAGAGAGAGAGAGAGAGAGAGAGAGAGAGAGAGAGAGAGAGAGAGAGAGAGGAGAGAGAGAGAGAGAGAGAGAGAGAGAGAGAGAGAGAGGAGAGAGGAGAGAGAGGAGAGAGAGAGAGAGAGAGAGAGAGAGAGAGAGATGACTCCAGAGGTACACGTAGGTGTGTGTGTTACTGTCTGGACTGAGTATAATCAACCAAAGACTTGAATGTGTGTGACACAGTTAAACCAAGCTTATGCAGTGGATTACATTAAAGGACGGGAGCTGCATGTTGTTCTGTAAAAAAAAAATCTCAAGTTTTAAAAGTTCCAGCAGCACTAATATAGTAGTGATTATAAGACAGACAGACTGACAGGTGTGTGTGGGTGATGCATGGACTGTTTTTTTTCAAAGTTAGCTCTGACATTGACTTACATTACTATTTATTTATTATCAAGTTTATGTTTCTACCTATAACTATGTGAGTCACAAAGTATCACTCGTTAACCTCCTCCTGTTTTACCAATGGCATATTTGTTCATCCCAAAATCAAAGAGCAATGAACTCTTCATCCTCTGTCACACTTCAACTCTTCCTCCTCAAAAGTGCTTCTTCACTTCATTTGCTAAAACAGAGAGCCCGAGCTCTCAATTCCCTATTGACAAAGTGTCTTATTGGCAGCACTTCATTACCCAGCCTGACCTGTATCTAAGCAAAGGGTTGGTATCCTCCCATCCCTTCACTTTAGGACAGGTGAATGGCATACATTTGATTAGCTTAAATACTTTTTTTCTTTTAACTTTCAGCCCTTTTCTCTCATTCAGTAAACAGTCAAAACATACAGGTTTAGGTAATATTCAATTTGGTGGACTTTGCATTCAAAGCTTTTTTCAACAACTCACACAAGTTCTTAAGTAAGATACCTATGTATAATGTCCAGGCCTTTGTTTCAGTGTGAGGCTCATTTAACAGTCAACTCATCTTTACACAGCAGCCCAGTCACCGGTCAATGCCAATTACATGTTTAACTTTCCCATTGATTTTCACTGCTTTCTGCTTGGAGTATTGAGTTAACTTGACACCATGTTATAATCAGAACAACATTAGCAGGTCTATCCATACCACTCCTCAAATACATATTGTGTCTTCCAGCTGAATTAGATGTCTTCTGCATCATTAGTATTTTGTAAGATCTTAGATTAAAAAACACTGTTGTCCGAGTTGCAATATAGAATTATGGGGACTACACATTTTTTGCATTTCAGGACCAAGGACAGCTCCATTCATGCTTACACTAGGAGTGGGAGTTGTGGGCATACGCTGCATTTGAAAAAAATATGGATCTGTTTTAAAATGACAAGGTATTTGTATGTCGATGAGTGTAAATATTTAAAAAAAGCCACGTTAGCCATTTTTTTTAGTAAAACAGTAAAACAAGATGGTGAACACTTTTTTACAGGCACTGCGTCTCCATTCACCCCACATGACTGTAAGCTGTTATCATGTCGGACGTTTGCGCTTGTGAGGCTACGAGGTGGGTCTTCATAAACATCCGGGAGGCTGGCTGTCTAGCTTGACATCTTCTATAAGACAATATATCGTCTGCCTTTAATGGTCACAGAAAGGAACAAATACATTAGTTCAAGACCATTCTTAGACATGGTTTGGCTTTTCTGTTCTCATGCTAGAGCACCCCCCCTCCCCCACCCTCTCACCCCCCCCAGAGCTGACGGGCACCTGTTCTTGCTGACAAATAACCCACATGAAGACAGCGTCTGCACAACTCATGAGCCAGAATGCCTGCCTGTCTGGAAAATGTCAGCGATAGGTCAGAATTGAACTGGAATAGATTGCGCTGCATTTATTTTTATTTATTTTTTTGTTGACAGCAACCTGCTGGATTGAACGGTCAGTGGTTAAATATTGCTAGTTCTCCTTCTCCACGGCTTCGTCAGAGAAGATAGACTTTTTTTTTCGACACAAGATACCGTGGTGTGATTTTCAGCTCATTGCCGGAGTATCAATGGAGTAAAAATCCTCAGAAAGGACTCAGAAACAAACATTCACCGTTAGAATTGTATGAGACGCTTTGCAAAGTTTGCACTTATTAATAATGATAATAAACTGTATTACAGTAATACAGCCCTTTATTTATACAACACTTTTATTTTCAATGTGACAAAGTGCTTAACTAACATAAAAAACATAAACAGAGAATAATTAAAAACAGTTAGTCTTTGTGTCCAACCCTTTGACAGATGAATGGGGGGGGGGTGTTGAGAGGGGAGGGGGGCACTAAAGTAATTATGAGCATCATGAGATCCTAATAGACACAATCAAGGAGTGTGATTGTATGTGCTGGGGCCTCACTCACTTGTCCCCATCCACCTACGGAGAAGGTAATGAAGTCGAATTGATGCACTGTGTCAAATTGGCTTCTTTCTTTTTTTATTCTGTAAAAAAGTTAGAACATCACCTTTTTGATTAATATTTTAAAAGGTTTCTGGACCATGCAATTTCAATTAACCAAGAGAATGAAAAACGCCGAAAAAGGTTTAAACTTTATAAAGAAAAAAATTCACAGAACCTGCACTGCCTGAAACACAATATTGAGATGGAGACCTAGAAAGACACATCATGATTGGGTTTGAGTGATTGTTTATTTAAGTTGTTCAACTCTTCTTTTTTTATTACACACACACACACACACACACACACACACACACACACACACACACACACACACACACACACACACACACACACATTAGACACAGAGTCAGTGACTTGCCATAAGGTGGAGCGCAGATAATAGATTTAGGCGACTGTAAGCAGATTTGGGGCGTGCGTCCGTACTTAAAGGCAGCTCATTGGGGTTGGCTGTAAACAGGCTTTGCGGAAAATCAAACCGTTAAATAGAAAAATACATTTTATTAATTCAATCCGCTTAGTTCAGGTTCAGCTCCCTTTCCCTCAAGATCATTAGTGTTTTGCTTTGCACAGTCTTGGCACGAGCATACAGTAGCTTCTGTAACTAACTTCATGTGGAGAAAATATCTAATACAAGTGGATTGGATGCAGCAGCAGGACAAAAGATCAACACCTTGGTGCCCAAATGTGTGATGAATGGTTCCCAAGCTGGGGACCGGGACCCCAACAAGAGGACGCAAGATCAGTCTAAAAGGTTCGTTGACCTTTTCCTCTGATCTTTGCTTGATAAAATAAATAGATGAATTGGGTTGAACCTCCAGTAGACATGGACTCAGCTTCTCTGTAGTACAATCTAATGTTGTCTAATACAACAGCTCTGCCAGAACGTTTACTGTTGTGATGGTGTAATGTTTACTTGTTGTCGACGCTGCCAAAGAGGTGTTCATGTAATGAAGAGGGTTTAGCATTAAGGTCATAGTAAGCGACTGTTTCCTACTGAAGTGCATTATACGCATAGATGTCCAATGCTGTAAAATGGGTCGGACAAATCCTGTCAAATATAATGTAGTCTTCATGGCATACGATCGCATGTACACAGTTTGTCTGTAAAAGTGTAACATTATGAGTGTCTTAAGGCATGGCTGTTTTGTATTGGGTTGCATTGCATTGTATAGATGAACCTTATGAAGTGGACTCTGATGTCGGAGTGAATGAGAAGACATGTCACTCATCTACTGTACAACATATGTCAGAGTAGCCAAGGTAAATGGGAAATAAGACATGATTAAAAATAACATGCTATACACTACCATATAAAATATATATTTTAATAATTGTAAAAAAAAAACGCAACATGAAAAATCTTCTACGTAAACAATATCATGTTACAATGGTGTCTTGCTCTTTTTTCCATTATTTGTTGAGATTTTGATGTATTTTATTTTCATTTAACTTTTATTTATCCTCAAGAGACCAATTGAGGGGTGACCCTCATTTACAATGACGTCGAGTTCAAACAAATTCAAAGGAAAAAACAACATTACATAAACAATATTCAATGCAAATACACAACAAACAGGTGAAGAGAAAAACTATTGAAACATTTACACAGTGGTGAAGAGTGGCAGCAATTAAAATGAAATGGGTGAAAGTACAATATAGCCTAATTAAAACAGTTACAGGTAGAGTTTGACATATTTAAGATAGTTTGTTTAATTGGTTAAAGGATATGAAGGTATTTAGTTTAATTTGTTGCTGTAAGTTGTTCCAGGAGTCAGGGGCACTGAAGCTAAAAGCTGTCTTTCCCAGCTCATCGAAATTGGCGTTGTGTGAATAACATGAAGCTTCCATGTCAAGGCTGATGTAAATAAAATCTGAATTTGCGTAATCTCTCTTTAAAGGGAGGACCACCCAACCTTTTCACTAATAAAGACAATGATGTGTGTCATAATGCATCTCCTGTGATGAACCTTAAAGCAGAGTGAAAAACAGAGTTTCCAGGATTTTAAGACATGTGTGATGCATGCCGGTAAACCACATCACCGTAATCAAGGACGACATGAAAACTGCCTCAATTTGCATTGTACATTGTGTTTGTGTTGTTGTATTTGACTCTACATCACTAGAAATGAGGGTCACCCCTCAATGATCTCTCAGTAAAAAAAAAAGGTTAAATGAAAAATTTTTTTAAAATCCTCTTTTCAGGAAAAAAAATTAAATAAAAGCCCAGTTTGCATTCATGCATTAAGCACACCCAATGGTTTTGAAAACGCTTCAAAAGCCAAAGAGATGAGTGAGTTTTCTCATCGCAGGGATCATGTAATCCTGCTTTTTTGAAGGTTAAACATGAAAATTACCGAAGAACCTGAGTTCAGACGTGTTTTTATTCCACCAGCAATAACAGAAAGCTTCTGATATTAAATATGAAACAACATGACCTGAAGGTTTTCCCCTGTGTACAGCTGAATGAAAGAAACTATTATGTCGTACACTGTTTGCTCACATATAAAATCTATTTTTTAGAAAAAGGCAAAAAGAAATACTGGCCAAAAAAAAAAAAATCCTTTTACTGCTAACCTCATATGTGCATGTCAGAACTGCTGCATCACGGTATTATGAATGTGTGCCCATACGCCTTTACACACACACACGCACACACACATACACACACGCACACACACAACATGCACACACATACACACACACACACACACACACACAACACACACACACACACACACGACACTAGACACCGAGTCAGTGACTTTCCATAAGGTGGAGCGCAGATAATAGATTTAGGCGACTGTAAGCAGATTTGGGGCGTGCGTCCGTACTTAAAGGCAGCTCATTGGGGTTGGCTGTAAACAGGCTTTGCGGAAAATCAAACCGTTAAATAGAAAAATACATTTTATTAATTCAATCCGCTTAGTTCAGGTTCAGCTCCCTTTCCCTCAAATTAAGTTTGGCGGATTTCACAGGATAATAGCAGGCGAGAAGAAAAGCAGGGGGGGGGGGGGGGGCTGGCGTGTGCTTTGGCAGACGTGTAGGTGCCTTGATGTGACTGTAACCTCAGCTGAGATATATCGCTCGGTCTGGAAACAGCAGCCATGACACAGAGCAAATAAAGCAAACTGTGGTAGGGAGATTGAATTCCCAGCAGCTGGAGTGGATAGCCTGTGTCTATTGGATGTAGCAGCTAATATACTTATAGCAAAAAGCCAGGGATGTTCTTCATCACTGTATATAATGCCAGATCATAATACGATATACTGCATAAAGGTCATGAGCCGACAGATATACATAGATAGCGGTGACGTGCGTATATACATAGGAATGTACTGTATATGAAAATACAATAGGCTGCCACTTACGAAACTCCACTGGGTTTATATATTACCTTACATTTCATTTAGCTGACGCTTTTATCCAAAGCCACTTCCAATAAGTGCATTCAACCATGAAGGTACAAACTACAAAGTGCATGCAGCTTTCCCCTTCTTTATTTGTATCTCTTCATATGTCCATATATCCATTGCATTAGCCTCAGTGTGCTAATATACGAGCTTAGTAAATAGAATCGGAACTATAGCTGACCTATAATGACTCATTCAATTAATATTCGCTTCCATATCCACAGGATGAAACATGACTAATAGTGATGTGTTTGATGATTCAAGTAAAGATAATAGGGGCGCCCTTAGCTCAGTTGGTAGGGCGTCCCCCCCTGGGCCTCGGCCAGCAGCGGACCGGGTTCGATTCCAGCCGCGGTCGTTCTCTGCATGTCACTTCCCTTTCTGCCCCATTTCAACTCTGTCTCTACACTATCAATAAAAGCATAAAAATGCCAAAAATATCTTAAAAAAAAAAAATGATGTTAATGAACAGTGTTCAAACACATGTGATACAGTCATAGGTATATCAGGCTCTGTATAATACAAGCTCTGGTATGTCGCTTTGGTAGCTTCCATGGCAGTTTTCAATCATATTGTAACTATGTTACAATAAGATGAAACGTTATCACTTAATGTAAGGATCACATGACATGTACTATACTGATGAGGACAATTGGGTCATATCATGGGTATTTTAGTCAGCTAAAATGCAGAATTATAAGGGAAGTTAACATACTGGTTATATTTGTATTTGATTTGTAATTTTTTTTAACTCAGATATTGGAATCGGATCACTTGTAGCCATCACAATCATATCAAAATAACTTTTATCTGCATAGCTCAGGCCCAAATAACTATCAAATTGCTTAAAATAAAAAATAAAGAATATCACCTGGGCTCACAGCAGGTACAACATCTCAGCATGTATTCGCATTAGCAGGAAAGTGTTCCTGTGCAGTAGCTGTTGGAGGGAAGAGAGGAGGGAGGGCTGAACATCTTCATCTGAACCAGTGACCTCTCAGTTAGAACCCCCCCTGTGGTTATTGTGGCATCCTTACCTGATTCGCAACACATATCTTGTTCCAGCCAGCTGCAGTATAAAAAACAGACTAACCCTGCATTCCAATCCACATACTTTCTGCTATTTAGTAAGCTTAGATTTCTTTATTTAAAAAAGGGGACAGCGCACATTAATAAACATGAGCCCCAAAGTTTAACATGTAAATGTGCCAGATTTAGCCATGCAGGCTAATGTTCACCTTTAGTTCCTGGCAGGTAGGAAAGAAAAAAAAGAAACATTAAAAAGAGAAAGATACAAAAATACAACACATGAGCACAAAAACAAAATGACACAAGCACAGACAAGTAAAATGACACAATCACTTTTCCAGCACATAACAGGTTGGTGATGCGCGAAAAATACAAGGCATACAGAAACATATAAAAGTGCATGAACATATAGCAAGATTAAAACACACAAGCACCCAAAGAAAAGACAAAAGCACAGACAGGGAGCACACAAGCGGCATGAACGCAGACAAAAAACACACAAGCATAAACAAGGGCATACAGACAAGGAGCACAAACCCAGACACAAACACAACCAGCAAACACAAAGACAAACACACTATCCCAGATAATCATAGACGCATAACTGATCCGTCAGTAACCAGTTTTTTATAGATTTTGAGAAGGATTTGAGTAAAAAAAATAAAAATAAAAAAAGATCAAGGATGTCCAAATTATTGTGGTCAGATTCAGTATGCTTACAAATACCCGTATGCCTATACATCAGGTCGAGATTTTTAATGTTGAAATCAGCATTGTACTGTATTTGGGGCGATGCTGACCCACAATCCAGTGCGCACCGGAAGTGAGGTCACATCGACTGAGCCTCTGAATGAAAACAACCAGGGATGCGACGAATATATTGGCAATAAATAAGTACAATAATGTCCAAAGTATTCCTACTGCAACTAAGTAGATACTTTTTATGGTATAGTGTAGTATGTAGTATAGAAAAAAGAAAGAGTATGCGACTTGGAACGGAGGGAAAGAGAGGTATAAGAAGGGTGATTCTGGTGCTCACACCTGGTCTGGCTGATGGACAATGAGCCAGAGAAGTGCTGTCGAGAAAAACTGTGGTGCGTGTGAAAGCTTTTGCGGCTCCCACTGAAAGTTTAAACACAGACCTTTTGGGAGCTGTGTGTGTGTGTGTGTGTGTGTGTGTGTGTGTGTGTGTGTGTGTGTGTGTGTGTGTGTGTGTGTGTGTGTGTGTGTGTGTGTGTGTGTGTGTGTGTGTGTGTGTGTGTGAGTTCAAGCCTTAAGGTTGAACTTGAAACAAGCAGAGGGCCTCATGAAACATGGAGGACACCTCACACTGTGCCTTTGCCATTTCGGCTTCTTTTTTGGCCAACTCACTTTCACTTTCACCCCTTGCTGCACCTCTTTATTAGCCTGGCATTCCCAGACCTGCCACTAGGCGCTGGCAAATTAAATTTGCTGCGCGTGTTGGTCTGGAGACGCTCCGTTGAAGCTTATCAAGACTACCAGAAATCTGGTATAACGTTTCAATTGGTTCTATCTAATATGGGCGCGCCAGAGCCCTTTATATGGTGCTCTGGGGAGGACGTAACCGGATGACGACAGTGACGTGCATGCGACGTCGAAGCTGTGATAGTAAACATCAAAGATGGCTGCGGATATGTTGTGTGAGTTTGAGACTGCTTTGGCCTCGACCCTTAACGAATTGGAAGACGGGACTCATAGCTTTCACTAGCAAGTAAGTGGAATGTTCTGTTTTGCCGACCGACAACGGCAAACGTTTAATTGAACAGTTTAACAGCTGTTCGCTAAACGAACGGGGCTTACGTCACTTGTGCATCGCTCTGATTGGTTGTAGTGCTATCCAACTGCGTGCAGTGGCATTTGAAATGCACAAGTAGGAGCCGCCCCTAGAGTTGGAAATTACTATTGATCGTCGCCAGACCCTCTATCGTTCAAGATATCAGGGTCAGGATTTCCAGGCTACCTCTTTCTGCCAAGCAGTCCCGTTTCCCTTGACCTTACCTCATCCATTTGGTACAGACTAACTCATGGATTGTTCTATTCCCCCCACTGTTTGTTAAATGCCCTGTGCCAGAGATATTTTTTTTTGTACCCGATACAAATCTGTGCTTTGCACAAGAAAATCCAAACCCGAAAATGATTTATGTCGTGGAGTCTGCCAAACCAGCCCTCAAAAAATAATACATTACCTCAGCATTGGCACAGCTAATCGCTAGCCTAATGGAATGTGTGGCTGCCATATTGATAAGGGGGGCACAGCAATCACTCATACACATCACTTGAATGATCCGGTGTATAAACACATGATCGGCTCCCCAGCACCTTATCCTGACTGCCAATCGATATTCTCCAGAAAACAGAAAAAGCCAATTTCCCAGGAATCGGATGCTGAAAATGTTTTGGGGTAAGGTCAGTTGTGCTTGTTTTTGCAGGATACCTTACATTTCTCCTTTTGAATTATTCTGCAATGTTTTCTGCAGAACAAATGATAGATTTTTAGCACTAATAATGTTTTATTTTGTGTGTGTGTGTGTGTGTGTGTGTGTGTGTGTGTGTGTTGTGTGTGTGTGTGTGTGTGTGTGTGTGTGTGTGTGTGTGTGTGTAAGAAAGAACGTTTTTGTGTGCAGTTAACCTTGCGTATTGTTACCAGATAATAAATGAGAGACGCTCAGAGCTCCAAGGATTTTTTTTAGAACCACAGTCTTTTTGCATTTTTTTCTAAATATCATTTTTGGGCTTTTTTTTTTGCTTTTTTATTAGACAGTGTGGAAAGACAGAGCTGACATGGAGTAGAGAGAGGGGGAGAACAACGAAAAACAACCTGGGCTATGACTCTATATAACCTGGGTCTGCTGTGAAGAGAGGACTTACCACTCTAACCACTAACACAAAAAATGTGCCCCGTGACCATAGCCTTTTAGATTGCAGACCAACAGTTCTCAATCTGGTTGTATATTGGAAAAAAGGGGACTGAAACTTTGTCCTCTTAGAGATCGAGGATGCCCTCTCTCTCTCCCTCTGAACCCATTATCCTGCTGATTCAAGTGTTCCAATGCCCCCCCCCCCCTCAACCCCCCCGGCATTAGAGAAACTGACACCTTTATGCAATCATTGATCTATTTGAAAACCAATTAAATCTAAATAGTGATTGCGCTTTGGAAGAAAAAGAAAAAAAAAATCTCACATTAGGCTTCACACACTGAACCCCTCCTATTAGAAAATAAAACCGTTTTGTCCGTCTGGCTCTTTAATTGGGACAGAAGCTTGCGTTTGAGAATATTAATAGCTTTGTGTTTCATTAATGTACTTCTCCTCTCTAAGAATATACATCAACTCGTTCCAATTAAGTTATCAAAGTGAAATGGAAAGACGTGTTAAAAAATAAAGAAAAAAAAACTTTATGGAGGAGATCTAGAAACGTGTTAACTAGGGGTGTAACAAATACATGTATTCGTATTCGTACCGAACCATACAGGCTGTACCGTACCAAACTGCACTGTTCAGCAATACGTTACTATGGCATAAATAGTGTCAAGATGACGTACATTTGCCAAATCTAAAGGCTTGTTTTTATTGCGGTGCGAAACTTTCACTTTTATTGAGAAGTATTTTATTTATTGGAGACCTTGGTTGTTTGCAGCAGTATTTTCTTTTATATACTGAAAAATACTTATATGCTGCAACTGGAGTTAATGCTGCATGCAGTTTTTGTTTGCATTTTTCCTCTTAACTGAGAACCGTACCGTACAGAACCGAACCGTGACTTCAAAACCGAGGTACGTACCGAACTGTGACTTTTGTGAACTGTTACACCCTAGTGTTAGCCCATACGGTGATCCTTTTGGTGAACACTGTTTACATGACAATATAAGCTTTAAAGACCTACTTCACCAGTGGAAATATGAAGGTTTATTGAACTCTGAGCTCCTTTGTATTATAAATGTGCAAAAATGTTAGAAATCAGTTAATTCTAGCCTGAGAAAAGGCAAAAAGAGTGGTTTGTGGTCTCACTGTCAAACCCTACATTTTTCCATGTGTGATGTCAAACATGAAGGGGGTAAGGATTAACAGGACAGCATGGGCCAAGGGAAGACTGAGGGAAGAAAAACCTAATATTATAATAGCGATTTGATAATGATAGAACGCCGTATTTTGTATGGGTGAAGTATTCCTTTAAATACATTTTTTAAAGTGAATACACAAAACGGAAGATCCTGAATGTAAACGCAGGTTGTGTTTATCTCTTCGATAGCAGTTTGGGGGCAAATTCAATTGAACCTTTTTTTCAAACTCTCTTCCCTCACAGCAATGGTGGAGCTCAATTAGCGCCGAGCATGTGCCAAAGCCAGTGAATTTATCAGAACTCACCGGGTTTGTTATCATTCAGAATGGCTTTACTTCCCTCTTTCCTTTCTCCCTGGGTCTTCAGAAAAAACCCCTCCAGAGTTGGCTCAATACCCACAATGCCGAGATAACAACGTTGAAATCAACAAGCACAACAACAACAACAACAGCATGTGGATGTGGAAAGCAGGTGTTGAGGGGCCGACCTGCTAAACACACTCTGGTGGGTCTCGCGTATACCCCCTGGAGAAGCAGATTAAAGCCCTTCTTTCACTACACAAAACAGTGCCAAGGATACTAATGTCCTCCCCATGGCAACCCACCACTTCATTAGTACCAGCGAGTCTTGTGCGATATGGTGCTGCTTCATTTGCGTGCCTTTAGATAACTACACATGCATCTTGCCTTGGTGTTGGCTTGCTTGTCTCTGCATCCGTTATATACAGTATAGTTGGGAGGGACCTGAAGTAGGGTGCGTATAGCATTTTGATAATAACAGTATGCAGCAGCTGGTAGGACCCTCCCCTCAATTGCATTTAATAAAACAGTAAGCAGAGGAAAATAAGTATTTTGGTGCTGAATACAAATCATCTGCCGTGGCATCAAGCTTGATGAATAAGGATAAGTGGGTTAGTGCATCAACTGTTATCTGTGATTGTCACGCCGCACTGTTTCGGTGCAAAATATTCCATTCCATAAAAAGGTACATTCTTTGCGTTGTTTAGGTTGAATATTTAAGGAAAGCGTGTACGATATGACAGGACTTAACTCAATCTCAGCTTCCAGCAATATACTAGTATTAATACAATGGCATTAAAGCTGCATTAATCTACATGTTCATCCTAACAATGAGTGGAATGACCTATAGAATATAGAATATTCATAGAATTATCTTATTGTCCCTGAGGGGAATTGTTTTCTTGAGCGCAGTGTACAGTCCATTGTAATAAAAAAAAAAAAAAAAAAACATAAAAGAAACATGAGAAGTATTCGACCATCACATGAAGATATACATGGGATAATTGACTTCAACAGAAAAACAGCTTTACAAGACCACATCAACACCAAGCCCAGTGTTCATTTGAATGAGTGAAGTGTGGCGCTCGTGGTGATGAATCCTCAGATACAAAACCTTAATGTGACTTTTATGCAGTGTTTTGTTTTTAAGCCTCGCAACTTTGCTTTTAATTGACTCCCAAGGCTCTCATCAGCAGCAACACTTCCTCTGAATGCTACCTGCTCAGCACTGCATTGGGTATCTAACATTGGTCAGGTGGCTGGAAGCCTTGGAATGAATACTAATGCTGTGCCTGCCAAATGTGTAAATAGATAACTGTTTGCTAACACATTAGCCATGTTGACTTAATCAAGCGACGATAAGTCAATGTTAGCCCAAGGAATCAATTAAAAACTACATGTATATTCCTCATTCTTGAAACAACGCATGTTCCTGGGTATTTGACAATTAAAATGTCCGAATATAAATGAACTATCCATACTGTTCTATTCCAATTTGAAGGTGTTGGTATTAATGTGGTTACACTGTAACCTGTTGGATGTAGAAATGAGCAGGGACACGACAGTGCAGTCACTATGATGTGGCACAGCTAATGCAAGTATGTTCCTCTTATTGTTGTTTGTCTAGTAGGGGAGAACGGGGTAATTTGTCACATGGGTAGGCTGTTACAATCGTTAGATCTTGGAACCAGAAGGTGCTGTCTGTTAATTTGTTTGTATGTAAATATCCACAACTGGGATCAGAGGTCACCTACATAGTCTTCCTTGGAGTTAGACTGCTGAATTTGAGGTGAGAGGACTGTTAGTGTTTTTCATGTCAAATTGAAAATATTTAGCTCCTCAGTATTTTTCTTCTTGGCTTTTACACAATGGGTTTATAACAAAACACTTGTTACCCTAAAAAAAGTGTGAAGGGTAAGCTATAGTTTACATTGTTTTTAGCAAGCTAATTAGTTGTCAGATGGTTGTTGGCCTTGATGCTAGCAATACATTCCAGTTGGGGTTGGTCGTCACATTTTTTGGGGGGTTGGTTGTCACATGTTATCCAAAGGGTGCAGCCAGGAAAGGAACCCAATAACAAAATAAAATGTCAAGCTGTATCCTCACTGACACCCCAGAGAAGGAGATAATTGAGCAGGAAAGGCAGCTAGCATGCAAAAGAGAAAAAGGGCAACACAATCAAAAGGTGCATCCCAAACTAGACCAGTTGCCAAGAATACTGCACCCCAGTGCACTCCACCCCAGCTGGGGAAGAAGAAACAGAAGAGAAAGAGACAGGAGGAGGAATCTTCATCAGATGAAGAGGATGTTTGTGTTTGGTTTGTATGGAAACGTTCTCCAGATAAGAGGAGAAGTGTTGTATGTGCAACCAGTGGGCCACAATCTGCTTAGTTGAGTGGCAGCCAATAATTTGCCCAATCACTGTAACTCAGATAGTTAATGTGTGTATCCTAGTTGAGTAGGCTATTATTGTTAGACATATTTATTTTGTTCTTTATGTTGTTACATACAGTAGGTTGGACTTATATGGATTTCCTTTTTGTTAATTCCTTGCTCATTTTGTGTTAAAAGATGCAGTACATTTTATGTAGGCCTATGATTTCAACTTGACAATGAAATTAAACTTTCAAATGTAGTTCGCTTTCTTGCCTTCTTTTTAAGATTTTTCCCATAAAGATAACATTGTGACAAAACAACCCGTAGTGTGTGACATCCGACCCTTGATGGGGTTGTGGGTCGTCATAATGTGTTAGAGTGTCTTTGATGGTTCATTCTTTTTCTGCTGTTGTACTTGATCAGGTAAAGGAATGTTAGCCCTCCAATAGGTCATTATATCTCTCCCTGGGTTCCAATCCCCATACTTTCTACTATTTAGTATGGTTTCCCAATTCATGCAGTTAGATTTATTATACGTAAACAATAATCTGGATGCCTACTACATCGGGCCGAGATTTTTAGTGTTGAAATCAGCATGCTATTGCTAGGCGATTCTGACCCGCATCAGTGCGCACCGATTTCAATTCCTCCCGACCTCATCCGTCTGATTCTTTCACTTTTTTTCCCGAATGGTGCTAGAAGGCTTTACCAAAAACAGCAATCTGTCGGGGGGCCGAAGAGGTTACATTGTGCCATCTGCTGTAAAATTAAATTAGGAGAGGTTATGTGTTCCTCTCATTGTTTGGGGCTGCCTCTGTCCTCTGTCTGGCCATATTTCTCTTCACATCAGGCCTGACATGCAGAGACAGTGTAAGGGATGGAGGGGAGATGACCTGGATGGAAACCAAAGTTGAGATGAGCGTTGGTGCTCTGTGTGTGTGTGTGTGTGTGTGTGTGTGTGTGTGTGTGTGTGTGTGTGTGTGTGTGTGTGTGTGTGTGTGTGTGTGTGTGTGTGTGTGTGTGTGTGTGTGTGTGTGTGTGTGTGTGTGTGTGTGTGTGTGTGTGTGTGTGTGTGTGTGTGTGTGTGTGTGTGTGTGTGTGTGTGTGTGTGTGTGTGTGTGTGTCTGTCTGTCTGTCTCGCAGCAAGATCAGTTGGCATTTCATTGGGCCATTTTAAAAAAAAAATGTTCATGGCAAAAGTGGTGCACTGGCAAAATTGCATTGCCATATTGCTCCTTCATTCTGTAACCTACTGTAGTAGTCTTTGCAGTCAGTCAGTGCAGTAGTTGTATTGAATGCCGGGGGAGTGGGAGGTTGTACAATCTTAAACAACCTCGGACAGGAGGCTGAAAAGAAAATATCAGGGAGAATCAGTAATCTGCAGCAGCTGTACGCTTCGCCAACATCCAGCCCATCAGTCAGGTAGAGAGAGAGAGAGAGAAAGAGAGAGAGATACTCAAATGCCCCATGGCTATGTCCAACAGCAGGGCAGGCCTATTGCTCACACAGGCATGCTATTCCATACAAATCTCCTCGCATTAGCAGCTTATGCAAGGTGACACAAAACACATTGCGGACAACAGGAACCGCTAACAAGCATTGCAAACAAACTAGTGAAGGCTACAACAGCGACCTCAAAATACAAATACATGCTCAATCTCAACCAGTGTGACTTTGAACCTGTTATGATTTACTCTCATTTACAAAGCAAAAGTTATTTTCTTAAAAAACTTGATTCAATAAAAAGGATAAAAAGCTAACATTAAAGATGCCCTCTAGAGTTCCCTCGAAAACCATATATTGTGTTTACATTCATTCTCTGCGTGTGTCCTTGGTGCCAGACAAACATTCAGAATTGTCTTCTCCATAAAACATTTTGCAAAGCATATATTTGTATGTGTACCCATATGCTCATGCCTGTGCATAACAATCTAAACAGGGTCCCCACACATCAAAATACTGCTCCATAGCACTACTAGTGGTCAGAATACCACAGGGAGCTTTAAAATATGACTCCGCTGATTCTCTTAAAAAGGGATGGGGAAACGAGTATTCAAAAGTAAAGCAGAGATCGACATTTATTTGTTCAATGCTGATCAAGATAGTAAACAAATATTTTTTCTTCGCACATAATGGTAGTGTGAAGAAAGTAGTGAACAAATCAACTAGCTCCAGAACAAACTTCCTCATTTGCCTAAGTGTTGATCACCAACAAATGGGCATTCACAAATGATCACATATTGACTTTAGCTAGCTCATATGGGCTGTCGACCTTTGCCAATGAGGAGAATGAGCCGAAAGGCCATTTTGAAGACAATGTCATGTTGCTACTACGGCTGGCACGGGCCATGTCGGATTACCTATACTCTCTGCTCATTTCAGCAGATGTGTAATGTGCTTCACCTGCTAAATGAGGTGGAAACTGGGCTTGTGTGAAATGGACTGGTCAAATGGAGTTTGGACTCCCCTGTCTGTCTGTTGTCTGTCTGTATGTCGTTGTCGTTGTCTGTCTGTCAGTCTGTCTGTCTGTCTGTCTGTCGAGGCAATAAAGTGGCGAGATCACCCGAACCACAGAAAATGATACAGTGTCTGTTAGTAGGCCAACATCACAGCTACAAATAACGATGACGGTCAAAACACTTGAACAAGTAGGCTAGATACTATCCACACTTTGTATCTGCACTGTGTCCTTGCACTACTTGTGTGGTTATTTGTGTCACTGGTGGCTCTCTTCACTTGTGGTTTTCTTATTCTATATCACATTGTTGAGAGGAGCCTGGGACTTAAGAGACTTGCTGTAACTGTTGTGCATAAGACAAATAAACCTTTTTGAATCGTGAATCTCTTGAATCTTGAATACAGATGTATCTACACAGAAAAATACCTAGAGGCATGTAAACAATTGGATACGTACATCTTAATAGGTGCACACATGGAGGCACACATGTTTGTGTGAGTCACCATATGAAAGTAAAGTGTCTCCCGTTGCCAGAATCTATACTCGGAACAGCACGCAGCAGGGAATAGAGAGGTAAAGCAACAAACAAACACACACACACACACACACAAAGACACACAAACACACACTAGCATGCACCCAGCTCGGCCGACCCCTTCCAGTGACATCTGGACGGCTATAATGACACAGTGCAAAATGCCATCCCAGAGAAAACTGCATATTAACACTCGACTAGTAGCATGCTAATGGCAGTTATCACAGGCTCTCTTCTCAGCTGCCCCCCTAACAGAAAGAGAGAAACAAAATTGAGAGGCATACATTTTACTGTTGAATGGTTGACTAGTTTTTAAAAGCATGTTACACTGGCTTCATTCTGGTGCATTAACTTGCATTGTTCATTGGAAAGTACTGCAAATTCTGAGGCTCCATTGACATCTTTCATAATGCAAAGGGAATTTAGGGCGTTAGGCCAATAAGCCATTTGTGTTTACAGCAAAAAACTGCAGTTAAATGTTGAATGCATTGTAGGCAATGTTTTATTCTTATTCTACACATCTAAAAGACACGTAAAATATTTTGTACGACATCATTTGTTCGGGAAGTGATACGTTCAGCTGAATCTTATTAACACTTGTATTAATGTTACAGTATGTGTTGCCTCACCGAGCAGGAAGACTTTGGTTTTAAAATGCTTCCCATAGGTTAGTACACAGGCCAGTGCAGACAGGAGCAAGCCACTGTGTTTTCATTTAAGCAAAATATATAAATATATATATATATATATATATACGGACTACAATTTAAGGCATACCTGGTCTGACCACAGGCTCAACAAAATGATGAAATTACACGTTATAATCGATCAAACATTTTAATATTTCTACTATTATTTATTGATGTGTCCAAAATGTTGTACTTTAAAAGCATATTGAAAGTGCTAGTGTCATTTCTAATGCATTGAGAGGGATAAATGGTGTCATCATAGCTCATCAAAACCCAGGCACAGGCTTGAAATGATTGGGTGTACCCTGGTCTTGCTCAATCCAAGTCGCAAAGCCTGGGCTCGGTGGTAATAATAATAATTCTGATATTATTTATCAGAATTTTTTTTTTTATGTAATATTTCCATTTTTATCATGTAAATGTACCAAACACTAGCTAAGCAGGTCCAACTTACTGTAAATCCATAGCCTTGCAAAGTTGCTGACCTCTTCCCGCTGCTATCCTTGACCAGGTCATCAATCGCAATCAATTGACTTTGACCTCGCATCCTTAGGATGAGTGTGCACTCTACAGTACACTAAACCGAGGCACCATGTCTCATTACCATGCCTACAGAGCAACACATGGGTATGTGTCCCCCCCCCCCCTCACCCTTTTTAAACCAGAAATGATAGTTAGTGTAAATGGTGTGTGGGTGTGTGTTTCCATTTGTTTCGCACCACTGCCCGCTTTAATCTTCTGTTCGGTAACAGGCAAACAGCAGCGGGGCCTCTCTAATCCACATGGGTTAAATAAGTCTCAATCTAAACATGCAAAAACACAGACACCACAGCTGCAAAAACCCACACTCAACACACGCATATACAGTCTGCACTGTGTGTTTCATCAAGTTAACCAGGCAGCGATAGGCCTGGCTGGGGCTTATGACACTCCATACACTGCCATTTACAGAGACCGTGGAATCATCTGCATACGTGATGATGATCATCAAGCTAAAATGGACCAAAGTACCAGAATGCAGTGGGGCAGTGCTTTAATACTTAAACCATGTTATGATGAAAAAACTGACTGGGTTGGAGGATAAGTCTTCCAAATGAAATGACAATAAAGGTCGCCATTGCCCTTCCGGATTTTAATCACATCCTGATCCGATGCCTCTATCACCAGATCTCATTGTTTGCCAGAGCCCTTTTTTAAGATTATTTTTTGGGGCATTTTTATGCTTTTATAAGACAGTTTTGAAGAGACAGAGATTAAATGGGGTAGAGAGGGGGATGACATGCAGAGAACGACCACGGGCAAGATTCTAACCAAGGTCCCCCCTCCCATTCCCCTCCTTTTGACTGTTAGTAAAGGAACATAGAAACAAACTGAGGCCTCCAGTGACCCAGTCAAACGTTTTGCTGTGTTTTGGAATGTAGAACTACTTTTGTTTCATGGAGATCCAGAGTCATAATTCACACGTCAAACAGCGTTCTTGTTAGGTAAACATAACCATAAGTCGTTCAGCCATTTTGCTGATGTACTGTTTTGTTTTTGTTTTTTTGCGAATGGGCTTACGATCACAATGTACTCATCACAGTAATTGCTGAGCTCTGTGATTGGCTAGACATAATGGAAGTCATATGGGGGAAATAAACATGCGCAGTCAGACAATCACTCAGGTTCCGAACGGGGGGGGGGGGGGAGGTGTTTATTCAGGTTAGTTAAATATAATATTTCAGTATATGCCATATATACTCTTGAGTACACACCTTCGGGTCAAGTTGTCTGTCTTTCCTCTCCTCTCTGAAATGAGTTTCACACTTATTCATATTCCCCCTTCATCATAGACACTCCATTCCCTAAAGTGCACATGGAGATTACAATCAGAGGCTTGTCATGTTCAATTTTCGAAGCCATTTGTCCCAATTGCAAAATCCCTCCATTTCCTCCTCATTTCATTCACTTTTGTCACTGTGAGATCAGATGTGTTCACCTTAGGTTTCCCGCAAAGGGAAAAAAGGACAGGTATTTACTCCGGTACTTTCCATGAGGCTCCTCTGACAGGGCTCGTATCATCCTAGAAAAAAAACCTTGGGAGAAATAAGGTGCGTGATGCAATATCGGACCGATATTTCTAGTGTTGTTCAGAATCCCAATCATAGTAAATGGTGTGGATTTTTTTTTGTGTGGGCTTGAGGCAAAGCAGGAGAAGGACAGGTTTGGATTGTAAGGTTTTCGAAATGAGAGAAACAGAATTCTGAGCTCAACTCAAAGAAAAAATTACAAACTTTATAGAACTTTGGCCTGGCGGTTATATATTCCTCCGCTGGGCATACAATTGCCGAATAGTGAAAGTACAATGGTTGTGGGCAGTGCTTTAAAAGAAGGTAAAGAAGCTACACTATGGAACAAGGTCAATGCAACTTGACAAAATGTAAGGAGCTGTACCTTCTTCAGCGATTGCATTCATGAGGTCACAGTCACCACGATCCAAATATCCAAATCCTTGGACCGCCAAAATTGAATCAGTTCATCTTTGAATAGAAGCGGACATTTGTGCACATTTGAAGAAGAAAAAAAATCCCTGGAAGCATTTATGAGATATTGCATTCACAAGAATGGCCTGGATAGACAGTTGGATAACCTAAAAACATAATGCCCTTTGGCCTTGGGCTATCTCTGGCACTGGAGGCATAAAAGGACTCATTGTTTGATATGTTTGGCAATCATATACACAATGCAAACCCAAATTTCAGCACATACTAACAAGTCCGTGGCCCAGAGTCCTAAACCCTTTGGCTACCTTTTAAAACTGATGTCATGTGAAAGGGCGTGAACTGGGATTAGAGACTGCTAGTTTGAAACATGGCCTAAGGTATGCAGCTGGGAAGGGAAACTATCTATTCCGATCAACTGCTAAGAAGGATGCTCAGATGACCAGTGAAAAGCTTCCGTACACTGTATTAAAATAAATACTTTATTATTATTCAATAATTGTTATTGTTTTTTTTTGTTTTTTCTTTCGAGAACAACCAGGAAACACAAACATAAACACAATTTCCAAAACACCCAGTCCCACCCAGGAGACATGGTGAGCACAGACAAACACGCACTACTGTGTAAACATGAATAAACAGATATGAAATATGTTCTGCTGGTATTACAGACACACACAGTGGACACAAGGGCAATTGCACATATCCATATTAGAGGCAATATACTCCTCACATGCTAGTTTTTACAGTATATACATTGTTATAATAGTCCAGGAATGGTTGACATACTTTATGGAATTGATTAACTGATCCCTGTGAAGTATATCCAAGTTAGCCATGGCATCATTGACCCAGTGGCTGTACAGAGGGGGGACTTCTGTTATTCTGTTGGAATACAATCTGAGAAGCTGTTTCATACGGTCTTATGCAAACTGAAGGAACAGGGTAAAATAAGAGAGAAAGACAATTCAGCATAAGAGAGGAGCAGATAAAGAAGGGAGACCACTGTCTTAACGGAGATAGAGGAGAAGTTTGCTGTACAGATCTCAAGAGTGGATGCTCGGTGACTTTGTTACTGACGTATGGCTGGATTCTCCAGGACATGCTCACGCTCTCTGCAAAAAGAGCAGCGTGACAAGCAGAAAACTGCACCGACCGCAATTCAAGCCCTCACCGCACGCTGTCTTCACATTTACAAAACTGACATGGTCACGGTCACAGCTGTGTGCCGTCCCCATCTGACCTTCTAGAAACAAGACTCACTTCAAATTACATTTTGTTATTCGCTGATCTGAATTCTTATCATCGGAGCACAATTGCAAAAAAATATTCCATTTATTGATACCTAGACTATTATGTGCCTCCCCTACCGTCCACCCATCATTTCTTCTATTCCAAAATTGTTCAATTACAGGATGGAATATTTGAAGAGATCCTATTATACTACTTTTCTGGTCTTAATTTCTTGTTAAAAACTGTTATAGAGCAACCTGACACAAATCACATCACAAAAAACGATGTAGATTTTCGGGAAGCTCTTTCTCTTATTTTGGCGATCCAGCAGGCCCTGTAAACATTTTGCTTCTGCCATCTCCGCCCCCCCTCCCCCCCTTGTCTGCAAAGAAACAGCCCGAGCGGGACGCGAACGCGGGTCTACTGCTTCGTGAACGTGTAATTTTTGGTCAAGGTAATGAGCCATTGTCTTTTAAACATGTTGTTATTTAGCCTTTAATCAAACTACACAGTCACTTTATGCTTGCAGCTGTGGGAGGCTGCACTTTGGATCATCGGTGCATGCTTACATGCTCACAATGCCAATTGATCACTCAAATTTCAAATGGAAATCTATCCAATTGTCAAATATACTTCACATGATACCACAAATGTAAGCACCCAAAGTCAGACGGATATATTGTCTTGAAACAGTGAATGCCTGTGTGTTGCCTCTCCTGGCATTCATTTAATATTCTTACATTTATTTCTTAAATATGTATATGTAAAAACGGGATGTGAATAATTACTTTACAGTTAAAATAAGCCAATGTATAAATTCATATTATTTTGCCGTTTTAGTTTTGCGACGATGTCACTTCTGGTGTAGTCACTTTCTCTGATGTCACTTCCTGTTCAACTTACAGGTGTAGAAGGAATAGCAGACATGGTGCATCTGAATGTAATCCGCTAGCATCCACTTGGAAGAGGCAATGCCGTAAGTTTGTTTAATGAATTCAGGACATGTTTAAGATAATATATCACAGTAGATTTAGTTAAAATTGATGTTTGATGTGTTGTTTAAAAAACGTTTTTGGGTAGCAATTGTGTACTTGCTAAAAACAATGCAATTGTCAATCAGAATGTCTACATACAGTGTAAGACAGTTTATATTATTATTTACAACTATGTACAATGTGCTGTTTAGTCAAAATGTACACTCAGTATTGTTGTATCCTTTTATTTACAGTTTTCACCATCTGTTAATGAGGAATTGTGACAGTAAATGGTCAACCTTACTACGACTCTGTCTTCATTGGCTACGGTTTAACTCGGTGTTAAGTCAGCGTTACAACACACTGCACGAGAACACTACAGCCTGTATACAATTTGTAGACATTCTGCATTTGAGTTCCCACAATTATTAGGATAACAACATATTTCATTGATGTTGTCTGTGACAGTCATTTAATTTAATTGAAATATAATTTCATTGTATTTTAAAAAAAATGTATGGGGCATTTTGATCGATGTGTGTTGTTTATCACTGTGCTCTATGAATCGTCCAATTCCACCAGTGGTCAAACATCCATTATGGGTAGACACAGTATACCTGTATATCTTCACAGCCTTGGTAGACCTTGATTCACCCTAGTGATATGGCATGTTGTGATTGAAGGAAAAACAAACTGAGACATTATGTTTTGTTGGGCGGAGAACCTCTCACCCTGTACTGAACTCTTTACCCACAGCTGATAATAACAAGATGACCGCCTCAAAGGACCATAGCTTTTTGTATTACACAAAGAAAATAACATAGAGCTTTTCTGATGTTGGCATTTTCATGTAAGTCCTTTCATGGTTGTCTTGTTTACAGCCAGAGTTTACTTTTATAATGTATCTCTACAATGAAGGACTTGCTTTTTTGTTTGTCGAGCACTCGTACAATGAGCTCCTCTCTAGTCTTCGAAAAAAATATCCTTAAATAAAAATTAAATATCGCTCAGAGGAGTGTTGTTCATTATTTTCTATAGCTTATGTCATCCTTATGCAATGCATGAGTAAGGATATGCTGTACATTTTGATTGGAGGACAACATAATAATGCAGTTTAGTGGCCTGTTTTAAGCTCGTCAACATCTGTTGAAAGCAGGTGTTAGCGATGTGAAATGAGGCGTACACTGCCACTCTGAACTAGGGCTGGGCGATATGACCAAAATCTCATATCCCGATATAGGAATTTAATTTCCCGATAACGATACATATGACGATATAACATATTTTCTGTTAATTCAATTAATAAATAAATATAAAAATGTCATATAAATAATAAAATTCTCAACAAATAAAGTATTTACCCATATTGATTATTTTCTGCTTTAATTCAAACGCAAATGTAAGCATTCAACAAAATAGAAAATGCAAATGTGACATTTGAGTAGTTTTGTGCCGTGTGGGGTTTCAGGGCACAGAATTGACTGAATTGGTGGATTCCTCCTTAACTTAACTCATTAGCCTAATGGAGCTATCCTCTTTAGCTGAGGCTGCGGTGGCTTGTAAATTCACCACGCGGTGAGTGTCAGCGCCCCGGGGAGCGCAGGAGCTTCTCACCGCTGACAGAGCAGCCGAGCCGCGCTTTACTGCAAGCCGGGAAGCGCGCGACAGCCCGCGGGGATAACAGCTCGCTAGCTCGGCTGCTATCCCCCCGCGAGCCGGTCGAGCGCTGCCCGGGTAACGCCGGCTCGACTGCTCTGTCAGCGGGGATATGTGATCCTCTCCCCATGGTGCAAACACCGACAGGTCTGTTACCGATGGGTTTCAGTGTCCGAAATTAACTTTGATTATCACACAAGCGAGAAAAGCCTGGTGCAGTCAGCTGGAAATAGTGTGATGGAAGCGCAGCAGGGCCAGGAACTAGGAAGCGCCAAGTGTTTCTGCTTCAAAATAAAAGTCAAAGTTAACTTTAATTCCTCACATTTCACCAGTTAAAGGCTTTTAATGTGAAGTTACGCAGTAGGAAATCTTCGGTTTGAATTAACAGTAACTTAACTGCGAGCTACATGTATAGTTTGTGTCCTAAAGAGTGGGATTTGCAACATAACGAAATAAACGATATTGCATAAAATGAAACGATAGACGTTTTTGTTTCGTCAGACGATATATATCGCCATATCGCACAGCCCTACTCTGAACCTTTTTTTTTTACTCCAATCCCCACACTGGTTCTGGGCCAAAACATTTTCAGTAAAAAACAAATTAAAAAAAAGCAAAAAACTAATCTCATTCCAGTGAGATTGGATGTTATTGTTTGTCTTTTTTTAAGGAGTGGGAAGGGTTTATGCTGTGTGTAAAGAAGCCCTGGACAAAACATTTCAAGGTTTCTGTATCGCTCGACAGTACAACGAGCAGTAACAAAGAGACTGCAGTTGGACAAAAAAATACACAATAGCCGCAATGATTGTGTTCTGACAACTCTTGTGGCAGCACCCTTTCACTTTCTCATCCCATCAATTTATGTAGCCTGCCTTTCAAGGTCCAGTCTTTTTGTCATTGTAATACAGCACAGATGTGTAAAATGTTTCTTCCCACAGACTTTGCTGATCACTGGGTTTAAAGAACAAACTGGAGGAATGGATGCTACAACTCACACTGACTCAAGCCAATACCTATAGTAAGTGCATGACAAACACTAATCAAAATAAAACATTTCGCAGCAGACATATCGCAAACAATAAAGAGTGTAAGAAATCGATCACTGATATGACTGCAACAGAAAACACAGCGAGCGGGGTCGGTGTCTTTCATTTTTGCATTCCAGCACTCTGTGGCTTTGTATGGAAATTTTATTTATTTTGCTAATATTTTAATATTTGTACTTTTTCTTACAGTCAATCCTGCTCAGGAGGCACAGAAAGCAGGCTTAAAGTGACAGCTGACTGATGGGTGAGTGCATGTTGTTTACCGTCACTACCATACTAAATAGCAGAAAGTATGGGTATTGGAACGCAGGTTATATCTCACTTCAAACTCATGCATGCTGTTTGCTAGTACACAATTAAAACCCATATCTGTTACCAGAAACAATACTGAACAAGTTAGTAGACAGTGCAGCAAACTGCCCTTCAAATACCTAGTTGTTGTTTTTTTTTATCCACAAAATGAGGGGCTGCAAATCCCCCTGACACATGAAAGTAAAGCTATGTTTCCTTCTGTATAAACAACTGAAACTAATTACAAGAGCCTTCCCATTCCAATTAAATATTTGTTTGCGCATTATGCCCATTGGGTGAACCTGTCTATTTGAATAATGCTGAGGTTTGGATCATGTTTTTTTATTTTATTTTATTTTTAAAAGCCTCTACTGTATGACAGTTCTCATTAGTGACCATATGAACTTACATTAACAACATGTCGGAAGCAATTTGGGCCTTGTCATGAGACAACACGCCCGAGGACCAGCTGGTTGCATTGATAAGCAGGAAATCAGGTAAGAATTTCCAATTAGAAATACATAATGCAGCAATATGTGTTAGCAGACTAATACTTAGCCTCATATTGTTTGTACAAAGATAGCATTGAATGTGAACAACTGACTGTTTAAAGATACAATATGTTGTACTCTGTATTGTGTTGGGCGGTTTTCAAAGAAGAATATACAGATAGCACATAATTGGCAGGGTTATCTCGGAGTTTTGTCTCAATGTCGTCTTGGAAATAGATAAATAAATGAATAAAAAATCATCTGAAATGCCCGGAGAAGGAAAAATGGTCTTGGCACTTCGCTATGTGATGCACTGAAGCATGTCTTGGCAGATATATTAGTTGCACCTTTTGCCTAATTTATTGTTTGTTTGCCTCACTTTTGGTCCGCCGAGGCCGGCGCCTAATTGGAAATAGAAGCCTAATGAAAAACTGATGAGAGAAAAAGGCTTGGGCGCAAAGGCATGACAAAAAAACACTGCAGAAACGCCGAGCTCTTCCTAATGCGGCCTCATGCAAACTGGCCACTTGAAGGAGAAAAAAAAGACAACAGCCAGAAACGTATTATGATTTAATTGGCCATATCTCTTGGCGTAATTATCACATTAGCGGCAAAAAAACCCATTTGTTAGAAATGCTGTGTTAATTTGTTAATTATCAACCCAAATTAATTTCATTTAAAGCAATAGTTTGGCATTTTTTGGAAAGATATGCAAATTCTCTTGCCCAGAGTTAGATGAGATCATTAAGAAGACAAAGTGAAACAGCTATTAGTCCAGCTCTCATCAAATGTAAAATAAAAACACATTAGCTCAACTGTAGAAAGGCTAAAGAGTGAAATGACATATCGTGGTTACATGTGCAACCTAGACTATTTAGACAATCTTCCCAATTGAGTCTCGTCATCCATGTGAGATTTCAAACTCTAAAATAAATTGTTTTTTTCTATGGATTAAACAATATATAACATGGCAGACCCCCCCCCCCCCCCTGCCCCCTCCCATGGAGTAGGACTAGTTGTTTCCTCTGTCTCCATTGTTTTTGCAAAGCTAAGCTAAATAATTGGTATCAATATCAAAATCATCTGACGAGACAAAAACAAAAATAACAATCATATTTCCAAAGGGTGTGTTCAAAATGTTCAAACCACCCAAAACCAAATAGCAAACAGCCAGCTTTGAAGATGTAATGACCACCAGAGGTCCTCAAAAAATTCACATTGCTCCGCCGCTAAAAATGCATGTAAAAGAGCCCGCACACACACATAGGCTATATCCTCACTGACAACAAAAACAACCCAATACGACACCCCCCACCCTCCAGCCTCCAAGAAAAAAGGCTAGAAAATGAAGAGGGCAGAATGTATAACATGAGTTGACAAGCCATTCCCTCCCAGCCACTCTTTGGTAAGGGGTTTTTCTTCTTTTTCACCAGAGCCTCACTAATGAGTAGAAAACAAGCATTTGTATGTTGACGTGCAACTGCTCTGTGGCTGTCTTGAAGAATGTTGACCGGGGTGTTGTGATGGAAGAAAACCAGTGACTGCAGGCAAGGGCCAATTCTTCTCATCTTGCCAGTGAGGCCCGGGGATCTTGACACCTCCCTGCCCCCCCCCCCCCCCCCACGCCCACAGAAACATATTCCTCCACACTGCACTGAGTAGATACACTATGACACACACTCTTGACCCAATTTCAAGTTCTAATTCTGTTGTTTTTTTTTTCAGCCTAATTTTAAGCAAGCCTGTACATATAATTACAAGGAAACAGATTGTTACTTAATTGGAGTTCTTTCTTGAGGCACATAGAGGCACAGGCAATGTTTTCTACATAATGGTGTGGTTGGGGGATGATGAGTGGTACAACACTTGTAGAACTCACTTTCCCCAGTATGAACTAATGCTTGATTCGATAGGGAGGCCTGTATTGGAGTGGTGTATAATGTGAGGTGTCACAATGTACACTAAGTACTGAAAAAAGATAGAAAGCGTTGTGGAAGTGGTGACATGGGATCTCTTAGTCATTGATGTGACATTTGTCTAACGAATGTGTCATCATCAGAAAACGTTTTGTATACTGTCTGCCTACTGCACAGCACTGTTTGGCAGAAGTGTTTCAGCGCCTACTCAATAATTGGGACAATGGACATAATGGAAATGCATTGTCAATTGGGGTAAGTGGCCATGCCCCAATCATATCTACGTATATGTAACCTTCTTGATGTGTTCCAATTGTAACCTGACCAAAACCAGTGCAGTTTTTTTCTGATCAAAAATCTGAATTGTATAATTAAAAATGTGATTATTAAATAATGTGACCATGATATGTACTAATTGGGATAAACAAAAACAATATGACTGTTGTTCAAAGAAAAAGATCTGTGTAGAACAAACTATGTGATGGTCACCCTATTTTCTAAGTTACTATAAATATTTTGTTGGCACGTCTGTCCTGCAGTGTCAGCTATCAAACACACAAGCAATTCAAACACACACACACACACACACAAATGCATCCCCTATTCTACTGTGATTAACAGCATTTGGACGACCATTTATTAATTTGCCTCCTGCTGCCGAACATTGCTATGCATGCAGATATAGTGTGTCACATACTGGGTTGATAAAAAAAAGCCTAATAAATACTGTAGATGGTAAAAAAAGATTAAAAAATATAAAGAAAAATTAATGCATGACACTTTACAATAAGGGTACTTAACCGTTAGTTAATATAATAGTGAATGGGATCTACGGTTACTGTTAATGCTTCGTTAGTAAAGGTTAGTTTATGCTTGGTTAGGTTTAACTATGCTTAGTTTACTTTGTCCATGCTTATTAAGCATTACTTATGCATGTACTTAACGGCTAATCAATGATGAGTTAATGTTTAGAAGACCCTGGATATATTTAGGAGGCCTGATTCGACTGCCAATCTCACAGTCGAATAGTCGCATCATTTTATTCCAGCTGTATGGGGATGCTGAATGTCTGATTGATACATGGAATTGCTACCTTTGAAAACACAATATCGACCATCAGTCGACTATAGGATATAATTGACAAATCAGATTCGACTAGGTAATTCCTACATACAACCCTAATGTTTAGTATGCATTTACTAACAATTAATTAATGCACCCTTATTGTTAAGTGTTACCTACATGTATTATAAGGACATAGGCTGAATTGTATGCTGTTGTGAATCTATATACATAGTAATATACTGTTGAAAAGTACAGCAAAAAGTAAAAACTTCGACAAACTTGTACTGTACACACTGTATAAATAAGGTACCCCCACATACTCATTACTTGAACCATACAGTATATAGGCTATGGTCCCCTATTTAATGGCGGCTTGTATAGGCTACGGTTCAGAGGCTTCCCGGGGGGGCTGACGTTGTCACAAAGTAGACGTCTGCCGTTTGACCCCGAGATTCTCGCCCGAGCGTCACACTGTAATGCACCAATCTGTCAAAACACTGTCCTCTTCGCCCCTCAACACACACACACACACACACACACACACACCACACACACACACACACACACACATCACTCCACACGCAGCCATGTCAGCACGGAAAACACTTTCTTTTTTTACCCTGGAGAAGGAGCTGAAAATAAGACTCACTTGAGTTGAGAGCAGCATGAGAGACGGGGAAAGGGAATGGGCAGGAAACAATTGGTTATATGCTACAAAAAAAAGAGCTATATTTATTTATTATTAAGAGAGCTACATTTGGGTGTATCTGTGAGGGGTTAAAACAGGGTCGTACTGTTAAAAAGCCAAGTGGCTGTTGTCTGGAGTGTATTTTAGACTAAAGTGCTTGCCAAAAGCCTTGTGTATGTTTGCATCAATAACAAAATACTAAAAACATGAAAGTACGTGGTGTAAACAATCACTGTTTTTATTCTTATCTGCACATCCACTGAGAGACACATATGATTGAGAACAAAAGTATGAATACCAAACATTATGTGTAAATTATTCAGGGCATAGACGTACAAATACCCTCCTTTCTCTTGTTTATGATAGACCATTCTAACGTGGGCCTATATCAGTACATAAGGAAGGTAACCCAATGGAGTAAACACGCATTTATTGCCACTGCAGGCGCCCCGATATACTGGATGATAAGTCTTTAACATGGAAAACCAAACTGCTCTCACTATTAAGAGGAATGCACAGGAGCTCAATATGGCAATATAAGACACAATCTCTCTGCACATCTATTTCCCATGTGTGAGCGCTTTTTCCAGCGGCTATACCCCCCCCCCCCCGCACAATCGCAAACCAAGTTTTTTTGCAAACCATCACATTCTCCTGGCTTTGTATCGCCCCATAATCGTCGAGATGGAACATAACAGAAAGCAACCAACGGCTTGAGGGCATTTTCACTTCCGTACGAAATAATTGAAAAACAGTGTGGCACATTTGTCTGCGCCCGTACGCCACTGCAGCCGGGGCCATAACACAGCAGTTTTTTTTTTTCTTCCTTTTGTTACATCATTAATGGCATGTTTTCTGAGTCGGTTTCTGGCTTAATTTGAATAACAAGGTGCCTTGGTTAATCTGTCCCTGTTTTTCACGGGGAAAGTAGAAGCGTCTGAACTTTTGTTTGAATGTTTCATGCAGCCAATTAGCAGTGGCGGTAGTAGCAGTGTCTGTAATTTATTTTGCCTTTTTCCCTCCGGGGGCGACATTAAACACAGGCAAATGATGTGTAAAACAACTGGCCAAAGTGGAGTGAAGATACAGCAGGACAAGTGAATGTGTTGCCTTATTAGGAAGCCAAGGCCAAGTCTTTTCTCTTGCTCCCCATTCATCTCACCTATAGCAGGCAAAGGCAACTATGCACATGACCAAGTCTCTCTACGTACATAAGTAAATTAAACACTTAAAGCTGTATATAACTTTTTTTGGTCATCTTTATCAAATTTGCTTGAACATTGATGATGCCACTCTCCCCTTTTTTTTCGATTAATTTCAAAATGTCTCATATCCAATTTAATAGAAACGGTACACATCACAATAGTTGCATCCCCCTTTGGCCCAATCCCAAATATGATTGCAATACATCTAAAGTAGAGGCTACCTGAAGAGAAAAGTAAAAAAATGCTATTGACGTATTAAAAAACAACAACAAAACAACAGTTTAGCTAGCTATGTAGCACCTTTTCATCAACTTCCAACAGAACATAAATGAATGGCATGGATGGACAACATATGAGACATGCATTTTCCTTATCATCCCTGCCCGTCACCTCTCACCTCTAGTGGTATTTCAATGATCTGATGATATGACTGATCCGGAATCAGATAATCAAGTCAACGACAGCTCAATCAATTTGACTGTAAGGCAGTTAAGGTTGACACAATTCAAGCTGCTATCTTCCAGTTACTATGTCTGCAATCCTTTTATATTTTACATTTATATTTATTTTTCTTGAATGCATGTTAGGTGAGGTTGGGTGTAAGTTTAGAAAAACTGAACATTAGCCTTTGAATGATGTCCATCATTCAAGGAGATCTGCATGATGTGTGTGAATCACGTCATATCTGCTCCAAGTACCTCTATGCTGGTTTAAAGCTGGGGTACGTGATATCTGATTGGTCAAAATTAACATGAGCGGTACACTTTGACCAATCAGAGCGAGGCTCTGAGATAAAAAAATAAATAAAAAATCCAATTCTCTGTTCTTATTGGCTGTTGGGACTATCCATTCACTTTGGCACCGACGTTGTTGTTGTTGAGTGTGTCAGGGAGGGACCAAAGAGAACAAGTGGAGCGGTTGAGGTATTTGGATTCAAATCTCTATCCCAACTGCTATTTTCTCCTCAAATTCTCCACCCCAGCTTTAAGATGTGTATGTGCAGATTAAGAAAGAAAAAATATTTCTGACCCAAAAATTCCCTAGATCCTACGAGACAGCAGTGCAATCGCTCTTTAAAGTTGCATTAGGTCTGTCAGAAAAGAATAGTAAACTTGATCAAGAAACTTTGGCATGGAACGCGGCAAAACAAAGTCACTGTCACTAAAACAAAGTGCATCATTTGGTATGAGTCTGGATGAGCCCCTTTTTACCGGATGGAGCAATCAATTGTAAAAGTGTCGCCCTTCACTGGCATTGTGTGTTGTGATTGTTGTGGATCAATAGCTATCCCATCATCAAACTGCATGATTGGGGATTTTTAACTCTGGACTCATGCAACCAATCATAGCCACTTTTATTAGCTTGATCTAAAAGCACATTGTGCATCACAATCAGTCATTTGGGGACTCGGGGACACAAACAACAACAAGCCCCTGAAGAACATATCATGCAGACAAGGCAGAGCAAAACATCAATGTCAATCAGGGGTTGAGAGAGGGACACACTTTTGCTAAAATCAGATTTTTCTTCTTCTTTTTCCGGGGCTTTGTAAATCACAGCTAATGATCAAAAGGTGGAATAATTGGAAGATTGTGGCATTGAAGAAAAATAAATTACTCTGTAAATTGTGTTTTCTTGACCCCCCCCCTCCTCCACTCCCACTTTTTCAAATTTGAATATCTTTCTTCGCCATCAAGATTACTTTTTTTTTCCTTCCACCTCTCTTCAGAGGATTGGGAACTTTGCCGGGGAAAGCTGCCAACTCCCTGGAACTGATCATTCAATCTCCCCTTACAACTCTTCTGCATCTCGTCACACACACACACACACACACACACAACACGGACAGAAGGTACGGACCCTTCTCTATTATTTTCTCATCTGATTTCCCCCACGATGAAGCTCCCCCTCATCGCTGCTCAACCCCTCTTCTGTTAATCCTGCCTTTCATCTGACGCTTGGGGACCTTTCAGCCTATGGTTCACTTATGATATAAATCAGTTGCACAGCTATACCAACATAGCCCTACACACAGACAGACAGACACACAACACACGCACACACACACACACACACAGACAGGTGATCCCGTGAGCTTCCTGCTGTTCCCCAATCATCACAAAGGCCAGCAATAGCTTGAGAGCAGAACACTCTTAGCCTGGACTGTTAAATGAATGAGGATCTGGATGTACTGCAGTACACCGTGACATTACCCGAGGTCATTCTGCTTTGTATCTGTTGGCACAGTGTGAACAAACGGAAAAACTCATTGGACTTCAATTCTGAACGGCTCACTCTATTTCTTCCACAAGTAGAACAGCTGCAGGTTGTGTTTCTTGGAGGCATCGCAGACTTTTTTCGAGGCCTGCCGGGATTGTTTATGTTCGCAAATAATTCAATAATTCACCGTATTGAATATTCCCTGAGATCCCTGGCATAACATGGGCTCCAATTTTCGGGTGGATTTCTTACTTCAAATAAAGCATTTGTAATTTTTTTTTTTTGCAAGTTTACCCACTCTTGTGTCTCGTTGGTACTTTTCGGAGTTATTGTTATTCCTACAGTACGACTGGGGAAAAAAAAAACAAAGCTTGAGTGCGTTGGCCATTTAAAATTCTCTTTCCATGAAAAGAGCTACAAAACAGTGCAGTTTGTAAGCGTTCTAAACCGTTAGGCCTGACATGGCTATGAAAGCTTGTCCTGTCATGTTTCATCAGGGCATCGTCTAACTGGTAAAGGCTAACAAGGGTGAATGCTTGGAGCATACAGAGCCATAAGCCAACCCCCTCAGTGTGCTTCTCCACCACAGCCTTCACATGGCATGAATCTCATGCAAATAGTGGCGTGAATGAACCAATGGTATATCCCGTAGACAGGCAGTATAAAATATGAGTCAAGAGTGAGTGGTTTAGAGGATAAAAATCAGTTCGGAGGGGAAGCCCTAGCACACATAATGTCACAGAGAGGTTATCTTACAATTCAGTGACATAATAGTAGGTAATATTATCTTGCTGTCTAATATTGTGAGCTGTTTTAGAGTCTTTTGTTAAGCATTGTTCACATGTGTACCTACTGCCTAAGACAGACAGAAGCTAATGGGGATGATAAACTAAACTTAACCCAAATTACAAATTTAAACCTGAGAATGAGCATACCATGTTAGCACCGGTTAGCAACTAGCTTAAGAACATTGTGTAGTTGATGGTGACTCAGAGACAGCGCTTAATGGAGAGTCATTATTGAGCCAACATTGGTCAGGTTCACAGAAACACAAACTTCTGAATGCATGCTAATGTTGCGCGGCATGTCTGTTGGATGATTAAAAAAAGGCAATTGGCTAACACATTTGCAAATAAAGTGATATGCCAGTGTTGTTTTTCAAGCTTGTTGCACTGCCCCTGCCCCCCCCCCCTTCAAGTTTCTAACAAAAAATCCATTGATGCAGGTTTCAAGGTAACAGAAGGTTGTGTCTTTGATAAACTGAACTTCATCCACCTCTACACTCGCACACAGGACCAGACCTGTAATCATCAAGCAGTACAATTATGTACAAGATGACGCCAATTCCTCTTGACTACACACACATACACTATACGTCTGGGCACTGCCAAATAGCATCCCTGGCTACAGACATCCATTTGCTGCCCGGCCTTTGAATTTATAAAAAGGGAGGACCTAAACAAGTCCACTTTTGGCCGGGATTGAAAACACAGCCACGAGCTTGTGATAAAAGATTAATTGAAAATAACAGTTTTTTTTTTGTCAGTCAATAGGAGAGAGCACACAGCAGCTTGAAGGAGGGATTATAAGGTGACAGAAGGTTACTGAACAAGGCCCATGCACATTGCTCAGCCTCCCTATAGTTATCTCTTGACTTGGCCTGGCCTTCAAAGAGTTGGCTTCCCTCCTAACAACAACACTAAGCTGCTCAGTGGTGGCGTGGTTGTTAGCTGTCTTCTCTTCATTGGCTATTTATTTCGCCCCCATTAGATCATAAGATAATCACCTTCTCCGTTACGCTGTGAAGTCATATGAAGTCAAATGAACAAGCTCATTCACAAAGGATCTCTATCACGAACAATGAGAAAATGGAATTTACTCTTGTTTTTGAAACGCAATAGTATATTAAGGACAAACATTTTTTCCTCTTCAGGCCATTGAAAGAAATGACACAAGGATGGTTCCTCCATGTTGACTGCCAAGGACAATTAGTCAGTTTTGTAAATGACATTGTAAGGTTATTGCAAATTTGCTACAAAGACTGTAGCTTGATAAATGTTGTTATATAAAGTAACTCATATCAGCAATACAGTATTACAGTCTCCTCCATTGATTCAACAAACGTTCCACAATGTAATCCGCAAGTGTACATTAACCATATATGTTTTATTTTTTTTCTCTCATGTTATGTATCAATCCGTCCTAACTTTCCCTAACACAACAAGCTGCACAAGGTTACCTAGGAAGCTGGGCTGAATTTAGAGAGAAAAAGTGTGGAAGGAAATAAAGAAAGGTCAGCCATTTTATTTTTTGGTCAGTGGGTCCTATAATGAAGACAGTCCCCCGCTGATGGTGCAGAAGGGAGTTAGGAATAGTGAGGGCTGTAATTATCTAGCTAGTACCCTCTCGGGTAAGACGCATGAGTTCATTATATCCAAATATCAAGTATGTAATAGCTGGATTTTAGGGGGGAAGATCCTTTTAGTTTAACTCAATGACATCTCCTTTTTGGATTCAGATGATTTAGTCGTACTAAGTAACACATGGCTGGTTTTGCAGGGTTACGGGATACTTGCTCTGTTAACACGATGTAATTCATTTATCCTTAGCTCTCAGTGAAAGGGAACACTGGTTCTCTGCATCAGCTCTCAAAGCTTTTAACTGTTAACTCCTATATCTTAAACCTGGTCCTTGACACTCCAATATTCCCCCTCCCTCTAGCCTTGTGCTCAGCCTTTCTGGCATCCTCCCTCCCTAGTATACTATCCCATAGTAACTGTATCAATGTAATTCCACAGCTAGAAACATGTCTCTTTCACACACACACACACTATGTACTGTATCTTATGAAGGCGTCACTTTCTAAATGAGCTGCTCCGAAGAAAAAAAAGTGAGAAAGTGTCAGCAGCAAATTGACACGATACAATGAAACACCTTTTCCATGGCCTAAGCACTCCTCTGTCAGATGAGAATTTGACACCCTTAAAAGGTGACTAATTCAGGCACATTTGCTCTCAACAGTAACAGCTGCTGTGAACACATTTTGAGTGATGTGCAGCGCTCTAGACAAAGTCAACTTTATAGTTATGGGTTTTTTTCATGTGAGAGCAATTCAGGGTGAGGTGAAACGTCCTCCCTCCTATATATACTCAACATGTACAGTATATACTACATACTGTCTACGTAACGATCGATTGTGTATGTGAGGTTCGTCGGACCGTTTACACTAAAGAATACAGATGCAATAAAGACTAATGCAATAAAAACAATCTGTGTGGTTTGAAAAAAAGACGCAATGCATTGTGGGGCGGTTGAGTAGGAAACGTAACCTATTGATCCATACACAAAATCTTCTCGGAAGTAAGTTCTCATCCGGGCATTTCTCGCCTACAAAAACTCGCATACACAACCACAACATACTCAAATTGACGTCAAAATGAGTATGAGTAGGACATTAGCAGGGCTTTTCGAACACAGCCCAAGAAACCTGGTAGAATCAGCACCTTGGACAGCTCCAGGCTGGATTAAGCGGAGCAGAGTAGGGATCAGCACCATGGACAGAGGCTGTCTGACACACACACACAAGTACTCGCAGGGTAAAAAGAGAAATATCTTGGATTATGCATCCGGCTCCTTTCGCCTAAACATATTCCCTGCCAACAAAAATGCGAGGTTCTACAATTCAGGTTCATCCTGTGAACTGTGTGCATTTTTCCTGACAAAACTGCAACCAAGACAAACCCTTACAAATTCTGCCATTTAAAAAGTACCCTCCCCGCCACCATATATAGCTCAGAGCTGGCACACATGTGAGACTTTCCCTGACATACACCCGGCCACACTGTACCACGCTGAGCATTCTAATTTGCACACCTCTGCACCTTTTCACTCGTGGAAAAAAACGCACCGCTTCTCATTTCCGCGCTGGTGACACACACACACACACACAAGCAACACCACACACACACACACACGCAGACGACACACGAGGCACAATTACACACCCCGACCTTTTGATGTGGTGAAAACCAGAGAGCTGGCAGCTGTTAATTAAAAAATCTTTGAAAGGATAACGTCGGTCTGAATGTATGTCTGTTAGACTTACAAAAGGGAAAAATCATAAAAAAAAAAAACCTTGAAATGGATCTAGTAGTGCCAATCTTTTCACGTGGCCTCGTCTTCCTGTGGAGAAATGAAGGAGATTGGGAATTAAGGTTATAACACGAGACGGCACCCGCATTTCAAAGTCAATGAGTTGAAGTGGTGAATGTTTCCTTCGCCCGTGGTGCAAGAGTTTAGTGTGTGCTGATCAAGGAGGGTGGGTGCTCACAAGGGTCCAACCAGTATGTCTTAGACCGAGTGACTTCCCCATACACTGGCTTTATAACAGATCCTGTCACACTCTTTTCGACTCGACAGTTTTCTGTTATGTACCTTTTTGAGTGCTGTGACACACTCTCTTTCCCAAACAAAGCTTATCCACTTTAACATTTCCAATTGACTTGCTTATACAGTTCCAAGTCAAGATGTGCTCACTGGGAGTGCAACAACATTTGAGTTGAGGACTTTTTTTTTCTCTTTCTGTAACATTGAAATTAAAATCCACCATCGCTTTTTCAAGATGTAAAAAAACATTGTATGCAGTCACTCTAAATGCCACTTTTAATTGCTTTGGGTGACGTTGAATCACACTTTTTGATTGTGTATACTTCAACTGTATTTTTCTTTTTGTACATACTTTCTACAATTTCTTGTACATTTGAAAAAAGAAACATTTTGAGAATAAAAATGCATGAGCAATTAAGCAACGATCAATGTTAAAGTGTGTAAACAACAAATTGTTAGGTATTATTTATGAAAACATGATAACGTAACCTCCGCCCCCTGACATATTATTATAGCTATCTTCCCCTATATCAACTCATTAAAGATCTCCTATTATACTACTTTTCTGGTCTTAATGTCTCATTAATGACTCCTATGGAGCAACCTGACACGAATCACAGCACAAAAAAACATGTAGATTTTCGGGAAACTCTTCCTCTCATCTGAGCGCGCACAGCAGTCTCTGTCCACACTCGGCTTTGTGCTTCTCCCCCCTCCTGAGGTCAGCCCGGATGCTACATCCATATTATTTACTATCCATGGGAACACCTGAGAAGTTTGCCTCTAGCCATTTGAAACCAGCGAGAAGAGAGCACTGATAAAAACAGCACTGGACAGAAAAACGTCAGAAACCATTTCAACATTAAGAAATTAAAATAGTTTTTTTTTATAGTAGGACCCCATTGTCACACTACTATGAAGCTGCTTGAGTAAAAAATATATTTCCAAGGCCAACCAATCATTTAGTAGAGTTCTTCTAAGTTTGTGTGGCATATTGTATTCGAAAGTTTCTAAACCAACGCAGTCAAGAAACTGATATGAAAACTGATCACTGTATATTTGCCCGAAAAAACAGCACTCAGCCGTACCATTATTTCTTCCCCTGCAGCCGCTCCTTTGTGTGGAATGAGATGTGGGTTTTTTTTTTTGCAGAGTGGGGAAGAAAAAACTGACACCGTCTCCTCATATTTACAAATCCGATTCATTGAATCAATATTGAACACTGTGGGTGCCTGCTAAGAGCTTCCCCGTTTACCATACACATCTCATTTCCCTTTCCGGATCTGAGAGGGCTTTGGAATTGAGTGTTTCGTATCGTACGCCTGAGCTCGTCTCTAGCTTTTTGATTTTTTCTTTTCTTTTTTAGCATTTCAAGTCCATTGCCTGGGCTGTGAAAATGGACCATTCAGATGTATTTTATGTCAGGCTCTGGCAGGCTGTGCTTAGACCATGCAGATATTGTAAAGATTCTGCTACTACTGGGTTATGTCTATGTAATGGAATGGCATTATGACTTGATGGAAAAAGAAGACTATTTAGAAATAGATTGTTGCGTTATAATAGATATTGGGGAAATGTGTGTTTATGGTTTATTTAATCCAGCCTCTCAAGACTGTCGGCTAGAATGTGAAAATGCATCCAAACACATACATCGTCGGAACATTCAAGGGGTAATGACAAAAAGTACAAAGGTTTCTGGGTGTGTAACTGATTTCCTTTTAGACATTTTCAACACATTTTCGACCTCTCATGAGACAAAGTGATCCCTCAGATACAAGGGTGTCAAAGAAATATGCAGTTAAACTGTCAAAACCGCTTTGATCAACTGGCACTCACATTCCCACGATGCATTTTGTTTTTCTTTTGTAGAATATCTCCCACGTATCCCCCGAGTGCACTTCCTAAAAAATGAATTGCAGTTGCTTTATATTGAATATAACCTGTGGTATTATACTATGTCTATTTGTAGGAAAAATAAAGAGTTTGTTAAGTTCAAGTGATGTTATTGGCTGTATATCGCTTGCCATGTCATCTTAATAGGACTTTTAACAGGGAGTAATTTAAAAACTTTTGGTAGTGACTCTGGCCAGGGGGGGGTTGTGGGATTAAAGGGTTTAGTTTGCTGCAGTCTATCTTAGGGAAAACAACCCATTCAAAACACTAAAGATCTTTGAGCATCCATTCTGTGTGTAGCTCCCGGTCACACTCCCAGTAATTAATGGGGGGGGGGGGACCAATAACTCAATGTTGCAGCCCATGCCACAGGGGGTATATAGACTTCAGATTACAGAAGCATTGATTTCTTTTGAGGACACAGAGGTCAGCCCACATGCGCAGAGGGGCATTTTGTCTTGTTTTTTTTGTATTATTGCCGTCATGCCCAGTGCCGCTTGCGAAAGAAAAGATGCCTTTAATTGCTTGATGAGTCTTTCAGAAAAGGGCAGTGATACACAGCATGATGAGCCATTATGAACACACGACTGAGCTGCCAAGAAACACCACCAGTGATATTCAAACGTCGGCGCACTAATCTCCGACTTGAGGGGCCCGTTGGCAGGCTACCATTTTACTTGCCATGTATGTTTGTCAGGTCTGTCACTTCATCCGTGTGTGAATGTTCAGTGAACCAATTTATTCTGCAAGAATGTGGAAGTGTGTGTGTGTGTGTGTGTGTGTGTTCAGGGAATGGATATTGTCTTGCTCTGCTTACGAATCACTGGCTGGCCTCATTTGCTCTACAGTACTGTTCAATTATGAAACACCAAACATTTAACAAAAGTACCTCACACCCTCTATAAAACACTTTTTGAATTTTTTCTCATTATTGTTACTTCCTAAAAATGTCAGTCGGTCTTTGCTGGTCAGTTTTGGTGTTCCCCTGACCTCTATTTGATTCACACAATACCTATTCACAAATGAAAGCACTGCTCAAAAGAAAATGTTTTAACTATTTTTTTTTTACTACTGTTTTTGGCAAGTTATGTCAAAAAAGCAATGTACCTGGTTCTATCTCAATCTGCAGCCTTTGCTGTATATCATTATTACTCCCTTACTCTTCCCATGGTTTCTGTCTGCCCTCTATGTTTTACAACTACCCGATAAAAGCTGAAAATACCCCTTACAAAAATATATTGAAAAGATAAAATTGTTTTTTTTAAAGGTTATATTTTTGAAGACGCTTTAGACTTTTTTATTTATTAAACCAAGAGCATGAACATTCCCCAGTGCTGAACAGATCTGTCATACCAATTCAAAACCATATCAAAGTTCAATAAAGGCTCTACAAATTGTATCGCAAGAGATTAAATTTGTAAAACCAATGGAATAACTGTTTTCAATCTAGTTCACGATGTGTTACCCATTCAATACACAGATAAAAACAGGCCAGGCCATTGTAAATAGAGGTTTAACATGTGTGTAGAGTGGATCAAGACAGAGCTATGCTTTGATATGGCAGTTGCTGATGGTGCAGGTTCTAACTACGGCATCACAGTAAATATGAAGATCCTTTCTGAAGCTGCGTTCAATTGATGACCTTCTGTCGTAGCTCCCAACAGTTGCTGAGAACAATGGCAATGAGTCATAGAGAGAGAGAGAGAGTGTGTGTGTGTGGTGTGTGTGTGTGTGTGTGTGTGTGTGTGTTGTGTGCGCATGCGTGTGTGTGTGTGTGTGTGTGCGTGTGTGTGTGTGTGTGTGTGTGTGTGTGGAGCTGGGCAGACACACAGTGAAACCTGAAGTGGCTCTACTCTAGCCTCTATACTGTAACAACATCTAATGCCTCCCAGTGCTCCCTGCCTCCCTCCATTGTTGTGGGCCCCACACCACTGTCCGCTCTGGTAACCCATGTGTCAGAATGCCTTGCCATCCACCCAGCCAGCATGCAACACATCTCTCTCCCCTGGCTGATGCCTCTTCCACTGAGCCTCACACACACAGCTGTCTGTTTGGCTTTTTCTAGAACACATCGCATTGCCTTCCCCCCCCCCCCCCCCCCCCCCCCCCCTACTCCCTCACTTTGTCTCTAGCCATCAACCTCTCTCTCTCTCTCTCTCTCTCTCTCTCTCTCTTTGCGCAAGCCTATATTTGTATTGGATAACTTATTTTACAACTATATGCACAAATAGCCCTTTTATTATGTGTTAAATATTGTAAAAGTGGTTTTGTAAAATGAATAAAAACATCCCTCTCTTTCTCCCTCTCCCTCCCTCTATCCCTCTCTCCCTATCTCTCTCTATCCTATCCTCCCCTCTCCACCTCCACCTCTGAGTGATTTTCTGCCTGCTGAATATGCAGGGCAGAGTGACTCGCTATTGTTATACTGTCTCATTGCGCTGCATTGTCGGTCCAGACTTAAAATGAGTCAAAAGGTGTGGGGGGGGGGGTATAAGGAGGATGACATCATGGTTTTAAAGCCCCTGTAAAACCCACATCCCCAAAACGAAAGATACTGTCATATAAGTTTGATAAACTTTTTTAAGAAATTTGGTGTAGATGGGGCGAGGTATGCTCTGGTTCTTATGACACAATAGGTATTTTATTCATCGTTGATATTCATGCTTCTATATTTATATTTACTGTATATAAATGTATATATAAATGAAAAGTGATGACATTATCATTGAGCGAACACGGCATATACAGTATGTGTTTCTTTACACTATGATAAACTGAAGCAGGAGGAAGGAGTGCAAGCCGAGTCAAGGCACATGACACACACATAAGATATAGCCTCTATCCACTGCGGCTCTGTTTGCTCTCTTTTATTGCCAAGGACATTGGATTGTCTCTTCTCACCAAACTTTCTCTCCTCTGCATTCCCTTCTCCCCACTGTGAAGAGTGACAACATGTTCCACACTGTCCTCTTTTGGTGGACTGTGGTACTGCAGGCTGTGAGCGCAGGACAGGGCTGTAGACAGGAGGAGAGAGGGACACAGACAGAGAGAGAGACAGACAGGCAGACGTTTTATTCGCTCTACGTAGATTCCCCGAGACGGCTCGTGTGTGCGCGCAGACAAACTGCATTGCCGTGTCAGCATGCTTTATTTGACTTTGACTATCAACATCAAATCAATTTTTCAGAGTGCACTTTCCTCTCTCTCTCTCTCTCTCTCTCTCTCTCTCTCTCTGTACACACACACACACACACACACACACACGCACACGCACGCACACGCACACGCACAGGATATAAAAAGGCTTGTTTGTGTGCAGTCAGCACTAAACAGATGGGTTTTCGTAGCCTGGATTTCAACACTGTGACTGTCTCTGTTTCTGTAACTATAACAGACTGCTCCGCAATATTGAAGCTCTGAATAAACCCTGCTGTCTTCTTCTCCTCTCTCCCTGTAACTCTGTGTGTGTGTGTGTGTGTGTGTGTGTTTGCGTGTGTGTGTGTGTGTGTGCGTGTGTGAGTGTGTGTGTGTGTGTGTGTGTGTGTCTGGAGATGGTCATAATGTTATGACTCCAGGATTAAGAGAGTCCGGCGGCCCTGGGAGTTTCGCTGTAATCAGTGTCAGTCGTGATCATAGTAAAAGGGACGTTTCTTTACATCCAGCTGCAAGCACTGATATGTGAACAATGTATATACTGTGTGTGATGCATGATTAAAGCGGCAGTTGAGAGTTTTTTCACTGTAATATTTTGCAAAACTGTCATAATAGCCATTCAGCTATATGTAGGTGAAGTGGTCTGAAAATATATTTTCATCACTTTGCTCCCCCCTGCCTCTGTGTGCTGCCCCCCAAAATTGCCACCGCTCATGTTAATTTTGACCAATCAGAGCGAGGCTCAGATACTCCGTTCTTATTGGCTGTGGGACTGTCCGTTCACTTGGCAACGACGTTGATGCGTCAGTTGCGTGATCGTTCACGACCCTAGCAGTCTGAAACTACTGTTTGGCCCTACTACGGCAGACAGCGAATAGCAATGTCTTCACCAACGAACTATCTATACTATACTATCTATGCAACGAACCCTCAATTTACCATTCCCCGGATACCAACAACTAACACGGTGGGAGGACAGTGTGTACACAGAGACTGAGAAACACCGAGGAGGAAATGTAGTCGGGCGGCTGTTGCTGTATGAAGCCGCTCGGGGTTAGAGACGTGTGGAAAGTGAGCCAGGAGAATGGGCTTCCTTTGGCTGTGCTTTAGCTGATAAACCAAGTTAGCACCGGTCGGATAGCATTAGTTAACTCACCCGTTGTGTGCAGCCACCACCTCCATATAATGAACCGAAACTAACTGCTAAGTCCGGGGAACTTTCACGAAAAGTACAACGAAGCACCGGTGTTTATCTACGCCAGCCACGGTCCCGTCACAGCCAGGTAGGGTAATGTAGACTACTTGCCTTTATTTTGTACTGCTGTGCACACAATGGTGCTGTAAATGTGTTTGGTATGGTGCTCCCTTGCTGTTTGTGTGAATCTGCAATGCTGTTTTAAGGCTATTTGTTCCGTTCAGTTGCTGTTAATTTGTCTTTTGGCACAATTGTTGGCCGTATTGTTGTTGTTTTTGTGCGGACATGATCGCTGTTGTGTCGGGTCGGCCAAGGTTGATTAGGGGAATAAATATATCGGGGATGGGGGGTAGACACTAGGTGCGTTGGGTGCAACATGAACGCGCTTAGCTGTCGTTCGGAGGGAGGAGCTGCAGCAGGTAGAGCGTTGGGAAAACAGCCGTTGGGATCCCAACGGCTCCCAACGGCTGAAACTATCAACTGCAGCTTTAAAGGCTCTGCTGGAAAAAATAAATTCAACAATCTTAAGTTTTGAAAAAAATGTTGCCAGGAAAGGAATACCAATGTTACCTTTTACCATTCACTGCTTGAATGTTTCATGCTCTTTGTGCTTGTATTTCTTGATTTTGACTTTTCATTTATTTTCTGCTCTTCGGTTATACTTTAAGAATTCCGATATTTCCAAGAAAACTTCAAGGAGTATAAAGTTTTTTGAAATATGACGCATTGTAAAAAACAACACCACGGCAGTACATCAAATTCAAGGTTGGGCCGCTATCAAAAAAAAAAATGTACTCGGCATCTGTCTTTGTATCTGATGAATGGTTTGAGTCATTTGTCATGCAAGAGTTTTTGGTTCTTAAATGTTGGGATGAGAGGTATAAAGTACCAAACTTTTGGGTTGGACGAGACATTTTTGAAGATCACTGGTTTGATCAGGAAAATATAATTGGCAGATTAATCCATTTTAAGAATAACAATAATCGTTCATTGTCAGTCCCAGAAATAATAAAAAAACTAACTAACAGTAACAGTCTGCTCAAACTTTAAGCATGAGAAGCATCACCACACTGTAAAAAAAAAGTACATCAGAAGTTAATGTCAGGTATGGAAAATGGTACTTAAAAGTTTGCCTCTAGGTAAAAATAATACAAAAGAATGATCAGGAAAATGTACAATATAAAAAGTTTAAATAAAGAACTCAAGAGAAATAGCCCATTTGACTGCTGTGCGATTAAATATATCATTAGGTTTTTATTCTCTCCTGCAGTAAAGGGTGTGCAGACTTTTCTGTTTCCATTTTAACCTGTAATTTTTATTTTATTTAAATATTATATGTATATTCATTCGCTTTTATTCATTCACTTTTCTGATGTGTATGGTGTATTTTAATCTTGCCCCTGTAAAGCACTTTGAATGGCCTTGTGTCTGAATTGTGCTATATAAATAAACTTGCCTTGCTTTGCCATACCTCCTCCGATGGTTAAGGGCATTGTTACATCTTAAACACAATTCATTACATTATAATTGAACCGGGATGACTCTGAAGCATGTAATCGGCATCTGAAAAACATCTGCTGTGGAAGAAGCATTAGCTACAGTAAAAGAGCTAGCCTGTATCAGCCAGAATAAACAAACACTGCCCAGCATGGTCCGTGTCCATGTGCCCCTGGCTGCTAATAACCTTTAGCTAATTACTATTTCTGCTGCATCTTAATATCACTTCACAACGCAACGCAAGAGCTAATTAGGGAAAGAGAGTGTGATGATATCCAATTAGGCGGGCCTGTCTAACGTCTGAAAACAAGCCAGTTCGACCCAATTCCTCCTCACCTTGCATGCCCTACAGCTAACATGGTCGGAGGGGAAGGGAGGGGTGAGTTCCGCTTTGAAATAGGACAGACAGAGACAGTTCCCCCCGATGGTTTTACATTAGTACCCAGTCAAAACATGTCAGCCAAAAAACAAAGTCCTGGTAATGATGAGGACAAAACCCCATGGGGGGGAATCAGAGGGCAACTTTGCAGAGCAGATGTGGGCGTATTAGGTCTGGCTTTTTGTATGCTTGAAATCTGGCAAAAGGCCCATTGTTAAAGGTGCTGTGAGCGAACTTTCTGCCAGTGACTGCAGTTAGCAGTCCCCTCCATCGTCCCTACGTCACCACATTAATGCATCGCGGTCTTCAAGCAGCGAGTCATCAAGCATCATCTCAGATCCGTTAGTGTGGTAAAACAAGATAAAAACCATCAAAACAGACATTGGGAAGGATTTGTACCTGCTCCGCCGTTGTAGGCGCATAAACATTCACCCCTCTGTCGCTCTGCATGTGCACCGGCAGTGAGACGGGTGCCGGTTTGTAGCGTTCTCTCTTCTGATTGGATACCAGTTGTAGGGCCCTATGAAATCCGTTTTATTTTTTTCCAAATTCCGTTTTATTTTTTCACAAATTCCGTTTTTTCCGTTTTTAATCTCATGATTTCCGTTTTTTTACAATTAACACTCATTTCGTCATCAGAACGAGTGTCTAATTATTGCGAACAAATAATATTCTAACAATTTAATCAGATATAAGGCTAAATTTAAAATACATCACAACATTGCACTGTTTTTAGTGCTTAAAAAAACTAAAAACAGATGTGTTGGGTAGCTAGGCTATATAAGAAAATAAAGCCATTAATTGTGTGCTTCAAGTGAAGCATTACATTTTTTTACATAAATAATAAAGTCCTTATAAACTTTTCAAGAAGCTGGACTAGAGTGAATATTGGACAGGCTAAGGTCCATGGCTTTTACATGTGGGACAGCCCTTCACCCAACAGCTGGCTGCAACACCAACCTACAGTCTATTGTGCGACAGAGAGCTAGTTATCATTAGCATCAGCGTTAGCCGACATCACGGCAACAGCTGAATAATGTAACACTACAGGTAGGTTACACTACTTGAAAACAACGGGCTGTAGACGCTAGTTATAATTGCGTGTAGGAAACATTGTTGAGACTGGAATTTCGTACCGAAGCGGCCGTTCCATAATACAACACTCCCTTTAGCAATGGCTGAATATAAGACCTCCCTGTGCTGTGTATCTGCGGGAGCGTAGTGGCATTAATAACTTATAACAGTAAACGTTTAACATGATTACGTGCCTTTTAGATGCTTTAATCATATGCCGAATGTATAAACAGACCATATTATTAACAATAAGTTAAGTTATGTACATGCCAGAGTTACGTACATGGATACATTCATAAGTAAAATATTGAATAGACAGATTTGTGAAAGGGGTTTGGCGCTGTGTGTTACATTAGCGATCCTGCAGCCAGGCTATACTTTTCACGGCAGTAGTTTGGTCTTTAGATGTCGCCAAACCATAATTCCTCCCTAGTTCTGCTTTAATTTCAACCGTGTTGTTTCCCTTTGCCTTGGAAATTGAATTTCACCAAAATAATGGCGAATTCCGTGACATTCCGTGTTAACAAGCAGATTCCATTTTTATTGCCCGATTCCGTGATTCCGTCCGCGTTTTCGTTATCGCGGAAATCATAGGGCCCTACAGTTGTGGGATCCCAGAAAAGTTTATTTGCTGATTACATGCGAAGCAGCTGACTGAGAGATCAGAGTTATGAAACGCGCACACTATAAGTGATCACTGTATGAATAAAGAGCGATTTAACACTTATATTAACATGCATATATCACTCACTTCACCTTTAAAGAAAGCAGAGGAGGTTTTTTCCAAAAAGTCTTTATCAAACTCTACCCACTTTAAATTAGCACACGTACACATTTGACGGATTATTCTTGAAACTGGCCCAGCACACACACACACACACACACACACTGAGTACCTCCACTGGTCTTCCAATTCAAAAAAACCCCACATCACTGACCTAGTGTTTTCTATGGTCCTTGAGCACCCCTAATTCCAAACTAATTACTAAAAATAATAAGCGCACTTATTAAAAACCACTGAATCAAGGTAGAGCTACGTTAAGGGAGGGAAGGAAAAAAAATAAAATAAAAATGAAAACGCACACATGCATTTTTTATTTTTTTGTCTAGAAGGAGCAGAAAGAGAAATATTCACCAGTGCTCGCTCTGCAATACCTGCAAGTCATGCAAGAATGCAGCCGGCCCTGCTGGTCTTTCTCTGTTGTATCCTGCGTTCCAAATCACATACTCTCCTTTTTCTATTCTACATACTACAGCTGACCACAGCAATAATCTAGTTAGCATGCAGTATGCTACAATTGGGACATACTTTTACTTATTTATTTCACCCTTAACATTGTGCCTTGATCTTGCCTCTTGCTTATATATCCTTCTCATCCTGGTTGTTTTCATACAGAGGCTCCATCGATGTGCCTTTTTTTTCTACCATACTAAATAGCAGGAAGTATGTGTATTGGAAGGCAAGGGTTAGTTGAGACTGGTGGGCATACAAACCCAAGGCTCATACATACATACAGACTTAGAATCAGATTAGTGTCACAGGAGGCCAGCTGCTGTGAATGGGAGTCATGTCAGTGGGTGTGTGTGAGGGGTCTGCCTGTCAGCAACCCCGTGTCATCTCTGCCTGATGGCCTTGGTTCTTCTGAAGACATCCGACAGTCAGCGATGTCATCTGCTCTCATTCAGCTATTATACTGACCCGGAGGTATTGAAAAGCAACGCAGTGTTTGAGAGAGAGAGACAGAGAGAGAGAGAGAGAGAGAGAGAAAGACACAGAGAGATAGAGACAGAGAGAGAGAAAGAGAGAGCCATCTGGTCAGCCCATGTATTTATCTACCTGACTTGCAAGAAGAAAACAACCTACATTCTCCCTGCATTCCAATACCTGTACTTTCTACTATTTAGTATGGTAGAAAAAAGATTTAGGATGTCCCAATTCTTGTGGTCAGAATTAGTATGCTTACAAATACCCGGATGCCTACTACACCCGGTAGATATTTTTAGTGTTGAAAACAGCATACTAATTTAGGCGATTCAGACCTCACAATCCAGTGCGTACCGGAAGTGACGTCACGTAGACTGAGCCTGCGTATGAAAATAACTGGGGATTCGGCGGCATATATAAGAGGCAATATCAAGGCACAATGTTACGATGAAATGAATAAGTAAGAGTAAGTCCCAATTGTGTGCCTACTGCACGCTAACTAGATTATGTATACAGTACGATCAGATGTAGTATGTATTTACTAGGCTATATTCAACACACACTCAATCCCAATGCAGGCTGTGTCAACTATAAAGATGGGGGATTGAAGAGCACTTGCCTAATTGGCTAAAATGATACATTAAGACATATACGCTAAATGTAATTGCAGGAAGCGCTCCAGAAGAGTTCTCTTTTAACATCACAGCATAAACACTCTGGTAAATAGTCAAAACTAGGGAGCTCGGTCTGTGCCTGATCAGACTGATAATGAACTCATTTGAATATGTTTCTCTACCCTAGTAATTACAATCTAATCGGAATTGATGGATCATTCGGGCCCAACCTGCATGAAACATTCATTATTACAAGCCCCAACACATGGTCGCTGCATTTCCCACATCAAACACCCGGCGTTTAGAAAAGCAGGGGAACAGTCTAATGAGGTGGACACACCATACAAATACATGAAAGCAGTTACTGTATGTGTGTGTGTGTGCTATTGAAACGAAGCACCGGCATTAATATATGATCCTATCTTTGCATTTTACATAGCCTACAGTGCATTATATAGCCATTGAAACACATACAGTACATGCAATATAGTATATACTGCCTGTGCATCAATACTGTATATATACAGTATATGCATACTGGCAACAGGTGGATATAAAACACAAGGCATAGCTTCAAATTTTATTATTAGGGTAAACATTAACATAACTCTCAACTTGGCGGCTGTCCAGCCATCTCCAGTAGGCTCTATCTAAACTGATGGCAGCTTGGCTTGGGTTTTTCTGTAAGTCCCTGCCTTGCATTCTCAATGGCCTCCTAAAAAACACAACACACACACACACACACACACACACACACACACACACACACACACAAAGCGCTCGAGGCCTCTTGGCGGCAGAGGAGATTAGCCATGCAAGCACTTCCTCCATTTTGGAGATTTTGTTATTGAGTTGCACTTTGCCAATGCTAATTGCCTTGTGCCCACGCAGGGTCAAAGAGGGCCACCTCCCCGATGGCTTAGATCTCTCCACTTCAGCTGGACATTATATTACCTCCGGCCAGGATTTGCGTCAGCAGGCCTCAAGTTTAATTTCCCTTAATCACAGCCAGGCACCCTGGCAGAATCAATAAAGACACAACAGTCAGGGCCTTCCTTTGTCCAACATTCCATTAAGGAGATAGACCGCTAGCACACATCAGCGCTGGCTAACTGTATTGTTCCACTGCTGCATAAAGGAAAACACATGGTTCCCATTAGCAGATGGAGTCCTCTAGATGCAGTTGTAAAATTAACTTTTCTTTTTCCTTAACGTGCCGATAAAAAATGTGTGTTATGTGATTCACAGATACCAGTCACTAAATAGACCTTGCGATATGATTGTTTTGGAATTAATTTAATCTGCTGGCAATCAATGGTAGAAAATAATTACAAGGTATCATAAAGGTGTTCTAACAACCAAGAAAAAAGTTCTATAGGCTAAGGCAACCTGTTTAAAAAGTCCTGGATTCTTTATTGCTACGTAGCATATCAACACCATGGCTTCATGAACTAGATCAGCCAGCTGGCATTAGCGACATTAGCGAGAAGGTAAACAGCTAACAGAGACATGTACAGGTCAAGTCTTGGCAATGAATGCTTGAGTGGGTGTGTTGTTGTGTACACTGTACATTGAGGGCAAACGACATGTGGACAGGGTTAGAGTGAAGGTGTTGTGTATGTCTACTGTATGTATGTCAAGTGTGTTCTCTGTGTCTGATCTGATTTATTGGAGTGACATTAGAGCGACAGATAAACAGCAGGTCTCGAACCGCACTGTATAGGGGATCTAATCAAAGAACGGATGTAAGTGTGCGGTGTGTGTGCGTGTGTGTGCGCACGCCTGGCTGTGGGAGTAATTTGTCTTTCAGTGTGTCTATATTCAAGAGTAAATGTGGTACTACATACTATTCAACCTTAAACCTCACATGATTATAGGACACCCATCCCTTCAACCAATACAAAGGTGGTCTGTATTTGCCAGCAAAAAGTATAGCCACCCTAAGCAATGAGAGAGAAAAGAGGGTGAGAATGGGTCGGCTAAATTAGCTAATTAGCAGAGAGGTTCCAGTAGAAATGTCTGCCCAGTATTGCAATACATCACCTTGAGAAAAACAATGGAGAACAAGGCATTGTAGCTGTCAACATCTGAGAAGTTTTTTTGGATTGCTGATTTGCTGCTCGCACGTGGCACTGCCAAATCAGTGAGTCGTTTCAAGAAATTTTAAAAATAAGGAAAGAGGAAGGTATTTTTTTGTCTTAAATGAAGAACCAAATAGTGAATTTTGAGAGACTGAAAAAGTTCAATAACGTATAAAAATGCGCATTTTAGCGCAGCAAGCTGTGAACACAATCACTGACAAACGTTTCAGCATTGTGGCAGTCGGCTTTGTACACGTCCAACAGAACGTGATGCGACATTAGTATACATTGCAAGTCGTGTTTTCTTTTTTTTTCGTGCGGCCAATTCAATGTTAATGCCTCTTGAGCCTTTTGGTCCTGAAGAAAAACGTTTGCCACTGCCATTTTTATTATTTTTTTACTGTGCAGGTGGCATTAATAGGTTTTATAATGGTAACGTTCTTATTTTGACTGAAAAAAGCTTCCTACGGATCCATTGTTGAGATACAACATGTGATTGGTAGAGCCACAGCTTTAACTCAAATATTAAAGTGATACATTTTGGTGGCTCTCCGGTGGCGTAGTGGATAGAGCGTGTACCATATTGGCTTCGGCCTTCGTTGCAGTGGTCGCGGGTTCGAATCCGACCCGCGGACCTTAACTGCAGGTCATTCCCCCACTCTCTCTGTCTCCCCATTTCAACTCTATGCTGTCTAGTGGAGCTTGAAAATGCAAAAAAAAAAAATAATAATAATATATTTTAGTAAATTACTTATTTTATCTGTAAATTCGTGTGTGTGTGTGTGTGTGTGTGTGTGTGTGTGTGTGTGTGTGTGTGTGTGTGTGTGTGTGTGTGTGTGTGTGTGTGTGTGTGTGTGTGTGTGTGTGTGTGTGTGTGTGTGTGTGTGTGTGTGTGTATTAGAATGTGTTCCTCCGTGAGCATGGGTGGCTGATGTCCATTCAGGAGACAGGGTCTTCTTGTATTGATTCACACAGCGGTGTGTCCCTGTGGTTCACTCACTAGTGTGGTCCAAAAAAAAAACAAGCACTGGAGCACACACTGCATTTTCATCTGTCAAGATGTCTGCTGCTCCAGACAAAAAGAGAGAAAGAGAAAAGGAGAAAAGGAAGTTTTGATGGGAAGAGAGAGAGATGACTCCCAACTGTCACACACACACACACACACACACACACACACACACACACACACACACACATACACACACACACACCTGCACACAAAAAGCCTGTCAGTCAGTCAGTCCGTCAATGACTTGAGGGACTGGACATATGCCCTTTGTATCCCTGCAGACATCTCAACACAGTTCACTGAGTTGGTATAATGGTCTGCTGGCTGACGCAATGCTCCACTTCATAACTGACCTCATTGACGGTGACTGGTTGGGGATACAGTACATGTCATTTGATATCATACGTTCAGATGTTAAGTAAATAGATGCTATTGGTTAGATTAGCAAGCACGGTATCACTGTATATATATTCCAGGTGATACATTGACTCTTTCCCATCTTTATGTAATGGTTGTTTGTTTGTGCCGTGTGTATTTTTCTATCATTTCAAAATGAAACATGCCTGTCTCTATTACCCCGGAATTCCACTGGCTGCGGGTGCGGTGTCCAACGGTTTTGCTCCGTGCGCTCACGTCCGGCAATACCCACTGGCTCCGTTTTCAAACCAGCACGGCCAGCTCCGCTGGGGTCGCGAGAACGAGGAGTTCCCGCGGTAATAAAAGTGACGGGCGATCGCTCTTGATAATATGATTCTCCTATATGGTATTTACACAACAACGAACGCACGGAAGGTTATTGTTCCCATCCGAACGAGTAAAAGAACAGTGGACATGCTTGTATGTGTCTCTGTTTTGAGAATGTCACCTGCAGTGAACACCGAGTGTCTTATTTTGAAAATTAACCGGAGGTTTTATTGTTTTGTCGGCGCCTGTGTTCCTGTCTATCTCGATGTGTTCTGTGCTAAATTGATGCGGTGAGCTCAGGCATCCGGCAGAAATAGAAGCAGTACGTATTTCACCGGAGAGCTGGAGCAGCAGCGGAGCAGAGAGACGGTGCAGCGGACGTGGTGGAAACTCACCCACTGACTGCTCTTAATTGTATTTTTGTTTCTGCCGTGCTGGAGCGGAGAAGGACCGGAGATGCAGCCGGTGGAAATCGGCCTTTAGCCTTGTTTATGTAGCCAGATGGGGGGGGGGGGTTGTGTTGCAACAGCTGATTCCCAGGACTGCTGCAGAATAAACTCCTGAAAACAGCTTTTAGTAGATCATGGCAAAAGGTAGAGAGGTTAAATTGCAGCTTTGAATAAAGGCTAACAATTATATACACACATACTATAGATATACACTTTAAAGTATGTTCGTATGTCTTTAAGCCAATCACACCACTGACAGAAAGGCATGGAGTGTGCCCAAAGGGGTGGCCCCTATAATTTGGTCCATGAACAGGAGAAGGAAGGGGCAGTACTCAATGTTGCATAGAGGAAGTCTTTGCCTAGCCTATTTATAATGCACTTAGGCCTTTTGTGCACCAAGCTCAGTGCACTTACGGCTATTTTAATCCAAACTCAATTGATGGTTTTCACTTACTAATTTTATGTTTTCAGCCAATCAAAAAGTAAAATGTATAGTGACGTTATTCATTTACCACTTGATAGAACTTATCAACACACCTTTAAAAATGATATATAAAAGTAATTATCGCCAAATATGTCACTTATACTTTAAAAATACTTTAGAGTGATTATATATATTGACTGTTTTAATTAACATTCTTGGGTAGGAGGAGGCGGCAATGGAAGTTTCTACTTTGCACCCTCTACTCTACATGCATAGTGTTAATTAGATCACATCCCTTTCACTGCAACAACATGCAAAAACATGTGTATCACATAATGACATGCTGTTCTACTATAGTTCATTATCAGCTTTAGTAGTGCTGCTTTGAAACATCCCTACTTTCACATCGCATGCTGCCTCATTATGAGCAAAACTCTAACATTGTTCGAAAATGTTAACTTTATCCTCTGCACTGAAAAGGAGGAACAACTTTGTCTTTGCCACTAATTAAAAGCCAATCTTCTTTGTCTCTTCAGGTAAAACAGGAGAGAGCCAGAGTAATCTCATTGCCCTCATGCACAAGCATAAAGTTAGTGCCGTGCCCCGAGTGAAAAAAACACTCCACATCCAACACTTGCCCCCATGCAGAGATAAATATATTACCTTTGAAAAGCGGTCAGCTTAATGGGCCCGCTAAGACATTTAATATAAAGCTAATATTGACAGTCTGGAAATGTGTGTTCTAGATGTGGTGAGGCGGTGGTTTGGAAAGGAAAGAGGAGGTATGAGCAATGGACAGGCAGGAAGGCAGACGTGTGCGTGTGTGTGTGTGTGTGTGCGTGTGGTGCGCGTGCGCGCGCGCGTGCGTGTCCGTCTACGCTGTTGGAGGCTCATCTATAATGTACAAAGACGATTAAGTTTGAGGCAGCGGCTGGGCCAGATAGACAGTCGGTTGGAGTGGTGGGGTGCAGATAAGAATGAATGCAAATATACAGCAAGAGTGACAGATTAACCTTGGACAAGGTTGAGCATTAATGCTGTGAGCAGGCAGGGAGCACTGTGGTGCCTGCTGAGGTAAAACACACACACGCATGCACACACACACACACACATACACACACACACACACGCACACACACGCGCGCGCACATACACACACACACACACACACACACACACACGTACAAGACAGCCAGACACACAAAACAAAGACCGTTTTACTCCCACACAGTTTAAAGACAAGGGTGTGGGTACGCATATGGGAAGACTTGTACACACTCACTTATGTCCACACAGCTGTGCATATTAGCTGTGTGCACGATTGATAATGGATTATTCATCAATCACAATGTCCAATGTTTAGGTCATGGACTAGGAGTTGTTCTAATGGACAATTTAAAGCTGCACTAAAGCAAAACGCTCAACGTCCACTTTTTTTTAAAAATTCAAACTTCCAGAAGTAAGAAACTATAAATTCTTACTTAGTACTTTGCTTCCATTTATGTATTTGTTTTGCCTCTAGCATTCAGCGGCCATATAAATACTGTCTGTGCTCCGCCCAGTGCATTGTGGGGTAAACATATGTTCTTAAAGTCATCATATATTCATAATGAGTCATGCATGTGCAAACAATGCATTCGCGTGATACAGAGCACATGTATCTCATTCTCATTATTTTATTTTATATCCCAATGTGTTTTCTAGATAACGAGTCATATGTCTCAAACCCTCTTAACAAGGTAGCCAACTTCACTGCAACCCCTGGTGTGGTGAAATACTCTGTGCTGCATGAAATCACACCATGACATAATGCTCCGGATTGTGACCGATCAAATAATAATCAAAAGAATAATGTAGAGAAATACATTACAAACATTACATTACAATACACATCCTTAGTGTGTATACAAGTGTACGCCCTCAGCAATTAAAACCCAAATCACACATGCACAGCCTGGTTAATACACACTAGCAATATGAGCACACTTTGAACATATGCATACGGACAGAAAAAGGCTGAGGTAAAAATGTACAATAATGATTATCATTTACATACACGTCAGTATGTTGAGGAACAAATGGGAACACAGTGCTGACCAGAAGAAGCCTTCCACAAGCATAAAGCCTGTCTCTTTCCCAACACTGATTACTTTTCTTCGAGGGTGACAGCAGCGAGCTAGCTAACCCACAGTGTAGATGAATGATAAGGGCTCTCTCTCTCTCTCTGTCTCTCTGTCTCTCTGTCTCTCTCTCTCTCTATCTCTCTCTCTCTCTCTCTCTCTCTCTCTCTCTCTTGACGTCACATGCAGGGAGACAGTATCTAGGCACAGGTAAAAATAGTTGCTGCAGAGGTATAGAAGACATGAGGCTTGTGATGTGGTGAGCAGATGGAGGGAGGAAGCAGTGAATACCAATAAAGCAGACAGATTTGGACCTGGGTTGCTCTGACTGTACAGTATTTGTCATGTTGCTTCTGTGCTTGTGAGTTCTCCTCCCAGGCCCCCCTCCAGGATATGAAAAAAGCAGCAGCGCTATATGTACAAGATGAATATGGAAGTGTCTGCAGGCATTCCTTGTTATGTGACTTCATTATACACTGAGGGGGTTGAGAGGGGGTTATTTTTATCATTTGAAGTGGAAACATGGTATGAGTGATCAGGTCAACAACAGCAGGCTATACTGTATGTGGATTATGTTTGTATGTGTCATATACAGTAGCAACATATTTGATTTAATAATGTGTGTTGTGAGAAATTATATTTAACAAGTAAAAATAGCATGCGGTAGGGCTGGTTCTTTAAAAAAAAGCACGCTAACTAGTGATTTAGTGTTTTAATTTAGTTATTAAAATGCGGATTCCACCATTGAGCAACACATAAACACATTGATTAAATAGCAACTTGTAAACTAGAACAATCCACTTCACGTTTGGCCTCAATTGTCAAGAACATTTTGAGAATGAAAAAGGTTTCACAGAATAATTGAGTTGACTAGAGTTGGACAGGCAGTCCATCCCTTTGTTCCACACTTAAGTGTATCAACAAGTATGGCTGCGATTTTCTAGTTCCCAGTCTTGTCATTTAGCACCGTCACCAGTTCAAAATATGTATTTGTCCGTACATTAGTTTCCGACCAATTACTTATGCTAAATGCCAATGCTAAATGTTAGCATGCCAACAGGTGAAACTAAGATGGTAAACATGGTAAACCTTACATCGACATGTTAGCATTAGCATTTAAGTGAAAAGCCTTACAAGGAACATTGGCATGGGTGTAGTGAGTCTCGTTTCAATAAGCATTTGAGCTAAGCTAGGAAAAAATGAAAATGTCTGAAAACAAAATGAACAACTGTATACAACATTATAAAAGAAGGAAAAGCAAGTGAATGTTCATGACACCGGACTATTAAGGAAATTTCAGGATGCTCAGGAAGAAATATAAATCACAACAAAGTGTGGCAGCATGACAGAAAAGTATTGGTCCTTAATAAGAACCCCAATGCAAAACGTTTGCACAATAAACAAACACATACACTCACACACACACTCACACACAAAATATTTTGAATATCATTCCATCAATTATTTATCCAGGCATCTGGACAACGTCACACTATGCTTCCTTAATTGTGAACACTTGGGAAAACTAGCCCAGCGATTCACCACGTCTTTTTATTAGAGTAGGGGAAATCTCAGTTCATGCAGCGGGCCCACCGTGTACAGGAGACCCTTAGAACCAATTACATAACGATTCCCTCCGAACATTTTCTCAGATCACTGCAGTTGAAATTCTCCAGGAAAAGACATACACCTAATAGGCAATAATGAAGGAAAACAGAGTCTTCCGCTGGTTCACCGCCCGGCTTAAAGATTTTCCTTAGTGCTGATAAGGTTCTCCCTGTACTGTGTGTGAAGGTAATGATGATAAAGAAAAAAGAAATAAAACAATAGCATGGCGGGATACACAATACAGCAGAATAAGGAGGGGCACACCACCGAAAAAAAAATGTCTGAAGGCAGACACTGAACAATTCACACGCCATTTGTGTAATTGCTCGCATGGAGCATACAGCACACATACAAAACACACACACACACACACACACACACACCACACACACCAACAACAGAGCCATTAGCTGACCGTTTACTTCTTCCATTATGATCTAAGTTCATAAAAAAGGGGTTATCACTATCAACCTCTCATATCATCAGAATGTCCAATGCACCTTTCACTGCCCATCTCTGTTTTGAAGAGGTGTTTTCTGTGCATTTTCAATCCTTAACCTTCCCCCCCCCTCCCCGGCCTGTGAACCAAGCCCAGTCTGGGCTCGGCTCAGCTTTAGGCTTTTGGCAAAACGACAAGCACATTTCCCCAGTGTCGTTGCAGTCTCCCCACCTCTATAAAAGCTCAGTAAATAAATAAAAATGTTAGGGGCACTGAAGATCACCGTAACAAAGTGCAAAGCAAAAAAAAAAAAAAAAAAAACGGTGAGAGGGGATGTGCTCTCAGTGTTTTTAATAAACACAACAGCAGGAGTGCAGAGAAAGAGAATAAAAAGCAGATGCCAACAGGGGCACACACACTAGGCTGGTTGTCACATACAAACAGCGGGGGTAAATAACACACCAGAGAAGCCATGCTATACTTAAACTAAATACTGTTTGCAAGCGCCATTACTAAACTTGACGATGACAAAACAAAAAGCACTATACGACTGGTATTATCTTTGGATGGAACACGCTTCCAAAAGTCAGTCATCCGAAAGACTGAAGCAAGACGGCTGTACAGATTAACTAGCAGTTGTATAACTGGTGGCCAAATTGCCAGGCAGGAAAACAAGAGCGCACACCAAGGGCTGTGTTCGAAACGGCCTACTAACGTCCTCCCTCCCACATACTCAACGTGTATATACTCCAGACTGTCTACTTAACGATCGATTGTGTATGCGAGGTTCGTCGGACCGTTTGCACTGAAGTATACAGGAGCAATAAAGAATAAAAAAAAAAAAAAAACACTGTGTCGTTTGAAAAGACGCAATGCATTGTGGGGCGGTTGAGTAGGAGTAGTAACCTATCGATCCATACACAAAATCTTCCCGGAAGTAAGTACTCATCCGGGCATTTCTCGCCTACAAAAACTCGCATACGCAACCACAACATACTCAGATTGACGTCAAAATGAGTATGAGTAGGACATTAGTAGGGCTTTTCGAACACAGCCCAAGCAACCTGGTAGAATCAGCACCATGGACAGCTCCAGGCTGGATTAAGCAGAGCAGAGTGGGGATCAGCACCATGGAGAGAGGCTGCCTGCGACACACACACACACAGTACTCACAGTGTGCACGCATTGGGGGCTTTTTAGAGTTTATTCTTTACTTTTGCAGTCTACAGAAATAGACTCGGGCCATTGAGTGTCCATTGAGTGACTTCTCTGGAGCGTGCAATCACATCAATAAATGATGAAAACTGCAGTGTCCAAGGTCAAAAACAAACTTTTAAGCTGAGTCAAGTCCTTAAAAGGGTACTGCCCCCCATTGTCAACATGAGGCTAATGAAGCTGGGTGTTAAAATAGTTGTTTAAAGTCTAATGTTGCTCTGGAGAGACCTCCCTAAATGATGTTGACATCATATGGGTCTCCTCAACTAAGACTTGGACCTTACAAAGGTTCAAACAGAAAGTTAATGAAGTTGGGTATTAAAAGAGTTGTATAATGTCTTCTGTCACTCTTTAGACTTCCCTCAATGATGATTACATTAACAGGGTCAGCTCGGCTAAGGCTGGGAATATACACATGTTTGAACAGAAAACAGCCTTTTACAAGCTGGAGTGTAGGTTTGATAGGGTTTGAAATGGATAGGAGGCAGGAAGATATTGTAATGCAATGCAGTGTAAGTTAATGTTGCTTTATGGGAAATGTAGGATCTGGCTTTTTTTTTTTTTTTTGGAAGTTGACCAACGCTAGAGACTAAAAGTTACGATGAGCAACGGATGGATCTTCAATTTTGACTGACCAACTCCTGAACAGAAACTCATTGGACCTCGAGGAAAAATGTTTTTTTTGTCATGTGTATATACAGTAGCCTTATTACAATTATTCCTCCTACAAAGTATTTATTTTTAAAGACAAAACAGTGTCCAGCTTTTACTTTTTTTTTTTTTTTTGAGATTTCAGAAGAGCGTATCAATTGGTCTTGCTTCTGAAAGAGATGGACTTTATAAACAACAGGTCTTTAGTTTTTAATCAACTTCTCGATAAAAATATGTTTGTTTAACATTTAACCTGCGAAACAACACATGCCGAGAACATAGAACCACTGGTATGAAGCAGTCCAGACCATTTAATGAGGGAAAGAAGATTGCAGCATTTTCAGGTTCATGGCTGACTTACTTCTTCTTGACTCTGATAATGAGTTATTTTTGTTTTGGATTTTAAATCATTTGTTAAAAGGTCTTTGGCACACACCCCAAAAGTAGCTGTATCCGTGGCTTCTGCTAAAGGTAAGGGAAGGTTGACATCTTCCTGAGACTAATGATTCCAAATCGCTGCACAGTAACTTGGCTCAACTTTTCGTGTGAGAGAGCAAGAAAACAACTTACTGGGTCTTAAGTTTGACAATTTTTTTTATAGGAACACATTTTTATTACCTGGACTTTTTGACTTGGAGTAATTAGTTTATTCCAGAGTGGATTTTTATCTTATTTTTCATAATAATCACAGGATACATCAGCACTTATCAGGTATACTCAACGAGCGAGTGAGTGAGCGAGTGGGTGAGTGTGTAGGTTAAGGCAAACTGTGTAGGTGTGTATAATTATATGACTCAGAGATACTGGCGCAGACAATGTTACTGCGTTCTGCCAATGCCCCCCCCCCCCCCCTCCACCCCCCCCTCGGCTGCTGCTCTAGCGTACAGAGAAAGAAAGAGAGGGAAAAGGTTACACCAGCAAAACGGGTTGGGTATTGAAATTCAAGACCACTTCACCTAGCTCCAGGAGTGGCTGTCTGAAGATTAATGAGCTATTTGGGGAGAGTTCAGCTATTTCACATGCACAGGGGTCCACATTAGTCATATAATTAATTTTACAACACTGGGGGTTGCTGTCACCCCCCTCAGTATAGCGTGCCATGCGCCCATGATAAGCATTCCCTAATTAAACAACACACAGTGTCCTGCTAAGGGAAAACAACCTCTATCCGTACAGTGGACCCCTCCTTTTCCTTTCCCTCACCGGGAACCTTTGCATGAGTTTTACATACTTCAGAATCAAGTAATTGGACGGATATTGATTTTGGTGTCCACCCCTCGAGGCGCTGAGACATTACAAGCGGTGCAGGGGGGAATCAAGGCAAAGTATTTGTGATAGCACAGGGGTTGACCTCACCACACACACACACACACACACACACTTACCACCCATAGCGTATGTCTTGAACGGATATATCTTTGTAGTTTCTTTTGAATTGTGTACTTATGTAGTCTACATATTCAATGAATAAGAGGAAATGGTGCCTACATTAATGTTATCTAGAAAGAGTAAATGACAATGTGGACACCGCTATTCCATTGGTGTATGACACTAGCGGATGGGGGGTGCATTGTCAGCCGTTGCTTCGTCTCATGTGTTATTTAGAGATCCCTATGTCATGTATATGACAGTGTACATTATGTTACTCTGCTAAGTAGTGCAGGGATTACAGGACTACATGCTGACTATTTGACAGCCTGTTCACCACAGGCCGCAGGCTATCCACCTGCAGCATAATGTGCTATACACAATAGCACAATAGCATCTATATATACATATATATGTATATGTGTGTTGCTTTAAATAGAGGAAATTATAAGAAACCTAATACAACTAAAGTTGGGGTAAGCAATTCTGGAAAATGTGTGTTGTTCACTTTTTGTCTAATGAATGAATATGTCCGCAAAATCAGGCTGCTCTGTGGGTGTGCTGCAAAAAAGCTGGTGTTAATACACAGCCTAGGCTCTGTAAACTGTTATGTTTAATGGGGATGTAAATGGTTGGGGCCCACCATAGCATGTAAACATGCCCGTTTACAGAGCCTAGGCTGCGTACTACGGAAAAGATTGGGAGGAGATAATCACTGGTTTGATAAAAAAGTGATTGTGTCAACAAACATCCTCCAGAATTGCTTACCCTTCCTTGAATATATAGCATTTGTCTTTCTTTTTCTCGGTGTTTCAACCTTTATTTGACATTTGGAGGTAGATAGTGACAGAGTGGAAATGGGGAGAGAGAGAGAGGGGGATGACATGCAGTAAGGGTCCACGGGTTGGATTCAAACCCGCGAATACTACAACATGACATGAGGCTAGTATATGGTATGTGCTCTAACCACTGCACCACCGGAGCGGCCATATAGCACATTTTACCCGGTTTACTGGTTAATGTTGTTTGTTGTCCCAGGATGGATGATCTGACTTTGAATGTGCTGTTAATACCATTTCCCTTTCTTGATGTGTCTGTTCTCTGCTGGTGAAGATGGCGGCCTATAATTCAATGAATTCAGCTCCTGTATCGATTCCAATCGCTGTGGTTTCTGTGGTTTCCATGGCAAGCTAGGACAGCGTGTAAAAAAAAAAGTTGTACACTCTAAAAGGTCTAAGCTCAGTGATAAAGACTTGTGAACAGTCATTAGAGTATCCCTCCCTCTCTCATCTCTCTGCCGCTGACCTAGCTGCCATGGCTGCCATCTTGTTTACTATGAAAACAATTAAAACTGCTTGATGTCTTAGTGATAGTGTTGTAGGCTACTAACATGAATAACTGTATACTAGGAACATGATATGCACTAATATTCTGTCATATACCAGTGTCATCATGACTTACCTGCTGTGATAGAAGTGAATAAAAGAGCACGTACGCTCACTTCCTGGTTCTTTTGAGATGGAGTTTGGCTGGCTGTTTATCTGTGTCAACGCTTGGGAAACAGAACAGTTGACAAGCTAGGTTTACTCAGAAAGCTTCCTCTTTCTCAGGATAGTTAGCCTATGTAGTTAGCATACCTCGCTGGCTTAGCACCCCGCCAAAAAAAGAATACATGTAAAGCAATGTAATTCTCCTTACACATTTTGCAAATTCAAAATGGCAACATTATAGTTAGTATTCCTGATTGTTGATGTTACCAAGTAGAAAAATACACACACACACACACACACACACACACACACACACACACACACACACACACACACCTTGTGCCCTGAAGCCCTGCCCTCTCAGGTGACCCTCATTGCCTCCCATACAACTCCACAACATGCAATTTATGAGGAATGAGTGGGTCTTATGCAGATATTCTCCCACATGTTACCTCTCTAACCACATGTTTCACCATCATGCCTGATGACTGTTATTGCGTGTGCGTTTGAATGTGCGTGGGCTGCACCTGTGAAACATGGTGGTTAGAGAGGTCAGCCGTGTCATACTGGATTCAGGCTTCAAGAGAAAGATATTTCAATACTTGAAGGTGCAATGCGTACAGCAAGGTGATTTACATAAAGCAGTCTTTAGCGGTTGTTTACCACGGTTTATGAACTGTTAACAACCAGCAGAAGCCCACGTGCCCTTAAAAGGTGTACGCTCTCCAAAACAGAGCAACACTTCCTTTATTACTTTAAAATCTTATGTGCGGCGAGGTGAAAATACTGTAGAAAAAACAGATGTATTCATATTCTGCAGTCATAATGAATATGTGAATGTGTTTCCCTGCTGGCACACACACACATGTGGTCATGAAGAATTCACTTGTGTGGACAAAATGCCATGGCCAATGTATTATGTATGTCTGTTTTGTTTTACACATTAGATGCAACATTGGAATATACAGGTTATTTGAGAAACTAGCTGTAAGTAAGCTGTTAGCAGGCAGTTCAACTGGGTGTTAATACTCAGGTCAGGGTCTCATAGTGATTAGTATGAATGTATGAATGCAGCAAAACATATTCTTTCCAGGTTTTCCATGTTTGATGGTTGATTGTGCATTGCAGGGATTTAACTGCCGCTGCTGCTCTTACTGTTTTGCATTTTTAATAAAGAAGACAAAGCACCAATACTGTTTGAATGCTTTCTCCTTCTTGGTGAAAAACAAAATGTCTCCTGTATGGCTGTATACCGTCTGTGTGTGTACCTACCCTTGTTGTTGTACTGTGCTGCTTTCAGAACTGTGGGTGGGGGACAGGGGACAGGGGGGGGGGGGGGTTGGATCTAGCAAGACACCTCTTCAACGAATTACAATGGGTAACCAAACAACCACCAGCAAAGTTTAAAGCTCCCATATTATACACTTTTCGGTTCTATTATACACCATATTATATGGTCTTAGTGGTCCCTAATACGTTTTTCTTTAATTGTTTGCTGAAAAAAACTTTCAGATCATTTATTGTACTATGCTGATGTTCAGCTAATCTCACAATGGCCTATTTTTTAAAAAAGAGCTGCAGCTCCCCTCGTAAATATACAATCTTTGAGCTCCCCCCGCCCCCTGTCCGGAAGCGAAGCCAGATACGCCTTGCCCTCTGTCTGTCAGGGCCGTAGACCAATAAGAAATAGGGGTGTGGGCTGCACAAGTGGAAGCTTCTGGCTTTCCAGTTTGTGAGGTCAGAAACGAGGAGAATTCTGACTGGAGTAGGGGAGAACGGGGTAATTTGTCACATGGGTTGGATGTCACATTCGTTATATCTCGCCACCAGAGCGCGCTAGCTCTGAAATGTTGATATAAAAAAGGTCCAGAATTGGGATCAGAGGTCACATACATAGACTTCCTTGGAGGAAGACAGCTGCATTTCAGGTGAGAGGATGTTTTGTGTTTTTCATGTCAAATTCAAAATATTTTGCTTCTCAGTATTTTTCTTCTAGGCTTTTACACAATGGGTTTATAACAAAACACTTGTTACCCTCAGAAAGTGTGAAGGGTAAGCTATAGTTTAGATTGTTGTTAGCAAGCTAATTAGTTGTCAGATGGTTGTTGGCCTTGATGCTAGCAAGAAATTCAGGTTGGGGTTGGTCGTCAAATTTTTTGGGGGGTTGGTTGTCACATGTTATCTCAAGGCTGCAGCCAGAAAAGGAACCCAATAACGAAAGAAATTGTCAAGCTGTATCCTCACTGACACCCCAGAGAAGGAAAGAATAGAGCAGGAAAAGGCAGCTAGCAAGCAAAAGAAAAAAGGGCAACAAAATCAAAACAACCCAGTGCATCCCAAACTAGACCAGCTGCCAAGGCTACAGTAAGTTATGTAGGCCTATTTGTCAACTTGACAATGCAATTAAACTTTCAAATTTGGTTCTGCCTCATTGCCTTCTTTTTAAGATTTTTCCCATTAAGATAACATTGTGACAAACAACCCCATAGTGTGTGACAACCGACCCTTGATGGGGTTGGTTGTCACAATGTGTCAGAGTGTCTTTGATGGTAAATTACTTCTTCATTACAATAAGTTGGAAAAAAAGAGAGACACACATTTCAAGCCAACACCTTAAGCTTCAATGTAATGTAGGAATGGCTATTGACAGATGTTTTGGTGATGAGCAATTCTCACTAGAGTAAAAAGTGTGCCTACTTACCCCGTTCTCCCCTATATTGGTGGGGAGGGGTGGGGGTTTCAGAAAGGGGGAGAGTTAGAAAAGGAGAGTGTTATTTTTTTAAATATTTTGGCAGTCTCTAGGCACACCGTGGACCCATGGATATGTTAGAACACATTTAAAAAGTGCATTTAGCATAATATGTGACCTTTTAAACGGTTTGCATAAAGACACATACCCTTACACACAGACGACCCACAGACATGCTCTTAAGCTGCACTGGGGCATAAGCTATAGACACAAAGTAATGCAGTCAACCGTAAAGCACATGTACAATCACATCTACCTGTACAGGGACCATTGTATGTTTACATACCCCAGCTGTCTACTGACTAACTGACATCGCTGGTGTCCCTCGACTGAATACTGCAAGCCTTTAAAGGTTGTTTAACGGCCCTCTTAAAATATGCAAAAGCTTATCATGGGTTTATATGTTGAAATGCTTATTACCTCGCTCTGCAATGTACTTGGTTAGAAATGTTTAGCTCAGTTGGTAGGGCGTCCCCCCCATGGGCCTCGGCCAGCAGCGGACCCGGGTTCGATTCCAGCCCGCGGTCGTTCTCTGCATGTCACTCCCCTCTCTGCCCCATTTCAACTCTGTCTCTACACTATCAATAAAGCATAAAAATGCAAAAAAAAATATCTAAAAAAAAAAAAAAAAAAAAAAAAAAAATGTATAGTGCTTTAAGTTAACGTCTATTCCTTCCTCAGTCTTGGAAAAAAAAAAATGCACTCATACTCGCACACAAGCTAATAGTACATCTGTATCATTCACTCACCAAATGCTATTCTTGCTTTTGTGTTTGGTTGCTCCATTCTTCTGTGACCTTTGAAATGTTTCACAAGTTGTTCTTTACCAGACCTCTGTGAATGAAGTGAACTCTGAGTTCTCTGAGTTTCATTGTGTGTGTGTGTGTGTGTGTGTGTGTGTGTGTGTGTGTGTGTGTGTGTGTGTGTGTGTGTGTGTGTGTGTGTGTGTGTGTTGTGTGTGTGAAAATACTTCTACTCAGTATGTGTTGAAGATACATCAGCCATGTGGGAAAGAGCAATGCACAAGCCTTACCATCTATCTCGTGTACTAAGTGGCCATTGCCAACCAGATATATTAGTCTGAAGCACAGGGACTATAGGCAGTGTTTTGGACCAAACGAAAATTGCAGAGGTTTGCACGAATCAATTTACCAGGCATTTGTTACATTTCCCACTGACGAGGTAGGGGGTGGAGCCCATGCATATTCATGTATACCGCTGCTTTGAGACCAGTTGTTCTATCTAGTTGTCAAATATGTATCTGCGATTTGGCTGTGGGGAGCTTTTTTCTCCCTTTTTTTTTTTTTGCAAATCAAGCATCAAGACATGAATAATTTTGCATTTAAAGCAACGTTCACGTTTGTGTTGTTTTCGTTTTTCGCAAATCAGACTAGATAGAAAAATACGAGACCTCGGAGGGTCTGTTCCTCTCCCAGTCGTGGCTCTGTGTAAACACTGTGTCCTTGTTGGTTGCGAGTAGAATTATAAAAATGTAGCCTCTTTACACAGTTATATTCACCATCCAGCATGAATGCAAGTCAAATAAATATGTACATAAATGCATTATGCGTCAATACATGCCCCCAGTTTTACAGCCAGCCCTGCAGTGCTGAACAAGCCTCCCTGATAGCCAACCTAACATCCCCTTCCAAGTTTGTCGCTTTTCCCTACACCAGCTTGCCTGATAGGTAACACAGTCAAAATGGGCAGAAGTAATGGGAGACAACACAGGCGGACTCAGTGCCAACAGCTCGCGGGGTCCTGCGTGTAGCGATCTGTGCCCACACACAGATGGATGGAGTCTGTGGACTGATTCATGTGCTCACTCGTCCATGTGCTTCAAAATGAAGGAGTCCGTAAAAAAATAAAATGCTCTGGGTATTTGTTCTGTCCCCCAAAAACAGGTGTTCACACTGGTTTTGGTCACCCCGTGTCATTCCGCTACAGTTTGTGCCGATTGAGCCGACCGAGCACATCCGACAAGAAGGTCAGCCACACTATAAAGGAATACATGAATGGATCTCAGGGCAAGTTAAAGTGTGTGTGTGTTGTGTGGTGTGTGTGTGTGTGGTGTGTTGTGTGTTGTTGTTGGTGTGTTAGTTTATGAATTCCAAATGACACATAATGGAATACCGCTGCACTTGACAGGGTGGAACAGAAAAATGCAGTCATAGTCAAGGTCAGAACTATTTATAACACCTTTTAACAAAAACACACATCACTAAAAGCTCTGCGGAGCGACAAACGACGTAAACAGTGGGTTGAATTATGCAGGCTATACACATGTGTGGTTTCAACAAATCACAAACATGTCCTCTGCCGCTTGGGCAAAAAGCTCAACTTCAATTATTCCTTGTCACTACTTATCCAATATGTTTTCTTTCTCCCTTCTGTTTTTTGTTAAATGCTATAGTGCTCAAGATATTTCCTCTGCTGTAGAAAGAGCCTATGGGGAAGTCCCTCTCTTAAAGATCTCCTATATACTACTTTTCTGGTCTTAATGGCCTTGACTCCTATGGAGCAACCTGACACGAATCACAGACAAAAAAAACATGTAATTTTCGGAAACTCTTCCTCTCATCCTGAGCGCGCACAGCAGTCTCTGCCCCCGCGCTCCCCCCCCCCCCCCCCCTCCTGCAAACCCCTCTCCGTTGTGATTGGTTACCTTCCTTCTGGAACACTTTCAGCAGCATGCAGGCATAATTTGAGAGCAGGAAGGTGGGGGCATGGCCGGAGCGCACGTTGCAGCATTACCATACATGGAAAAATCCGCAATCGTGACGACACGAATGCAGGAAATTTGAACCGATTTGAACACGTGATTTCTCGACCGGCTGCCCTAGTGTTTAGCGCTCTGCAAACCACCCCAACGCAGCAGGGAAAACGTCTAAATGCATGAGTCATTATTTGATACTTTAGTATGGTTAAATATTACTATAAATCATTATAACAATGTGTATAGGTCATAAAAGTCGAAAAAGTATAGTAGCACTTTAAGGGCACCATATATAAAACAGTGGGAAAAAAATCAATATTAATTTTAGTTTTTTTCTAGCCAGGACCAGACATAAAACACCATGGTGACTTGGGGCGAGCCAGCCATGGAGGCCAGGACTTATAGTCTTCAAAGCGTCAGTGACAGCCAGGCTTTATCTGTTGGTGAGACATATTTCCTCATGCCTTCCCCAAAGATCTGACCGGACAGTGTGTGTGTTACATCCCCTTTCTCCCCTGATAAAGCTCATCCTCCCACACACACAGACACACACAAAACACACACACACACACACACACACACACTAGACACACACACACACAGCTCCCCTTATACAGTATGTCACATCCAGGCCATATAAGCTGCAAGCTCTGACTCCACTGTCCCCTAAGCATCAACTGTCTTGACAAGCCATCCTCTCCACTGGGGGAAAAAACAACTGTATAGTTTTTTTTTGTTTTCCTAGCCCACCTATAATACTCTGCTGACACAGATTTCCTCCTCCGCTCCCTTCACACTTGTTCATACGTTTTTTTATCCCCACGTCTTAAAAGATCTCCCCTTCTTCTTCCCCCCCCCCCTTGGAGATTAGCGGGGTTGGTAAAAGATGAAAAATTGCGTTTTCAGCGCGGTGACATCTAATCTGTTTTGGCTAGCTTTAATTTCCCCCGACGATGTAAGGCGCCCGGTGGGCCGCACGAGCATCGCGACAGACTCCTGTACAGTAAGTTAAAGGACAAGGATGACACAGTAGGAGAGAACATTGCAGGCTTTCCCCCCCCCTCATCTTTGATCATTTCTCTTACCCTAGAAAAAGCTTGTTCCCTTTTGATTTCAAAGAACTTCAGGATCCCTACTTTTCAGATATTCTGTAGTACAGTCTGTAATTAATGCTGGAAGCAGTGGTTACAATTGTCAACAACTATTCATGTAATCCAGATGGTGAATCATGAAGACTTTGCTGATCCCAAAAAAAGAAAAATCTCCAATCTCAATATCAGGTCAAAACCTTGTGTTCAAGCTCAGCTGCTCTTTGATGTTAGTGCTGCTTATTAAAAATGTTAGCATGCTAAATTACAAAAATACGATGTTGAATAGTATGCAAACATAACACATGCACACAGCATCATCATGCATTGGTATTGTCAGCATGCTGGCGTTAGCATCAAGTACCAAAGCTGCTTGTTAGTTAGTAGTTTGCAATGTTTTCGTCTTGAAATCATTTTGTAAACATTATTTGGACAACATTTATTTCATCATAAAGCCTGGATAGGTATGCAGCTTTCAAAATGAGGGCTGCATTACATTTTGTTGATGACAAAGACTGCAAAAAAAAAGCATTTAGTAGGGTTTTAAAAATTTTTCTGTTAGAAAAAATAAAACACTCCACATGCAAGTGATTATGTTATATAAATAAAAATCCCTAATCAGTTAGAAAGAGTCCGATAAAATTGAAATTAACAAACACCAGCCTCCCGTGAAAAACGTAAGCATGCGCCAGATAGAGGATTTTTATTTTCACTCAAAATGGTGACATTCCTTTTTGTGCTTTCTTTGCCATGTAAGGCATCACGTATCATAGCTGTGGGGTGACTATTTGTCTATACAAAATAGAGTCTATTTTTCATCCTGACAGGTGTAATGTGGCCACGTCATTCGGCTTAATGTGCAAGAAAGATGGGTAAGATTCAGGAGTTTTCTTTAAAAGTATTATAATTATTGGTCTCAACTTTTTTCATGCAAAAATGCTGTCATTTAGGTTTTAAATTAGATAAGTGCGCTTGACAATTTGACATTGGCAGTTCAATTCCTACGTCCCCAATCCCCCCCCCCCCCCCAAGAGAGTTAACTTCCAATTTCAACAAAATCCGAACGAGTTTGTCAAATTGCTGCCTTCGTCTCAAGATCCATGGCTCTCTCTCCCTCCTGTGGCAAGTGCCCACTGCAGCTCTGTTTGCAAAGACAGATTGAGTAATAGATTGATGTGGGGCAGACACAGAGGGTAAGGGGGGGGGGGGGGTGACCACAGAGGTAAACTGAGTCAATCACATCTTCATTTTCTACCACTTTGACATGTGCCACAGTGGGAGCCACTGGCTGAGATTACATAACAATGAGAGACCCGCGGAGTTCACCGCCAGGCATCAGCCCATATCTGCCTGATAAATGTACTCAGGGGGCAGGCAAGGCACGTAGGCACACAGCAAGCAGCGCTGGTAAAGGCCAGTGTCACATCCAGTGGTCACAATGCATTATCAGCACAGCATGTCATGGAGCAATGACAAACAGAGCGACAAGCACACAATATGCTGCAAGCTCCGAAATCTCTTCAGCTTTAAATGCACATCTGATCAGCATTGAAGATCAGCTGATTTGTAAAAAAAAAAAAATACGGTGTCCAACTGGGAAACAGGCAAACCCGTTTTACATGGACATGTCCCCAGATAGCTGTGATATTATATACTGATAGCCATGGAGGTGACAGGATGGTATTTGATTCTTAACAGAACACCATGGGGCCACAGGGGCAAGCCACCACCGTTGAACAAAAGTCAAAAACGTGTATGTTGTGACTCGTAAGAAAAATATATTCAGTTCCCTACGCATCATTGTCAGGAACGAGCATGACAAGCTGTCTAAAGGCATCAGCTGATTATGAAATACCCTGTCCCACTTTTGAATAATAAAGTGCAGCTGTCTGTGTGCATTCCATCATACACACATGGTGTTTGTCATATAAAACATGGATTTAACAAAGACTGCATCCCACTACAATTTGTACTTCTCACGTATGATTTCTTTGATCATGATTTTAAGTCCCACTTCACTTAGTAAAACCAATTTTTTGGGGCATTTTTATCTTTTTGTTAGACAGGTTTGGAGAGACAGAGTTGAAAGAGGGGGAAGACATGCAGAGCACTGACGCCGGGTCGGATTCGAACCCAGGTCCGCTGCGAGGCCTGAGCCTCAGACAATTTCTGGTCTGCCTGGATGTATATTATAATAAAGCTTGTATAACATCTACCCTGTTGTAATATACTGTATGTAATTCAGTGATGTCACTTCAATGGAAAATGTGATTGGACAGAAATGTCGAAAGAAAAACAAATCCATACATTGAATTGAACAGATATTTGTTAAGCGTGTATCCATTACATGTATCCATCGCTAGTTTAATAGAACAAGTATAGCAAACTAAAGTGGCCTGTTAAGCGTGGTGTGCCGACCTATTCCAGCCTCAACTTTAATGCACATATGGACCAAGCTCAATAGAATTGTAAATTCCTATGCAATGTTAAGAAGGTGATTTGGGCCTCTTTTAGCAGAACCTTGAGGAATCTTTTTGAATGGTCCAACAGCTAGCTTCCATATCCCTCCATTCATTGAAATACATACAAATCTGGAAGGGGGTGTGGATGAAGGAGGTGAGAGTGGCACAATGGCCCTCAGATTTGATAAGATAACTCTTCACCATAGCTGCCCTGTCTGTCAGCGCGTTTGGAGACTGATGGCTGCTCTCTGATGTGTGGTGCAGAGGCATTAACCATGTCATGCATTTGCACAGAGCGGTCCTCCATCACCGGAGCACTTAGCCCGGTATGTGGGGGTGGGTGGGTGGGGGGGCCACACTCATCCAGCCCCCCTGACGGCTCAGACTATTAGGGTGATGCACGGCGGCCCATTCCTCAAGCTATATGTGGGGAAGGCTTATGGATCCACTCCAGCTACAGGGGCCTTCTGACAGGCATTCCTCCCTAGTTTGGGAGCAGGTTGGCTGGGTTGGGGGAGGAGGAAGAGTGGGCAGTCAGTCACGGGTGTCTGTATGATGGAGAGTTATAAGTTTGAGCCATGTGTAAAAAGGGTGCATGCTACTTCCCTGCTGAGCGCTGGGGGTCACCAGTTCAGCTCAATGGGCTAAAAGGCCATAAGAGACCCATGTTTTGTATGTTCAACTTCATGATTAATATGTGTTGCAATTAAGGCACTAAATAAAGACTGTTTAATATCTTAATAGTGGAGTCAACATTTCCGGAAAAGGCTTGTTGTCAAAATCCAATTTCGGTCAAAATGAGGGAATATCTCCTCACGATCCGCTACCTGTCCGTGTGTGTGTGTGTGTGTGTGTGTGTGTGTGTGTGTGTGTGTGTGTGTGTGTGTGTGTGTGTGTGTGTGTGTGTGTGTGTGTGCGCTGAGAAAAATAAATCCAAAGTTAATGCCTAGGCTCTCTAAACTAGCATGTTGCTGGAAACGGTGGGCCCCTCTTGTTTACATATCATGTGTTTACGTACTAGTTTGCAGAGCTGGGCTGTGTATTAACACCGGATTTTTTTGCAGCACACAGTATGTACAGGTAGCGGATCATGAGGATTTTAACAGATTTTGAAGAAAATGGATTTTGACAACAAGCATTCTCCCAAGAATCGCTGAGTCCAACCTTTGATGGTGATTAAGTCGAGTGATACCGAAGAAAACAAAAGAGAGTAGAGGGAAGTGTGGGGAATCTATGCTATTCAATATTTTATGCATTGGTTGGAATTCAATTAATTTGCCCTGCTAAACCTCCTCGCTCCCTTCCATGTGGTTTCCCAACTGAAATCTACAACAGCAAGCATGTTTCGTTGACAGTTAATCACCAAAGTGGAAACGGAACGAAAAATTTAAAAAAACAGAAGAAAAAGAAATTACCAACTGCTAAACAACCTTGTTAACAGCAAAATATGCTCCTTTCAGCACAATTCCTCTCTGATAATGAAATTTAAAAATGTTGCTGAGACACACATCCTCATAAATATGTACGCATGTACGCACACAAACAGATGCGCGCACACACACACACACACACACACACACACACACACACACACACACACACACACACACACACACACAATGCAGTATAATGAATAATCACAGTCATAATTACCTTCTAACAACCTCTTTCTCACTACAGTGCATCTTTGTGATTGAAGTCCACCCACATTGAGTTAATTGCATTTATTCCCCCATGCCACACGTACGCAATTAAAATGCAGGCATTACAAGGAACCCTGCAAAATCATCAATACCAAAAATAGGGCCGGTGTTTGCCTCTGGAGTGCAACAGCTAAAATATGTTTTTCTGGGTAGCCCAAGATGTGGCTCTGTGTGTGTGTTAGCCCTCTTTCATGCGTTTGTTTTGGTATTCAATGTCACTGTTAAGGGAGATGGGTTTAAATCATCATTGTTGCAAAGTTTTTTTCCTGATATCCACCTGTGGTAGATTTCAAAAGTGGAAAAACATTAACAATGTTTCTTTACAATGTTGTATTTTAACATGCTGGGCATCATATTCATTGTACAAAGCCTATACTGTAACTGGACATGTCCGTAAAACATTGAGTTTGAATATATATCTCCTCCTTGTGATGCAATTTTAGATCAATGTAAAAAAAAATATTGCAAGTTTAAATGCCATTAAGTCTTTCACCATCCGTGTGTGTGTGTGTGTGTGTGTGTGTGTGTGTGTGTGTGTGTGTGTGTGTGTGTGTGTCTGACCCCCCTTAAAGGGAAACTCCACCGATTTTTACACATCAAAGTCTACAGTTTATACTTCATGGGGAGAAAGATCAGTGCATAAGTGAAAGAGATAAAAAAAAAAGTTGCATAAACCCCTTTGTGGCTCCGCGGGGAGCTGATCAATTGAGAGGAATCTAATATGTTGCTTTGACTGAAGAAACACGGACTAAAAAAAAGTAGTTCGAAAAGAAGTGAGCTTACCAGACCTTTTGTAGGTGGGCTACTCATCTCTGCTTGGAGCTATAGCGGCTCATGGGTACATTAGCTGTTGCTAGCTAGTGCTGATTTCAACTGAGTTACAGAGAGAGAGAGACAGACAGACAGACAGACAGAGGGCTGAGCATAAGTCATCATCATCATATCTTCTGGTGAAACACATGTTTGAAGAGTTTTTTTTAGTGATCAGAGATAGCCTGAGGGGCTGTGCGTGTGTGTGTGTGTGTGTGTGTGTGTGTGTGTGGTGTGTGGTGTGTGTGTGTGTGTGTGTGTGTGTGGTGTGTGTGTGTGTGTGTGTGTGTGTGTGTGTGTGTGTGTGTGTGTGTCTGTCTGGTACAGTAGGATTTTCAGTGTTTGTCCAAAAACTGTGTGTGCACGCATTGTGCTGTGTGTATGAGAGGGAGACTGTATAGCCTACACACACGCCGAGTGCAGAGAGGCAAGAAGACACTCTTAATAATGCAAGCATGTCCAGCAGGTTTGCCCACTTCTCCATTTTGCTCAGGCAGCTTGGGAGAGGGAAATGCTGATGATACAATGTGCTGACCCAAATACACACACTACCTGCTCTCCCAGCAGACATCCGCCAGCTGGGTGCAAGCTCTGTCGCTCTCTCTCTCTCTTCTTCTCTCTCCCTCCATCTTGTTCAAAAAAAAAACCTTACCGTTCTATTCATTTACCCTTCTGATTGTTATAGAAAAAACTAAAAATGAGGGGTTCAAATGTATATGTCCTGCCTCGCTCTCTCTCTCTCTCTCTCTCTCTCTCTCTCTCTCTCTCTCTCTCTGCTTGAAAGTGCATCTCGCATATTCAACATGATCACACTCACACTCGGCCCCTTGAAGTGTCTTCACGGGTATATATATTTTTTTTTTCTTCTCACAATACCCTCTCTGCAAAGCCTCCCTCCGCAAAAAAAAAAAAAAAAAAAATCCTTTTTGGGTGAGCGATATGCCACTGAGTAAGCCAGGGGAATCAAAAGCAAAAAAGAGGCTCGGTTTTCTTTTTCCATGCCAAAGCGCTGGAGACAATACATTTCTGATGAAACCCGCTCACCACCACTCGCTGACAGACTGGAAAAATGGAACAGAATCACACAAAAATGCATCACACAGATAAAACAAGAGCAACCCAAGATTATGTGCCGACAACACACACTCATGCTCTCATTGCTGGTTAATTTATCGCTAATTCTTCGTGCTATAAAGGAAGATCAAAGAAAGAGAAGATACAAAAACTCGGGCATTTCATATCAGTCAAGGCGTGTTCATGGGAGCAGATTTATGGAGTTGTAACTGTATCCACGGGCACACAGACACAGAATACAATACCTGCACAGTCACAATACAGGACAGCAATGGTAACAGAAGCAGAGCCCAATGTTATAAATGTGGTAAGAGCATGTCTGTCATAGTGATGGGAATGTCGGTTCTATTTAGTGAGCTGGATCATTTGGATCAGCTCACCAACAGGAGCTGGCATTTTTCGGGCTCTCAAACGGTTCTCCATATATCCACTTAAACCCCTTTTATAATTCAGCCAAAGTAGCCCTATTTTGACATATGATGAGAACTGCGCACAACCTCAACGTCATTGTTCTCTGCCACTCCCTCTATTCGCTGATTGGACAGCCAAAAATTTGGCTGAGAAAACCCGCGAATATACCACGGACCCAGACTGACTACTGAAGAGAAATTGACAATTGAGCGGAAGTAGGTCTTGAGCATTTAATTGAGTCTTACAACAAGTCAACTCTGTATTTTTAAGTCTGCCTCGCGTCAAATAAGGAGTAGTGTAACAACCCCCATGTAGAACGGGACCATGCCAGTATGACTAATGGAATGAAGGCCAGGGCAAGGAGCTGTTTCAAAATGGCCACTTTGCTCAATTGTCTTGTCTTCTTTAAATTACCCCCCCCCAAAAAAAATATTCACAGTATATTGCAGTGAGCTGGTGAGACGGCAATATGAAAACTCTGCATTGCGTAAAATGATTAAATAAAAGAAACAAAGCGTGGCCAGTCACGTTCCCACAGTGGCAGGTTTTGAGTGAACTGAAAATGTAGGGCCTGTCAGAATATCAAAAAAAAAACTCAAAACTATACAGCAGAGATCATTCTGTGTAACCATAGCAGTTCTCTGAAACTTGAATCCCTTTTTTGTGGCTGGATCAGTGTGGTTTTTAGCGAGGGGGCTTATGCGTATAATTACATAGACACACTTATTTTCTGCATGACAGCCCTCCTGCCATAATAGCTTCTGTTTTCAGGGGGTAAAAAAAGAAGAATGAGTATCAGGTAAATTGGAATTCTCTCATCATGTTTCTTTTTTCTCTTTTTTTTTTTTCACTAAGCCTGTGTCCAAAAATGACTTTTTTTTTCTGTCTTTCGTTGCTGAAAAGGATGATTGTATAAACCAAAAAAATGGAGAAGGCAAAGAAAGCAGAAGTTAATATGGGCTACAGGCAGATATCTGTCTTTGTAAATGATCCTGTAGAAAGGCACAGATGGCCCCCAAACCTCATGATGAATTATAACAGTCCCGGATTGTCAGACTGGCACATTGAAACAAATGTTTTAAATTCATTATGTCAACATGCTGAGCTTAATACCACTCATTTGCATAGTTAATAGCAGCAGGATTCACTTCACGTATCCACTACATTTTGATTTCAGTTTTTGTGTTCCTCCTGTATGAAACATTGCCAGACTTTAACCGCAGTACTTATTCATAAAATAAAGACGGTCTCATGACAGCAACACGGACCTTCCCCCTTGCCCGGGCCTCGTGTATCCCGTAACCAGAGGAGCAAAGGGCAATACTAACACAGTCATTAACAGGTCGCACTTTACACTTATTATTCCATTATCGACCTTGATCTGAAATTTGCATGGCGCTTTATTCTTTATTCAGTGGTTATCGATGCGGTGCTAGCCTGTTGGGTTTTTTAAAACCAGTGATTGACATTGATAAATGGAGGTGTCAGTGCAACCACATAGCAAAAAAATGAAAAATAAATAAATAAAGATACATGAGCAGAGGAGAAAAGCGCTGAAGAAGTGCAGAGGGACACCTTGGGAAAAAAAATCTAAAAAATTTCAATCTTTGAAGGAAATGTAGAGTTGGCAAACATTTTACGAGGAGAAAAAAAGAGAGAGAATATAGGATCCAAGTGGAAGAGAGAGAGAGAGAGAAAGAAGAGAAGCCTGATGCTCAGGTTGATGTGCAGACACCCAATCAGACAGCCCTTCATCCCTTAACCCCCAGCCAAACGGAGAGGAGAAAGATGAGAGAGAGAGAGAGAGACAGAGAGAGAAGAGAGAGAGAGAGAGAGAGAGAGAGGGGAAATCAGCTTTAGAAGTGCTGAAGCTGAATTTTTCTTTTCTTTTCTGTTGTCGAGACAGAAAGAAAGAAATATAGAAAGAAAGAGATGATTTCTAGAGAGAGAGAGAGAGAGAGAGAGAGAGAGAGAAGACACAAGAGTAATCTTCTTAAACAGGCGAAAGGCATGAGTCAGTAGGATGAGAGCAGGTGGAAAAAAACAATGTGTTTTTTTTTTTTTAGCTCTGCGTCCGAGCTTGCTTCCTTGCTAGCCCGTGAGACATAGCTTAAAAGATTCAAAAGGTAGAAAGGATCTCAATCACATCCCGTGCCAAGCCCTGAAGATCTCACTGGTCTAATTCAGTTGTTGTGCTGCTGGCTTGAGTCGGATTGAATCCACTTGAGTATTGTGAAGGTCAGGTTGCTGTGTAGTACTATATAGACTATATTTTCCCATGGCCATTTACTTTGCTTCCTTCATAACCCCCATTAATGTCCATTATCGTAATTACACGTGCGTACTACTAGGCAGATATGCGCTGCCTGCCACACTGAGTGAAATCTACAGCAGTCCGCCACAGTCTTCCATACACACCGAGCCATTAGCCTTTGCTTTTTTTTTCCTCCCCCTCTGTCCTCTTCCACCTGACTGCACTCACCTTTCTTCCTGTTTTTAAAAGTAACAACCCTGAGCCGCCTCGTGCATATGTTTGCTCACGACGGAAAAGGTGCGCCATTAATATGCGAGTGTAGTGCCATGAATTAGTAAAACGTGGTCTCCCCCCCTTTTTTTTTTGAAGGTTTGCGGTGTATGTCAAGTTCAGTAAGAATGTTAGCAGGGAGGGGGGAAAAGGAAGTTTGGCGGGGGCTGTAAACCCATTGTACCTACTCTTCGCCCAAGCGGTTGGTACAAGGAAGCAGGGGGCTGTTAGTTGTTCCCCTTAAATACGTCCCCGTTTCCATATACCTGCAACTCAGCTCCCACAGGGATGCACTTTCCACTGCACACAGCAAAAAATCCATCCCTCCGTCCGGGAGAAGAAGAAAAGTTGGAGTGGAGAGAACTCACAAATAGAAACTTTTTTTTTTTTTTTCAAGACCTCCCTGTCGCCGAGACAAATGCGGACTTGTGTAGGTTGTTTTTTTTTTTTGTCCTATCCCCTTACTTGGTTGAAAATAACCTCATCCCTCTATACTTCAATCCCTCCTAGACCTCATTAGTGAATGGCTCTCTTGTGACAGTGCGTCTTTTACTTCTCTCCTCTCTCTCTCTCTTGCCCACAACAGACATCATGGCCGCACCATTTCCCCCTTTCCCTTGAGTAACTTTTTTTTCATTTTTTGAACTCGGCTGCTGAATTCACACAGCCGCACTGAGTGTCTGAGCAGGGGTCAAAGGTTGATAACGGCCAACAATCCAATTTCACAGCGCCTGCGTCTGACAGACACTGTGTGATCTTTGGGTGGCACCCCCTCCCTTCTCTCTCCTCCCTCCTCCCTCCCTCCCTCTTTTCCTGCATATCCTCAAGAACACTCTGAACTTAATCAAACTTTAATTAGCCCTCTTGCTTTGGTGATAATTGCCAGTCAAGGCCGGGCCCAGAACTCTGCTACATGAAGACACGGTCCGTGAACGTATCTAACTCTGCTATAATCGTGGAGGGAGATATGCGGAGCACTGGCCGTAATCTGTTCCAAATCCTTATGAGACCCTATGCGTGAGTGTTTGCGTGTGTGTAACAATGTATCAGCATGTCTTAAAAAGGTCACGCATTGTGCAAATGCTGTTTTCATGGTGTAGCCTATAGTGAACAAAAACAAAAAAACATTTACATGTTAAAGTGCCATTGTTATACATGTTAAATCTCTCTATATTCATACAGTTATCATTCTAAACAGTATTGCGCAGTTCATAACATAGGTCTCCCAGTCATTTTGCTTTGCAGTAATTGCATGTTAAAACTTCAGTATCCCGCCCGTTATAACAGAGCGAGCGCTATAAAGAGCGGGTATCTGTGCCCGTGAACGATGACTCGCTGCTCTCCATCGCGGCCCATCTGACGAAGCCTGTGTGTTCATGTGGTGGTGACGTAGGTGAGGGAGGGGACTGCTAAAGCTAAAAGGACCAAATCACTTACTGAACCTTTAAGCCCGCCGAAAAAAAGAGAGAGGGTTGTCTTTCCCCATTCTATGAGATGCCTTGACACACGGGGACCCATATTAATTTCAAAACCCATTACAAAGTGCATTTTCTAACCCTTTAAATTACATTTAAAAATATTCACATACACAGACTATTGTTGTTAATTTACATTTAGCCAGTGCTTTGACTGGTCAGAGGAAAGAGTGACAAACTCACTCATATTTAAAGTGGGTTATATGATTTGGGAGAAAATAGCAGTTGGGATAGAGATTTGAATCCAAATACCTCAACCGCTCCATTTGTGGTCCCTCCCTGACAGCTCTACACCAACAACGTGGTGCAGCCAATAGGGAACGGAGAGAATCGAGCCTCACTCGATTGGTCAAAGTGTACATGAGCGGTGGCAATTTTGGGACCGGCACACAGAGGCAGGGGAGAGCAAAGTGATGAGTAGATGTTCTCAGCCACTTCACCTACAATAGCTTGAGAATGGCTAATATGACATGTTTGCCAAATATTACAGTGAAAAAGTTACCCACCCCAGCTTTAAGTGATTCGATTCAATATACTCTCCCGCTTTCCCTAGGTGAGTTGAGTTTTATGTGGTGCTGAAAATATTACCCCTAGCCATCCACAAGCAAACCCAAATAAATCATTTACTAAAGGCAGGGGGGGTTGACACTTCTTACTGGGATTTAATGTAAGTAAAAAAGGTAAAATAATCATAAAGTGATCCAGCTGGTATAAAGCTTGCACCAAGCCTCTGGAAGCCATAAGATCTTTATAACACACATCTGACCTATGGCCTAAAAAAAAAATTCATTTGGCACCTCCACTGCATTTAAGGGTTAATAGGTAATCCAATGAGTTTCTTTCAGTGAAGAACTCGCATGAAAACAAAATTGACCTATGTCGTAATGTGTGCTTGATATCGAGCAGTATAGTCAGAAATATGATACATGGGTATGATTTTTTTAGAGTAAAAAAAAGTAATAAAAAAAGAATCATGGTCTAAGACTCTTTGACCCGGCGGAGAAAAAAAATCCATGCCAACCCAATCTTGTTGTAGGTGCTATAATGCTACCGAATCGAATTTTCCCGTGAAATGAAATCAATTAAGTCACTCACTCCGGAGCCTCGGGTCAAATCTGCTGAGATTGTGGTGCGTGTGGATTTTTTTGGAGGCCTACTTTACAACCCTATAGAAGGCTCGGTCAGTGAGGATAGCAATGCCCCCCCCCCACACTCCACATTCTATTTCAAGTCAATGTCATGAATCAACATGGGCAATAGAGCAGTACTTTCTTTTAAAGGGATAGTTCAGTATTTTTGAAGTGGGGGTTGTATGGGGACGCATAGTAAGTATGTTACCTTATGGAGATGGCAGTTAGTGCAGTCACTATACGGAATTTGGGGGGAGACGTCGCTGTAGCAGAAGTCAGTGTTATACTGTTGCAGACGGGGGCGAGAAGACAACGTTTTTTTCCAACATATAAATGCTAACCTAACACTTAAATATCCTGTTCAATTGTAGGCTACGCTAAACTGATTTAGATTTTTTTTCACAGCTTTAGTTTGCCACAGCAATCTGTCACTCTGCCAATCAGCTACTCAAGTTCTGTGATTATTCAAGAGACACACACAAAAACGGATGTCTGTGAGGCAACTGAAGATGTGGAAAAGTGTAGCATACAATTGAACGGATATTTGCTTTTAGGTGTAGCATTAAGGTATGTGGAGAACAAAACGTTTAGCTTCTGGCCCCCTCTGCAACAGTACAAGGCTTACTTCTGCTACAGCGACATATCCCTATACATTCTTAAGGCCAGGACACACCGGCCGATAATCGGCGTCGTAGAGTCGGGAGGGGGCGGGGACACGAATCTGTATGGTGTGTGCCGTGAAATCGGTCGTCGTAGATGTCGTCGGGCTTCTTTTGAGCCGATTGAACATGTTCAATCGGCGGGCGGGCAGTCTTTCAATTGGAGCAATTTGATTGGTGGAGGGCAAGCGAATCAATGAAGCCCGGAAGTGAGGCGGGTAGCACAAACAGCTAACAACAATTAGCCATCGTTTTAATGTGTTTGTTTGTTTCGTTCAGCGAGTACTCACATGCATCATCCCTTGTTGACTGCTCGACACCATGCTCGACACTCTCTGCTAAAAATGGTGCTCTTTATGGTCCATAAATATAAATACGTATTTCTATCTATGTTTATGGTCTAGAGAGCCGTCCCATCATTTCCGGCTTCGGGCCACAATACAGATTAGCGCCGCCTGCTGTTATGGAGACATTACGTCCCACGCAAGCGCAGAGCGTACGGAAAGTCAGCAGTCGGTTTGGTGTGTTCTTTGCACTTTTTCGGCCGCGACGGGAAGACTGGAGCTCCCTGAATCGGCAGTCTCCATTTTCGGGTAGTCGGACTGGTGTGTCCTGGCCTTTACAGTGACTGCACTGATCACCATCTCCATTAGGTGACACAATAACTATGTAGAAGTGTTATTTGCCTCGAACTTTTCAGGATAATGCTTGTTGCTCAAGGTGACGTGTTGAAAGAGAATTGCGTCCTACTTCTTTATGGTTGTGGGTAAAGAATAAATCTTCATGTGCTACTTTTGTTTTTAGTTTTAAACCCTAAATCTGCTAAAAAGATCACAAGGAAGCGATCCAATTTGACACAATAACCCTGCATTTAATTAAGTATGACTAACATGAGACTGAGTGCATTTCAATAATAAAAATAAAATAAATAAATAATGCATGTGTCTAGTGAAAGACGAACAGTTTGAGGTTTTATAAGTCTGTATGCATCACTCAAGCTTTCGGTGATACATCTTGACTTTCTATTCTGGATTATTGTCAAAAATTGTCTCCGAACATGTTCAAGTTCATTCGGCTCTGACTCTACTGATACTGCACTAAGAAGTTTAATAGGCTCACACACTCCCACTGTCTTTTCTGACTTATCCTCTTAGATTTATCCATTCTTCGAGTCGTCATATCAAAGCAATGTCAGACACAAATCCATTTGGTCCGCAGCCAGTGTTATTACATGAGTTTTTTTTTGTTTCCTTGTTTCTTCCTGGCAAAGAAAATATATGTATCAAGTGCTCTGATTGTGTCTAATTGACCTAAATGGCAAAGTGCATTTTGAGCCTTTTTCTTTGAACAGGAATAAGCGTTGAAGCCTTCTGAGTGGTTTTTTGTCTGTCATTGTGGCGTTGCTAAGTGACACATTGCCAGCAGGGTGAGCAGGACCAAGAGAAAAAATCAAGGTAGAAGGAGTCTTCCTCCTTTGGCTGTTGGAAGCAAAGTGTTTGGACCAGCAAGTAAAAAAAAAATTGAATGGCCCTCGTTGATTAAAAGGCTTGATGTTGAGAGACTCTCAGGCTGTCAAACATCTTAAACATTGGTTATATTTGTGTTGTGTGTGTGTGTGTGTGTGTGTGTGTGTGTGTGTGTGTGTGTGTGTGTGTGTGTGTGTGTGTGTGTGTGTTGTTGTGTGTGTGTGTGTGGTGTGTGTGTGTGTGCATGTATGTTTAACCAAACTGCCCACGGTCCAAAACTCCAGGGATCTCCTTGTAGCACTGATTTGTGATGGGGGATTTTGAAGTTCCCTTGTGAAAGCACAACAAAGTTACCTCCCAAGGACTTAACATTAGCATTCAAGCATATACCAGTTTGAGACAGACTGGGCAGACCCGTCTCCCCGCTGGGTTGGTAAAAAGGCAAACAGGAATAAAGGGGGAAAGCCTTTGAAGTATAGGCTTCATAGAGCCGTCGATAGCTGCTATTGACCCCTCCTCCGCTTTCATTTACTAAGGTTCCCATTCCTAAAGCATGATTTGCTGGATACCCATTGCTATGCTAGCTCTGCTGCAGCATGCTGTCATACTGCTGATGCCAAGTATTTCCGCATTGATTACACCTCTGGGATTAGCTCAAATGCAAGTGTTGTGTGTGTGTGTGTGTGTGTGTGTGTGTGTGTGTGTGTGTGTGTGTTGTCGCCTGCCTAAGACTGTGACTGCTAGAGAGGAGTGAATCAAACACAATATCAAAGACTTATCCACTGAGGATTGTTCACATGTAAGACACTTATTGTATTTTGTACATTATGCAATCCTATGCTTTCGAACAAGCTTTTCATGTTGGGAAGAAGAAAAAAAACACCCACAGAAATAACCATAGAGGATATGTGTATAAAAATAAAAGTCGTGTTCATGTTCAGAAGATGTCTTTTAATGCAGCATCTGAAGAGATTTCCTCCCACCACATGCCCTTAAAAAACAATGGGAAGCAGGCAATATACTGTATGGAAACAACAACAACAGCATGTTAAGGGCTTCCTTGAAAAAAAGCCTGGGAACAAAAAAAATCCACAGAGAAGAAACAGCGTCAAGCAGGCAGGGAGAGAGAGATTAACAATGCAGTCCCCCGTCTTATAATTACGCCAAGGATTAAATCGTGATCAGGCATTCTGAATTGATCTTCAGGAAAAACAACAGGCACGGAGCGCTGTGTACACACAACACACCACAACACACACACACACACACACACACACACACACACACACACACACACACACACACACACACACACAACACAAGGCATTTTGCATTATTAAAATAAATCCAATTTTGATTTGATAACGGATGTGAAGGTCAGTGCAACGCTCTGACTCAAACCCCTTGCAAGCTGTCCTCTGCTGTGCGTTTGAAAGCTGTTGCTCCTCTCGTGAGAACAGCATGTGTTATTGTTAACGGTGCAGGATACTCCTGTGTAAAGCCTCAACTGTGCTACTTGCTGTAAGGTATGTTAGACAATAATTGAATAACACCCCCCCCCCCCACCAACCCACATTTTTTCTTATTTTTTAACCACTGCATGAAACCTGAGTCTGCTTTTTCTGCACTTTTCTGTACCCCTTTCACACGGTTGGATTTTAATTGATCATTCAATGTTCCTGGACATTGCCATACTGTCCTTAATTTAAAAAAAAAAAAAAAATGCAAAAATAGACATTTCAATAACCTGCCAGCTCCATCCTAATCCAATGCCCTTATAAATAAGCGGAGTGTGTTCTCGCATGGCACAGATAAGGGACATAAATAATTCTTGTATCAAAAGAAAAAATGTAATTCTGTTAGGAACTGAAGCCCGCAGCATAGATATATTTTTATTGTATTGTCTTAGTGACGTCCCCTGCAATACATGCTACCAGCAGGAACTATTTTTAGACCTGTTTGTACACGTGTGCCTTTGTGTCTGTGTGTGTTTTTTTCCCCCATTCTTTGCATGTGCTGGAGACAACCACATATGTCCTGGAACAAATCCACCAACACTGCCATGTATACCAAAAAACACAACATCACACTGCAGTTATTTCTTTTTTAAATGAAAGTGGGCTGAACTTTTTTTAGCCTGAAGCTGTTTTCTTTCCAAATGACTTTTAATGCTCAGATAGTCATTTATAATTCAGCTTTTGTTGCAACATTTAGTTTGAATGAACCCACTGGTACTTACATATATAATAGAATGAGGAGAAAACAATATTAATATACATATACAGTGCTGTTTGAAAGTTTGTGAACCCCTTGAGCATTTTGGAATTTATTGTGTTTAACCATTATTAATTCATTTTTATCAATATCAGTATTTTTTACATGAAATAACAGATGTTTGTTTTCCAGAAATCAATTGTTAAAAGACATAGAACAAATGGTTTGCCAACTGTTGTATGTGCAAAAGTTTGTGAGATCCTGAGATTTTTTTCCCTTTTATGTCTGACCTGTATGGGTTCAGTTTAAAATTCCAAAAGGTTCAAGGGATTCACAAACTTTCACACAGCACTGTAGTGTACTGTACACCTCTCCTCAGTCGGATCCATTGACCAGTTCGGCACACATGAATAAAAAACCCATCTCAGTCACATCATGAGTCTAAAATAAAACCGAATTGGGAAGCTTGACATATACAGTCTTAACGGAGCTAGGTTGCTGCGATACAAAAGCTAATCGTAGCCTTAAAGTTATCAAGGGCAACCAAGACGCTCAAATGCAACTTGTATGATCTTGGAAAGTGTGGGAGTCTGTTTGATAGAAATATAGCAAAAGGCACTTAAAATACATCCGTTTGTAAGGAAGAGTACAATTCATCTGTACTATTTTTCAAGGCACTAGAAAAAGCCTCCATCCAAGTTCACGGCATATTTTTGACTGCCCCTTGACTAGCTCTGCCACCACTCATCTTTCAGCGTCCCTCAACAAGGCCAAAGTAGAACAGACACACTGTCCAGAGAGAATATGTCCATGGTCTTTCTTTATCTAGTCTGCTGCCAAATCGTGTGTTGTGTGTGTGTGTGGTGTGTGTGGTGTAACCAACATATTTCCTGAACTGAGAAATGTATTCTTATATAGTATTTATGCTTATTTATGTATTATATGTTATGTATTTTATTTTTAGTAGTTCCTATACATTTATGTTGTCCTGTTATTTTTTTTCCCTATAATATTTTTTTAATTATTGAGGTGGAGGCTTCATACTGTATAGCCACTGTTTTTTTTGTATCTTCCTGCACTGTATTTGCTTGTTAGCTTTGTCGTTCTGTCTGTACTTTTTTAATTGTGCCGATCAAAAAATAAACCTTAAACCTTATCTGTACAGTGTCAAGATGCCATATGGAGGTGTGGGTGTAGCATGTCATGGGTGGGAGAGAGATAGATAAACCAATCCAGGTATATGGAAGGTGTTCACGGTAAAGTGTCACCCTGGTTTCCGTTCACACAGTTGTCATGACTGCCTGGCATTAGTGACAGGTGTGTGTGTGTGTGTGGGGGGGGGGGGCACACAGGGAAGAGATGGAGACAGATGCAGGGGAATGGTTTCATAGTCAGCCAATGTAAAGTGAGAACATCTGTCGGCATTACAATACGAACAAAGAATTCCAACTATCAAGCTACACATTGCGTGAGTCTATACAAGGTATATCGTTTTTAGCCCATGTTGTCGAATTCATAACTTAATCATTCATAATCTATCACCATATTTTTCTTGATGGTGATTTTTTTTATGTATTGTTCCCCACCTCAAGTGAAAAGCATAGCAGTACTTCAAGGCTCTCAACAAAGCAATATGTATGGAAAATGACCAACACATTTCATCAATTTTAAAAAATAAAGGAAAAGTGAAAGCATAGCAAAGCAGTTATGATTCACTCATGGCTGTAAAGAAGATGCCCCTAGATAGTAATTGCTTGTTTTAGTTGGTGTGGTGAATTAGCATTTGGTATTGTTGTTATGTATGATTAGGCCATTAGCAACCAAAACACACTGATGGACAAATTGTTCCAATGTGTTCAACCAAGTCGTGGAGTGGAAATCGGTTGTACTCATCTGCTTCCTTCACTTCCATAGCAAAAAAAAAAAAAGCTTGCAAATCTATTGCTTGCTAATAGCAGTGTATTATCAGCATTTTTAAAGGTGCACAGGTGCTTGCATGGCCAAAAGCAACGCAAAGAACTTTACAGCAGCGATTGCTACCAGACATGACCAGCAGGATAAACAGGATGAGGAAAGAGAGCTTCACCAGAATGCTCACCAACCAAATGTTGCTAAAAAATAAGCTAAACTGAGAGTTACTCTCTTAGCATTAAAAGTAATTGGAAGAAACAGCTGCTCGCTAAGTAAGTTCAGCCAACTTGCATTAACATACTGCAGTGCTATCTTGTAGTTTGGCTTCTTTAACAGTTATATAAATGTGAGGTGAGAGGGGGATTTGTTTACATTTGCAGAGCCTGCAGTTAGTTTACGAAATACATTTTTCTCTACATGTAATTCTTAGTATTAAATCATTTTCTCATATTTCCAAAGACAATTATTCTAAAGAACCTGGAACCAAAGGTAAGATTAAAATATGTCTGTAAACCAAACTGTTGTCCCTGTTGCTGTAAACAACAACACTGAAACGGTAACTTTACAGGAAGCTTTCTAGCTTCAAACGATGGTCCAGGGATCCTATTTTACCTGTGAGGAAAGTTTGTTTATTCAGTTGTAAGATAGTACCTTAGAAAATGTTTACTTGCACCTTTAAGGCAGCTTTGTTTCAGAACATATGGATCAGACAACAGGCTGGGGTGGTAGAATATCCTAGGGTAAAGAGTGTCCTCCTCCCAGTAACCATGAGGTCTCTGGTTTGATCCCCAGCACCGAAAAGGAGGGTGTTAGAAGTAAAACTAGTGGTGGCTGCTATTACATCTACGGTGCCCACCATCTCTACCATTGTGTCCTTGAGCAAGGCACTTAACACTGTGTGCTGGAATTTGTCGTTTGGTGTCTTCATTACTTTGTCAGACTCATGGCTAAGCAAGTATTTTTTTGTTCTGTGTTGCATGGGGAAAGGTATATTCCATAGGTTGGGGTGTCTAGGCTCAGCTGTCACATCAGATACAACACTATTCTGCAGGTATACAGGAGCCTGTCTGTGAGGTCTGTCTCGTTAGGCCCCTGTTTTGTCCCCATGTGCCCCCCCCCCTGTCAGATTGGAAGCCTTCTCTGCATTGTGGAACAAATTAAGCACAACTTTTTAAAGTCTTCATTATGGCCATTCAGTCCCAGCTCAAAGGCATCGTTCATTTAAATGATAAAAAAAAAATAGTTTAGACGTCAACATTCCACTAAGCTTATTTCCACTTTTTCAAATTGATGGGCCGTGGATAAAAAATGGCTTATGTCCAAATGCGTTTTTTTTTCTCAAATAAATGTGCCGAAGCCAAGAAGAAGAAAAAAATGGCAGCAAATCAGAGTCATCACTATGTTTATGTTCAGCTCCCAAACCTCTCCTTAAAAGCAATTTCCTTCCCTTCCCCGAAGTTGGGGGGACAATCTTTTGAAATCCTGCGAGTAAGAGGAAAAGGGAAATATTCAACTGACATCTCCGGAATTTCAATGTGCCGGGAGGAAGACATATATTATCATACAGTACAGTCCCCTGCATGTTCCCCTAGGCATTAGTGTGAGGTGGTTGTGGTATATGATGGATTTTTTTCGGTCAAAAAAACAATGTAGAAAGAGGGGATATTCATGTGCTGTATGTAGATGAGGTGTGTGTGTGTGTGTGTTGTTGAGTCGATGCCTTTGTACATGTCTGAGTGTGTGTGTACACTGTATGTGAATGTGGATATTCTTGTGTGTGTGTGTGTGTGTGTGTGTGTGTGTGTGTGTGTGTGTGTGTGTGTGTTGTGTGTTGAGCGTGCTGAGTTTGGCCTGATAACCAGAATGTGCGGCGGTCACCTTGCCTTATGATTAAAGGTTTGCGTTCTTTAGCTGCTTAAAAGGGCCTGTTTGTCCTCAAAAGGAAAAAAAAAAAAACGGAAACCCAGCTAAGAAAAAAAAGCCTGTTTTATCAGTCACAGCCAGAACTCAATATTTTTTTTTTGCTATTTGCCTCAGATTAGGCTTATTCACAAGGTCCTATAGGTGGAAACGCTTTTAAAGATAATAGAGAGAGATTAAGATCACGCTCCGAAATCCCTTAACCAGGGAGAGAGAGAAAGAAAGAAAGAAAGCCCTTTTGAAATCAACAAAACAGTCCCAACTTTTTTTCACCCTTCACGCTTTTGGATTTGGCTTAACTTCTTAAATGTCCACGTTAAGATCTCCCACACGATGCATTCAGGAGGATTATTTATTCTTCTTTCCTAGGTCAGCCACACAAATGTTATACAAAGAAAATAAAGAAAGCACAGCAGAATACATGATTAAAAAGGATGAAAAAAAAACATTCCTCTAAAGCAAAAAGAAAATTGCCAATCGGTACGAGGGGGAATAAAAAAAAATGCATTAATTTGTGTGAATCAAATGAAAGTTAAATGTACAAATAATTTTCCTTGGAACAGGACCTGGAACACTTATGATTCATTCCCATTGGCCGTCCAATCAAAGCCCTGTATGGTCACACTCTCTGCATGTTGTCATCTGTTGCTTTGCTGTCAGAGGAATTTTGGAGAGGACATTAGCTTGGCCTCACGCAGGTGTCAGTTTAGACCTGAAAATGACAATGTCACACTGCCAATGTCCCCTTTTACCGGCTCGCTCAATAATATCATAACTAGCAGGCAATCGGGCTCTCTATGAATAGATTACAGATGAATTGGCCTTGCACTTATTAATCAAATTCCAAATGGCAATGGCTCTCAATGGCAAGCTGGGTTATTGTTAGGACAAGGGATGCAGGGCACTAACAAAAGCAAAGGGCTTCTTTTAACCCTTGTAATTAATTTAATTCAGTATTTTTTCAAGTGGGGGTTGTATGAGGTTCTTTGTCATAGTTATTGTGGTTACCTTATGGAGATGGTGATCAGCGCTGCAACTTTAACTTTCCACAGCTTTAGTTTGCCGCCCATATAGCCCTTGTTTGTATCCCTCCACCAATCAGCTGCTCTACTCAGAGCTATACTGCAGATTATTTCAAGAGGCGCAATACTAAAATAAATACAGGATTCTTTGTCTTCTTTGTTGACATTTCTTCTCGTCTTCCCTCCTTGTTCTTTTCGCCCGCGGTTGAGTTTTTGCCCAGTTGAGGTCAAGTGAGAAAAAAGGTGAGCAGCTGATGTGTTGTCAGTGAACAGTGGCAGCGTGCCCCTCCTGTAGTGGGAAGAGTTGTTGAAATGACCCTCGCTCACAACCCACTAATCAGTGCTGTCACTGGGGGAGGGAGGAGGTCCGGCCACCCCCCCCCATCCACACACATCCACAGTCATTGGAGCAAAGCCTGCCCCTGCCATTAATAAAGAGTCACATTTACATACACTGACAGGTATACACAGAGCTCACACCACGCCCATCAGCAAGGACTCTGCATACACACTGTCGCTTAGACCTACACTCACTTGTGTTTTTATTACATTTTTTTATGTATTGTTCCTTTATTTTGTTGGGAACAATCCATCTAGTGGCTCAATTTGAGTGATTGTGCTTTTTTGATCTCCAGCCCCACTAACGTGACGCAGTAAACCAGCATTGCCCTTAAATTACAACAATTATCACAGTGAGCAAATGAACACAGAAAACAATCAGAATCAAACAGAGAGAAAATGAACAGCAGAAAACAAGGATTAAAATTGTCACTAAAGTCAGTGTGTGTGTGTGTGTGTTGTGGTGTGTGTGTGTGTGGTTGGTGTGTGTGTGTGTGTGTGTGTGTGTGTGTGTGTGTGTGTGTGTGTGTGTGTGTGTGTGTGTGTGTGTGTGTGTGTGTGTGTGTGTGTGTGTGTGTGTGTGTGTGTGTTGTGTGTGTGTTATTTCTACTTGTATGTATTTCATAGCATCAAATCAGCTCTGGGGTCACAAGACCATACATCAAGTCATGACACACGAGAGCATACAAGATTTGATTCGACCGAATAATCATCTGTAATAGTGGGTTACACGCATATCACAGTGTATCACAGTTTTGTCAAACTTGGAATAAAGACAAATGGCTTCAACGGCATAATTAACGTGCCACAGACCTGGTTATTTTGGAGTATGATTGTACCGAGCCCATCAGGTGAGGTAGAAGGTCAAGGGGGGGTTTTTCAAAAGTGTCCTCCACACAGAGAAATAGTTGATGTTCCATATTACGCCTTCCTTCAACATCTCTTATTCCTAGTGGTCGCCCCGTTTGCTTCTGGGGGCCTTTTTTTTTTTTACGATCGATCACACAAGGTTACGCACTGTCAGATCTTGGGTGTCAGATCACGATTTAAGATACTCCCAAGACAAGATTCTACATTGGTTGTGTGTGATTAATGCAACTGAAATCCCGCGGTTGGGGTTTGTGTACATCTGTGGACACGTGATATGAGAGGTGTGTGTGTGTGTGTGTGTGTGTGTGTGTGTTGTGTGGTGGTGTGTGTGTGTGTTGTGTGTGTCTGGTGTGTGTGTGTGTGTGTGTGTGTGTGTGTGTGTGTGTGTGTGGTGTTTGGGTGGGAGGCACCAGACCGGTAATTAAAGCATTTACTGGTGTTTTTTTTACCTGTCAAATCTTTTTTTTTTGGCAATGTCTGCCTCGAGTCGTTGCATCAGTACTTCTGTACATGAAATATACAGGTCTGTACTACTCTGAGTGTATATACAAAGGTATCTGTCTATCTGAGACAGGATACTAAGAATCGTGTAACACGTGACATTAAGCTTGTGGAGCACTCTTTGACAGTTCTCTCTAAACAAATGACAAATTTTTTTCAAATGGAGAAAGAAAAAAGGTGTTGCAAGAGATTATTGTCACCATCACACCATTTGCTTGATCAAAGACAATCTGGCAGTGTGACTGGACAGCCATAGTAATACCTGCCATTGCCCCAGAAAAAAATAATATATATGCTGATTATCCCTGTATTATTTGTGTACATGTTTCTCTACTCATCCAGGGGTAAAACTAGAGCATTCCTGTCAGTTGTTGTTGCTCAAGTAAAAGATATGCGACGTGGAATAACTTGTAATGTTTGATGAGCCACTTAAGGCACAACAGCATGCCAATACAGCAGTATTACTTGTGAAAATGATTTTTTGCAAAACAACTTTACAAATGATCTCAGGGATTTTGAAAGACAAAAACAATATTAAGAAAAAAACTCTTGATAGAATGCTATGGATCTTGGTTTAAGATGGAGAGCAGATGGCAGGAGGATTGTGGAGAAAAAAAAACGACAAAATCCTTTGATATGTCTGCAACATCTCCTTCAAGAGGCAATCAGCAAATACCAGTATGTGTGAAAGCTGTGTTCGGAGTGCACACCGGAAACTTGTGCACACATTGGAAAAGGGAGATTCCCAAGGGTCGGCCAGTGCTGTCAGTGCTTAAAGCTGGGGTGGAGGATTTGGGGAGAAAATGGCAGTTGGGATAGAGATTTGAATTCAAATACCTCAACCGCTCCACTTGTTCTCTTTGGTCCCTCCCTGACACGCTCTACACCAACAAAGTCGTGCCAAAGTGAATGGACAGTCCCAACAGCCAATAAGAAAAGAGAATCTGAGCCTCGCTCTGATTGATCAAAGTGTACAGCTCATGTTAACTTTTGACCAATCAGAAATCATATACCCCAGCTTTAAGCAGCAGATATCTGCAAGGACATCCTTTGAACAATGTATCTCATACCTGTGTACTCTGTTTACGCAATACATGTGTTTAGTGTCCACAATGTAAATATTCACACAGAATTTGAAAAAAATATAACGTATGAGCAATCCATGTTATTAGATTTCAAAAGCTATATGTTGCTCATAGGTTATATGGTAGCGCGGTAATAGCACAAGCACCTTTTTCCCTTGTGCCCACATGCGTTTAAGAGTAAGCAGAGATTGTACAGTGACATAGTATTCAAAATCACACAGTCAATTCAATTGGACATTTCCATAATCTAATGTGTTAACACATTTTTAGGTGGTAAAAAAGTTAAAAAGTAGAGCCGTAAAGTTAACTTTAATGGTGAGGACTTTAATTAAAATAATGACAGTGACAGTTTTTTTTTTCTTTGACAATAGACACTTCTTTTACAATTTTTTGAACAAGTTCCAACAGAAACACGATAAAACACTTCTTGTCCAGACACACACACACACACAGTGATCCTTTATGATTAAAATCAAAGACCGGGGCCTGTAGAAGCGTAGAGCATTCACTTTGACGGACTACTCTGAAGTTCAACTCTTCATCTGGTTGTCTGTAGTACAGTCCATATTAAAAAGGAGCTTCCACCTATCCATAAAAAAATCCCCACAGTGCCCGATTTAACGCTATCCAAATAGAATAAAGCATCTTATTCCCAATGCACTGGGGAAATGCAAATGTCATGCCCATTTCTCAACGTAATGCCAGGTCCGGCCATAAATTATACGCAGCTCCCATCTCCCCTTAAGGAGCTAATGCCATAATTCACAATATATTATAATTGGAACGGTCATAAAATATGTGTTTCTCTGTAAATACTGGATGGAGGCTAGGTAATTCAATTCACCATACATGGGGGTAAATTTACACTGGCTGCGCATCAGTAGCTAATTTCCATGGGGAAATTAATCTCCGCAGGGTCTGGCATGAACGCTGACCACTGTCTCCTGTGTACATATTGACAGTGGGGGGGGGGGGGGAGTGGCTATATAACAAGCTCATAAATGCAACAGCTAAGTCTGTCTGCACAACTGTACAGCCTGCTATATTATGAAATCCATAGTCAAGCTGAAATGAAGCACTTAGGGACTGACATGACTTGACAGTAGAAGGGTCTGTGGAGAGGAAAAAAGCTAAAAGGCAGGCGCTTGTGCTTAAGAGTTTTTGAGAGCTAACTTTATTTTAAGGGGAGGTATGATTATTCCTCACAGGTTTTGTAAGCCTCCATGACCACTCGGTTTTTTCTGGATATAACACATTTGAACATACTTGCATATAGACAATCAAAATTCAGCATGGCTTTCCATTCTTGACGTCCATTCTTTATGTCACCAATTGATGAACGGCATTTCTCAAGCTAGATTAAACCCCATTTCAAAGAGCGTAAAAGCAATGCCTTTGTTTTGTAAATCACGCAAGGCTCTTCCCTTCCAAAATCTTGGATTCATAACTGTGGTGGATTCCAAGAAATCCCACTATAGCTGCCATGGATTGATGCAATCCATGTTGGTTTTTGAAGACTTCCTGGGCATGCCATCACTGCTGGCCTATATGGGTCTGATGGTGCCAATGAAGGCCCAACCTTCCTATCTTTTAAGCCATGCATCTTCTACTCATGAAGAGCTATAAACATCTTACCAGTCCTCAACTTCTCAAAGAGTCATTGTTTCCTGCAAAAAGACTGCAATGCAACCATGCATCTGCACAACTTGTAGACACAGAATGGTCGGCACTCCTGCAGATTTAAGGCCACCATCTAAAGTGTGGCCAGTATATCCAGCTTTGAGTCAAGGATCCCATGTTAAATGTGTTGTGTAGCTGAATACCGAAATCACTAGAATTTGGTTCAGAATTTGTATCTGAGGCAAAAGTCCAATAGGCATCCATTTGTTTGTGCAGTGTGTGTATTTGACTCCTAGCTGGTCTACTCCAGCAGAACTGCTTTGTCAGTTAGACAAATAGCTTATCTCGGCGATCCTACCCTCTTCTTGTATCGATTGGCGATTGTTAGGAAGTAGCCACAATTTCAACTTTTCTCTCTAGCCGTTTCTCCATATGTTCAACTTCTTATAGACTGGTTGTGATCCAGCAATGTTAATGGACTTAGGGACAGTGTTAAATACAAGACATACTGTGATCACAGCTTAACCGATCTGACACAAAGTATATTCTAGCTCTGTTCTAAACTTTATTGGATACAAAAGCAATTAAAGAACCGTAAAATCAAGTTATATTCCTGTTTGGGGAATCACAAAGCATTGGCAGAACATCAGACTGATAGACTGTTACTTGATCACCATTGTCAGATCCGTCTGTTCAAATCAGATCATGAGTTTAAAAAAAAAAGATACATCATTTCCATAATGATTTCCCATCAGAGACATCCATAGCTTCAGTTTCCTTTCTGTCTATTCCTGGATGTCACCCCTCACCCCCCACCCCCCCACACACTCATAACAATAACATCCTGGTACAACACCTGCCACATTATGTGATGACGTGAACCATCCCACCGTCCCTGGCTCCCATCTGGCAGCTGCCTACATTGTAACCGTTCGCTTACACTGGGGTTAATGAAACCCCGTGTTAGCAAGCGCACCTCTACGTTCAGGGCTCAAGCTGCTCGGAGATTCCTGTGTGGAGCCCTGAAGGATTGGCTCCATTATGGATGCCAGCAAGGGGCTACACACACACACACACACACACACACACACACACACACACACACACACACGCACACGCACACTTCCTGAATAAAATAATGCCCACACCTGCTACCTGCATGGGCTCAGCTTGTTGCCATGCGACCGTAGAGATGATGCATGCTGCTGATGCACTGCTCATGCTGTGTGCACAATGTCTCCAATTACAATAGGATTAGCGCACTTCCAAAGATGTTAACTTATTATTAACACTGCCCGGCCCAACAAAAAAAAAAGTCACCACCTGGATTCTACTAAGCAAATAAGCAAGAGCTCTCCATCGGTCATACACTGCAGTGATTCATATGTTTCAGTTGGTAACAGGTTGTTTAACCTTAACTGATGTAGTGAACAACTTATTTCTTAATTGTCATGTTTTGTATGGGGATTCCTGACTGAATTTCCGTCTTGTAACAATATTTCCCTTTATGTAAACGTTTGGGATTGGTAGGGATCAAAGCTTCACCAGCTATACCCCCACGTTAAGCCTTAGCTTCAAAAGGAATGAGCACCCTGTTAAAATGTAGTATACACAACCAAAGTTAGTGCTTGTATATTGCCACATTGAAATGCTTGTAAGTGTATTTCCTAACAGCCAGCTTGTCGGCTATGATCCATTGACAATCACTGCTATTTCACACCGCTACACACCGTGGATAACACCAACAATTTATTTTCAAATGTGTTGGATGACACAAGGATGGGAGGTCTGCTTTTACCGTTAGACTTGGCTATAATATACACAGTATATGTGTGAGGTATTCCATGCCTGTGACTTTCTCTGTGTGGGTGCTATCTAGCATACACTATTTCTGAAGGATTCATAATCACGAGTAAAAAAAAAGGCACTCTTCTTTGTGTCTTCTCACCCATCATCTTCAATCTCTCTTCACTCTTTCTTACCGCTATACGGAACAGCACTTACACAGTATAATCAATCTCAAAAGATGTGGCTTTTTTTTTTGTATAGGAAAATTACCCCTGTGAGAATCAAGGTGTAGGGAGCATTCGTTTGTGTGAAGATGTGGAGTATATGTTGAAGAGTATATATAGGTGTGTGTGTGTGTGTGTGTGTGTGTGTGTGTGTGTGTGTGTGTGTGTGTGGAAGACTCAGCAAACATAAAAAAGACGAGTGGGGGTTATTGTACCAAGCTACTGTTTTGATAAGTGTTTTAAGAGTCCAAAGAAGGAGCAGAGGAGTCAACGATGCAGATGATAGTCTGATGCGGAGGGCTTTTATCTATAATTACATGTCACTTGCATCGACACGAGCTCATTTACCACAAAAGAGTCGCTGCACACCCACCCATCCACCCTCATCCCATCCCATCCCACGTCCCTTGCTAGTGTGTCTCTGGCTGATTGTGGGAGACCAGAGGTGAACTTGAACTACTGTCATGGATTTATGTTGGATCATCATTCAAAAAGACCCCTTCAGAAAATGATGGCATGAGTTCCCATGGAAAGGCATAATGACATTCCTCACGTATACATCGCGAATCCAGAAATGTCCATTGAAATGCAAGCAATCCAAACTGCAAAGTTTTCAAGTTGACCATTAGGTTTTTTACCATGACACTGCACATGAATAGGGTAAAAAAAATGTACTTATCGTGAAACTATTCTGATTGAATACTTTCATTGAAAGAATATTGTTTATTTTTTCATTATTTTTCCGAAATGTTTCAATACATTTGCAAATTTGGCAATTGGTTTTGAGTACAACATGTATCATTAATCAGATAATTAACAACATGTGAACAGATCCTTTGGTAACAACCCTCAGAATAGGGCTAAAGGTGATTAAATGTAGGTGCTTTAGAAGTTGAGAGTATTGTGGGGGGAAAAAAATTATGTTGAGATAATGGCCGTTAAAGATGGTTGTATCGGAGAAATATACAGACGCAAAACAGACACGTTTTAGTCAAAACAACACCTAAATGTAAATTATAGAAGTGTTATACTAGCGTGAAAGAAGATGTGTTATGGAAGAAAAAAGGCCAAAAATCTCAATATTGATCCTTGCTTGAAACAATTCCATTTTTGTTTGCCGTATCTCGCCTTTAAACATATCAACATCTTACTGATCCCCTTTTCTCTCTAGCCATCACCTGGGGAGGGCCTGGCTCACAGTCTGAAAAACCCTCTGCACTCTGAACTAAGACCATGGTTAACCGTGGTAAACATTATACCTGCTAAACATCAGAATGTAACCACAGTCAGTGTGAGCATGAAGCTATGCTGGTGGTAGCACTTAGCTTGGCACACCACTGTGCCTGAGCAAAGCATGACAGAGCTGCTAATAAGGGCCGTAGACTCTCACACCACATCCAATATAATACCCATACATTTATGTTATTTAGTATGGCAGGACAATATTTAGGATGTCACAATGTCCAATGCAATGTGCCTAAAAATGTATTATTTTTTTTAAACCTTTATTTATACAGGTAAATTCCATCGAGACCGGAGACTCTTTTTTTCAAGGCAGACCTGTTCCCATTCCCACGTTACCGTTCACACACACATTCATACACCGATAGCAGGCTATCGACATTCACACGAGGCAAGGTGGGTGAAGTGTCTTGCCCAAGGACATAACAACCATGACACAGGTTGCAAGGCGGGGATCAAACCGCCAACCCTTTGATCATTGGCCGACCCGCTCTACCATCTGTTTTTTTTTGCTTTTGCAGTGAACAAACCAGCGGGGTTTTTTCTTTGGCTTTTCTGACCTACAATCCTCAGTACAGGGGAAGTTACATCACATCAACTCAACCGTCAAGAGAGAACAGCCAGCGATGTGACGGCTTAAGCAAAAGGGTCAAGTTCAAGGTGCAAAAGTTATGACAAAATAGTACGTCCCAGTTGTATGCACGCTGCAAGCAAACTAGATACTTTAAATGTAGTATGTATGTAGTATAGTAAAAATAAAGAGTGTGCGATTTGGAACAAAGCAGGGTTAGTGGTCCTCCATCATTGAGTGCAATACATTGCTCTTGTGTGGAATGTTACACACACGTGATTACTTTGTAATAATATCCTCTCTTTATTTGACCGACTGTCTCCTGTCTAAACATTTAAGTTTCACACCGTATCTGGGATCCTTACCCTTTTATCTAATTTATTATTCGCATTACTTTTTTAACTTTGCGAGATCCCGTCACTTGATTAACAGCAGAGAAACTGCTTGAGTTGGTATGGATGAAAGCATTGACTTAGTACAAGGGCGGTTGCCATTGATATTCAAGTAATTCGATTTAGTCTGACTAGTCACTCCACAGATTGGATATGACAGTGACGACCTCAAAAGTCTGTCGTGGTTTGTGCAGATGACGTTGCATTTCCCAAAGCCTCCAAGGTCAAACTCAAGTGCTATTATTTTTTTTTTATAAAGCTGATGATGTGTTGATTAAGGGTAAGCTTTCATTGTTAAACGCTTGTCACTCAATTTATTTAACATCAATTTCCCTTCTGGCAATGACAAAGTGTTTGATTTTGCTGATTTGCCTTTGAAATTGCAAATGGGGGTGTCTCCTTGGAGCGAGCCGCATGCCACCACTCAATTTAGTTCCTTTGTGTGTGTGTGTGTGTGACTTTTTTGGCGGAGGTCAGCGTTCAACAATAACTGCCATTTCTCAGTGGAATCCTCCTCCCGACCAGATAACATGAACATAATATTTAAAAAAAAAAACATAACAGAAACGCTATCAGCAGAGGCATGCATGGGGGAAAAGGCACGGGGGAGATAAGCAGAAGAGAAGGGGGAGCTTGGGCTTGGTCAAACTCCCACTGATAAAAAAAAAAGCTGAGATTGATTTGCATTATGTAACAATATGCAAAATGTTGTACGATGGAAGAAGAAAAATTAACAGGGCACTTTTTATTTTTGTCGACATTCACTGACTGAACTTTATTTTATATACTTTATAGGACTTTAACTGCTTTACAGTATGAATGCCCTAACTAAATTCATTCCTAGCTAAGGCAAAATATAGAAGGGATTTTTTATGCTCTTCATCATCACCTTGTTTATGACTATCACACAAGGGGCAATAGGTGCTCCAGCAGACACGGCCAATTACCTTAACTCATTAAAAAGCCTGCTAGGAAGCTAATCTTAGTGCGGCATCTTGACCTGGCAGTAAATATGTAATCACGTGCAAACACATTTCAGCTATAGCTGTTCGCCTGTACCATGCTGTACCAATACAAATGGTAAAGCAGCGGAAAACGTGCCTATCACAATTCACATTTTTCTTTTTGAAGTCCTGCTACCTTATCGATGCATTGGATTGGAATGGTTTAAAAAATGGCTGCGGTTAACAGTTACCTAGTATACAACCTTGTCTTTTTTCCTTTTTTTTAATGATTTAATGATAACTTTTTTTAAGGCGCCCCCTTCCTCGCAACCTTGGTTTTTGACACAAAGCATGTGTGTCAGGGCTCCCAGTAGAAGGGCACACCTGTCCTCACCAGGTGTTCAAAGCTCTCTCCTCAGTCTTGCTACGCCCCTCCCCCCCCCTCTCCTTTTTGCCTTGTGTTATTATTTTTCCAGTTACATTTCTTATTCTCTATTTATCTGCTAATGAGGGAACATATAAAATACACAAACATGTCAGTGCACTCGTGACCTGACGCAACCTCATCTTACCAGGTTGAGGTTGCTGATATACTCGGTATTGTCTTCCCTGCGAATAAAAAAAAAAAATCAATTTCAATAGCATGGCAATGAACATTACCTGGCCTTGAATGTCACATGATTACTACGTCAATTACCAGTTGTGTTTTTTCCCCCCGTTGCCCTTGGTTATATTGACATTCTTAAATTGAGCTGTACGAGGGACAAAGGACTCCCAACTGCTTTTGACTGAGTGTGTTCTGGAGGAGTAAACCCCCATCTCACCACGGACAGACTGTAAGCTGGCAGTGCATTCAGCAAGGATCTGCATGTCATAATGGGATATCATTACTTCACTAGCCTCATTACAAGGTCCTCATCTGCGGGGCTTGAGTGTAATGTTAATTAGTATGGAGGAGTTCGACCAAAAGGGGCATTGTAGCACCAAAAAAAAATGCCATTTTGATTGGATTTTGCTCCCTTTTCATCTCATTAGGACCTCTATAATGGCCTGTTTTGGGTTGTCAGCCAAAGCAAATACAGCAGTTGTGAGGGAAAGGGGTGTTCATGTGTGTTAAAGTGACTCTGGGATTGCCTGAAATGACACTGCTTTTACCAGCCTTGGGTGAAAAAAATCATTATGTGTGTGAGACTGTGTGTGTGGTTATGTCTTGCACTAGCCCTTTGAAAAACCAGAGACACCTGCTGCACAGCGGAATTGCCAGAAGCCATTTGCATTGGAGATCCCCTTTTGCACAGGACTGAAAGCGCAATTACCAGCTCAGCTGTAGTTAAAAAAAAGGCAAACATTCCCTCAGTGAAAGACTGTGAATCCACAAAATCCATTCATGATCATGGTGGTAGCATGGCCTTGAGGAAAAAGGGGGTCCAACCAGTAACCACAAGGTCTCTGGTTCAATCCCGGCACCGGACAGGAGTGTGTTATTTGTAAAATTAGTAGTAGCTGGTATTACATCTACAGTGCCCAGCATCTCTACCATTGTGTCCTTGAGCAAGGCACTTAACCCCACACTGTTTAAGGGGCGCCTTAATGGCTGATCCTGTACTCTGACCCCCTTCAAAGTGTGGTAACTTGAGAGGGGATATGCGAAGAATGCATTTCGACATACAGTACCTTGTGTAAATTGACAGATAAAGAAACTTAACTTAAACTTAAATGCTTATCTAAAACACAAACTATCCACAAATACAGTGACCCAAAACTGAATGCATTCTTTTCACTGGAGGCAGAATGCAACATGTCATAGATGGGTATAAGCAGGTTTTTCATAGTTCCACCCCCACTACAGCTTAACATAACGCAAAAAATACTATCACAGTTCTTTTTATGCCACAGTGCTTTAGAAAAATAAATGAAGCGGCTTGCTGCACCTTCAACAGTGTGTTTGGAAAATGATTACTTTTTTTTAACATGATCTCACGCCATATTTCTAGAACAGTCTTGTAAGCACATATGGTTTGCTAGTGATGTGTGTAGAATTACAGTCACACACTGGGATTACAGCAGTGTATAGTGGGGCTCACGTTGGCTCAGCGCATGTCCGACGTCGAACGGGAGGTTTGTGTGTGTGTGTGTGTGTGTGTGTGTGTGTGTGTGTGTGTGTGTGTGTGTGTGTGTGTGTGTGTGTGTGTGTGTGTGTGTGTGTGTGTGTGTGTGTGTGTGTGTTGTGTGTGTGTGTGTGTGTGTGTGTGTAAGTGGTATCAGGCTGTCATAGGGTCCCCCAGGGGCACTTCCCTCTTGTCTTCCTCTTGTCTATGTCATATCACCCATTTGTGGCACTGCACACCTGACCCTATAGGCACCTTTGAAAGTGTGTGTGTGTGTGTGTGTGTGTGTGTGTGTGTGTGTGGGTTCTCATTTCTTTCTTTCATGTGTCACACCGCCGCACATCATGTCTGCACTTATATGTTCAGCTCTCCCACTCACACTCTCTCTCAACCTCACACACACACACACACACCACACACACATACACACACACACACGCACACACACACACATTCAGGTCAGGGTCTTAGAATGGGGGGGAGAACCCACCACAGGCAGGCTGGTATCCAGGCTTCTCTGCCGTTTGAGCTCAGCTGTCTTATGGCGCTTTTCCACCGAAAATGTAGCTCGACTCGACTCAACTCGACTCAGTTTAACTTGGTTTGGTAGCAGCACGGGTCGTTTTCCACCGAAAATAGTACCTCATGGACGTGGGCGGGGTTGTCGTAAGGGGCTGAAAGCCAACTCCGGAGTCAAGTAGCAAAGCAGAAATTACGAGCAGTTGTTGCACTATTAACTGAACCAACCGCCAAAAACACGGATGAGAAATGTTTAAGAAAATACTCCCCTTGTATCTGTTCGCTAAAAGAAGTAGAAGAATATTGCTACGGGCCGTTAAAAGGGAGGGTGTGTGTCCTGATGTGTGACTGCCACACAGCTGTAGGGATGCGTCACGTACATCCCTATGCACGTAAACACGGGCATGATAAAGTTGACTGTTAAGTGCTTGTTTCAGGATACGTGTTTTCAAATGCAAGCCGTGTCTCAGCCTGAATATTTTATTGAGTTAATCAGTGCAGTCCGAGGCTTGTAATGTTATCGCTCGCTATCATGTCTGTCCCAGCTTGCTGCTATAGGCTATTTAGCCTAGCTGCGTCTCCTCTCGGATGTTCAAAGTAACTTCCCCAACAGCCAACACAAAAGGGTGAGCTTAGCGAATATATGGAGAGAAAAAAATCGGGTCTGTGATGCAAATCAAATGAAAGAGAGCCAAAGAAGGCTGCACGCGGCGAGACAAAATACACATAAAAGTCCCGGAGAGTTGTTGAGAATCAAGGGGAGAATAATCAACAGAATGAAGCCGGCAGACGGTAGTCTCTGGCCAATCAGCGGCCGGCCGTCTGCCGACGTCACCTTTTAGCTCGACTCAGCTCGCTTGGTCCCTAGAGCGAGGTGATACTAAAAAAGCACCCGCTAGCAGGTACCAGGTACCATGAAATTGCGGTGGAAACGCCAAAAATGCGAGTTGAGTCGAGTCGAGTCGAGCTGATACCATGCGGTGGAAAAGCGCCATTAGTCTCATCCGCCTTTGAAGTGCATAGAGACAGTTGGATGTTGGAGGAGCTGTGTGTGTGCGCTCCTTTGGCTGAGGAGAAAGCTGCGGAGTAACATCAATGGGCTCGACACGGTCATCATCCAAGCGCACACACACACACACACACACACACACACACACACACACACACACACACACACACACACACACACAGACACTGTAAATACAGGCTCACAAGAGATGCAGTGATGGAGAAGGACAGAAAAGAAAAAAGAAGAAAAATAAACTTCCCAACAGAGGAGAATACTAGAATAAACCAAAAAACTTGGAGTGTAAACAAAAACCACGCGAGCCAAGAGATGCAGGCTTACTCAAGGTCATGACCCTATCAGTTTCAGCAATACCCAACGGTGTAGGGAGAGCGGTGGTTTCCATTAAGTGAGGACAGTTGAAGCCCAGTAGAGAGCTACAGTGTAGCATAATAGAATGGGGGGGGAAAAAATCCTGAAGGTTAGAAGGGGAGTATCAGAGGAGCTAGAGTAAAGTGTTTTCAGATGACTGCTGTGTGTGTGTAGGGGGTGAGAGGGGGGGAGGGGGTGGAGAGGCTTGTGCTGGAGGGGGTCAAGGTGCCAAAAGAATGGAGGAGACAGACTATAACACAAGGGGGAAAAGAGGAAGTGAGGAGATAGTCCTAACCAAGAGCTTATGACACCATGGGAGATGACTCCAGGGTCAGTAGTGGGTGTGTCATCAAACCCCTAGTTAATAGTAGAGCTCCACACACACTACAGTATAGGTATCATCAGCACAGGTAAGAAGAAGTCTTAGATAAAAATAATCTTACCAAAATAAACACACACCGACTTTTGGTTGTATCTGGCGCAAAGCTATGGCAAAGCTAACCGGCGACAATTTTAGATGTAACACCTAGAAACATCCTCCCACACTCCCTGATCTCCACAACAAAATAGGGGAAAACCATCTGCTATTTTTCTTTGGACTCCAAATGCATGAATGGTGCTAAACTAACACTCCTCATAAGAGTATAGCAGCGTGAAACAGTGTGAGGCAACACTGTTTGTGTTAGTTTATAAAAAAAAGGAATGGAGCATAGCGTTAGTGGTCATCTGATTATTGTGTTCCCTCTCCTTTCCACTGATTGGTCCATTCCCCTATCTTGTCATCTGATTGGTCAGTTTCTTCTCCTCTCATGTCCTATGAATGGTCAGATCCCACCCCTCCTCTCTGATTGGCCTGCCCCCTCTCTTATCCTCTGGTCCGTTTTGTATATAAACTCAAAGGAAAGTGCTCTGGAGGATAAGCATATAGAAGCACAATGGAACTTAGGTTGCGTTCCGAATTGCATACTTTCTACTATATAGTATGTAGAAAAAAGATTTAGGATGTCCCGATTCTTGTGGCCAGATTTAGGATGGTTAGAAGTACTACTTCATGCGGCCAAGATTGTTTGTGTTGAAAACTGCATCCTATTTGGGCGATTCTGACCCACAATCCAGTGCGCACGTGAAGTGACGTCACATCGACGAAGCCTCCATATGAAAACAAACGGGGATGCGACGGATATAAAAGCAAGAGGCAAGATCAAGGCGCAATGTTATGATGAAATAAGAGAGTAAAGTATGTCCCAATAGTATGCCTACTGCATCCTAACTAGATTATTTGTATCGTTGTATGTAGTATGTAGAATAACAATGCAACCATGGCCTTCTGCTTTCTCCACCATCTTCTAACAGCAGGATCATATCATGTGCGTGCCAGTCCATAGGGAATTGCAGGGGAGAGAAGACATTTGTCTTTTCCTAAAGAGGTGTGGCACAGATGAAAGTGTCTCCTATAAGAACAACCCCTCGGGCTGTAGCAGGATAGCACTGTCCAATTACCTAGACCCATCTAAAATGGCTGGTAGTGACGCAGCAGCTCATCCTCTGCCAGGAAAAGGGAAGTTGTTAACCCTTTTTCATTAAGGCCTAACTCAATTCAAGTTGATTGTGTGCACTTAATCTAGACAAAAAAAAATGTGTGTGTCTTGTATCCTGATGTTAAACAACTGAGTTATATGTATGGCCTGCAGGATTAGCAGGACAGTTGTAATCGATGCATCATACACCTCCACCGATGATTTCTAGCCACCTCTGTCTGTCCAGTTGTTCATCTGACTGGGACCAACCTATTCAGAAAACTATATCATCCAATGTTATCTTAGCTACCAATACTGTAGTAAAAAACCCATTGATTTTTGTAACCCTAAGACCTTTTTCTCAGTCGCTATCGTGAAAACTTTTTTGCATCTCTTGGCTCCCCTAATTTTTAAGCCACACACCTCTGCACTTTCAATGTGAGCAAACTGTAGATTTTACAAGACTATGTGACTTTTGTTCGAAGTACCACCACCGGGATAGACTAGATTTAGATTTCGGAGCATCACCCATCCACAGATATTGGCCGTATGCACATTCATGCATTCATTCATGCAGCAAAAATGGAAGAAATCTAGAGATGCATTATTAACCATTTATTACATTGGTTTAACCCATTTTTTGGTGAGACTGTGACCCTAAATGTGGTGCCATGTAATATTTAAGCAGGGAGCTCTTCTGGTAGCCAATGAGGGGAAATGCTAACACCACTTGAGCCATTGACTCTATTTGAGTATTCCCATTCTTAATAAGGCGGATTCCTATTTTAAATACTAAATGTTTATCAGCAAATCATATGTAGGATTATACAGCATGAAAAGTCTTCATAGTGCCCAGAACCAAGTAAAATAAAACCGTTATAATCCCATGACAAGTGGGCAAAGTCCCATCTGCTTACTGGACCTTGCTATACGTTTTGTTTTCTCAAATGCTGTTTACAAGTTCATGAATGGACTTTAATGGAGCTTAATGTTTGAAACCAACCAGATGAGATGGAAATGTCAACGTCTTCGATTCCATGACAACCTGGTTAAATTGCATGTGTTGATGACATACTGTATGATGGAAAACTACTAAATTAACCTTTTGTTGAGATGTGTCTCTCAAAAAAGACTGTAATCTAATTGAATGTAAATATATGCCATTTTATACAGTATATAATGCAATTTCTTGCTGCAAGGTGCGAACACACACACACACACACACACACACACACACACACACACACACACACACACACACACACACACACCTCCATCCACTCCATCCTCAAGCAATCAAGCCAACCGTGCAAACTTTCAGGCTGTTCAACTAATGAAGACACATAAGTAAGCTGTATTTGCACTCAATAAATAATAATTACAGCCGTATCCAGAGAGCTCCAGTTTCCTCCTGTGCTTAATTAGCCGTGTATCTCGATCGACTCTAGGTGTAATACCTCATCAGCCAGGAGTATCATTCCAACACATGAAATCACCTCTGAGCCATTCAAAAGCAAGGAGGGATGAACTGTAAGGTTGCTTCTGTCTAACGTCCTTCAAATGTGAGTACATACATTGCTACCGAATATTCACTGGTAAAAAAAAATATATACTATTATATTTATATAGGGGAGAGTGGCCTAAGTTGTGCAACTTTTCACTCAAAGTGACTTTAAAGTAAGGCCTTGACAGTAAAGTCTCCAACTCAAATATGTACATATATTTCAGGGTGTTGTGCATCCCTGGCAATAAAAAATTTGGATCTGGAATAAACTGTTGAAGAAATATAGCTTTCGGAAAAAAAGTTGTCTTGTTGCCCCTAATACTATCTAATTTTGTTATCTCTTATTTTATCCATTATTTTTGAAAGGGTTGATTTGTGTCCTCCTGACATTATGCCCCAAAAAGCTCACTTTATTAATTGATTTTCCTTTTGTTGATAAAATGCCTGAAAATAGCAATAACATCCTGTAGTTTTGTCTCTGGTTTTTTTATATGTGCACTCTTGCTCTTTACTGCAGTGGTCCAACTATGTCTCCCCCCCCCCCCCCGTCCCCCCGTCTCCATGACCACTAAGAGAAAACAGCCTTTTGAGGCCATACGTGAGAGAGGGCACCATCCGAGAGGTTGATAATTGCACAGCACTCTAGCTCTTTTTACAGCATGCGGTCTTGAAAAAAGCACTGCAGAGAGAGAAGGAAAAACATTAATAGCACTAGATGATGGAGCAAGACAAGAGGGAAGTAAAAATCAGAAGGAGCAAAAACTTTTTATTTTTCATCTGGTCGACTAGAACTTTCTGTCATACACGTGTGCAGCTTGACAGTACATGGCATAATTCTGATTGAAGGTGGTAACAGCGAAAGCCAGGCCTCCAATTAAAGTCGATAATCTTAAAGCATTTAAGTGTACTGACATGTTTAGCCTACTGTAAAGGATTTATATTTTATATTATAGTAAAAAAAAATATTATGTGTAAATGCCACTTAGCGGCCTCCTCCATTTCAAGTTTTACAATAGCTCGGATGATGGCGATAATTACATTTGCCATCTGTGTCTTGCAAGAGCATCTAGTAGTCTCTGGCTTGTTATGCACTTTTTTGTTTGCTCGGAATCACAAATGTGCCGTAGACGCAAGGTGGCCAAGGCATTTTACATGCATGGCACATGATAGTGTGTATGTTAGCCTAGAACTAATAAGGTAAAAAAGGGTTGACTCTTGTGTTTGTATGAGTGTGTGTGTAAGAGGAGGAGACACAAAAAGGAGTGAAAGCGCTCCCCATGCCACTAGCTCTGTCAGCATGCTTTTCCTTCACACACACACACACACACACACACACACAACACACACACACACACACACACACACACACACTCCACTTCTTCCCCCGCACCTCCCTCTGCCTTTCTATTCTGTTTTCGCCTGGCACCATTACCTCACTGCAGAGTCCCATCCTTACAGGCTGCATGTATTGCATCTGTGATTTAAGAGGGGAAAATCTGTGATGGTGTGGGAAGCAGGTTGGACTTGGACCTTTAATTTCCACCTGGGTTAAGTCCAGCGGGCATTGCAGAAGGTGTGCTAACCTCCAAGGCTCTCATAAAACAAAGTAGGAAGACACCCCGATAAGACTGTGTTCGCCCCCATGTGTAGTTTATATCCATGCACAATAGCTTGCTTGTTGTCCCTCCAGTATTCAGTGTATTATCCTATCTCTCTCTCTCTCTCTCTCTTTTCCTCTCTTTTCCCCTCTCATTCTTTTCATTTCCTCCATCTCCCGCTTTTCATTTCCTTCCCTGCGTCTCCCTCCCGAGGCCCTCTCTCCTCTTATTCCCTGTTTGCCGAGGCATTAACCCAGACCATTAATGTGACGGCAATCTACATATGAAATGTAATTTGCAAGAAATTAATTTCCTAGCCTTCCATCTGTACATTTGCACTCGTCCCCTTAATTTGTTTTTGGAGGGAACAATTCCATTGGTCCACCATCTGGGCATTTGAAAAAAAAAAAAAAAGAATTAGAGATGTATTCATTTAATGTTAACGTGCATATGCGATTGGCTCCATGTTAAAAATGTTTTTTTTTAAAAGACGGAATAAATGAATAAATAAATACTATGAAATTGAAGGAACGCAGATGTCGTATTAGACATTTTTAAAGAAGGGTTTGAATGGAAGTGTCGCATTAACGACGCAAAAAAAAGCCACTTCAAAATTGGGAGGGAAAAAAAGAACATAATATCAGGGGTTTTAGGAAACTCATTCTGGGAGGGTGATAGAGAAGGCTGCTGACTCATAAAGCCCTGTGCCCACTTTAAAACCATCACAGTTGGTTGCTGCTCCAATGGCTCCCCTCTGTTACAGGCTGCTGTTTACCAGTCTAGTTCGGCGCCAACCTCCCAAAACATTCTCTGCCGTCCTATTATAGTGGCCCTGGCAATGGGAACGTTTTGGAGGCAATAGGAAGTGTGGGAGATGGAAGGCCTGGAGCACAGGCACATGTCTTTGGCTAGCATCTCCCCTCAATTAAAGCTTTTCAATCAGCCAGTATATAGGCAGCGTTCAGGCTGGGGCTGGAGCCAAGGCAATACTCTATATGGGACAAGACTTTGGGAAGAGTCAAGAGGATGACCAGACAACAAACAAGGCTGCACAAGAACAATTGAGAAAAAATACAGACAAAGACACAATGCAAAAGGTTGTTGCAGAGTATTTCAGAAATGTGGAATTTGTTACCGCCGAAGGAAATGTAAAAAACTTGTAGCGTAAGTCTGAAGCAAACCAAAACAAACACCCATATAAAAAGAAGAGAAGCTCATGTTAAAACACACAAGCACATCTTTACTTATGAGCAGATACAGAACACTACAGAGATTCGGGGAGTGGTAACAGCCAACAACAAGACAAATATCCTCGGCTAGTATAATGGGAATGGCTCGAGCCAGAGACTGAAAAACAACCTGAGATGTCAAAAATGTGTGATTTGATTGGAGGGCACCATAGAATTGGTGTTCTACATCCTGATGGTATATTTCTATGTTCTATGGCATTTTCCTTTTTGGAATTGGCGATTCCAGGAAACAGATTCATGTCCATGCTTATACAGCCCACTGATACTTATGGGTTGGACCTCAATGTGTAGGTTGACATTTTGGTGAGAAAATGGTGGAGGTTATGAGAGCCACTCCCACCAACAGCTAGAAAAGCCAGAGCAAGTGACTGCACTCTTTGAAAAGTGAAATTCTTGCTGGAAAAGACATGACTACTTAACTACTGGCAAATCTTTTTTTTTACTTAGGAAATAATCATCTGGAAAGCAGGCTCTGGGACTCTAGTTTGGCCTTCCTTAAAAAGAAGAACACAAGAGAGCTCATTAGACACAATGCTGTGTTGTAGCATGTAAAACAAAATTGAGCCAAAACTTTTTTGGAGAGTGAACGTCAAGAGTCTTGCGGATCAAATCTGCATAAAACTCAAATAAAGCAACCTGATGAACTGCGTTAGAAACAAGCTTAGTGTTTGTACTGTTAACTTAGTTTCCAGTGATGTAACATAAAAAAATCTGGGTGCATATGCAGCCCTTACTTACTGTTACACATCCATTATCCAAGTCTGTACAAATAAAACCGTGTTAACAAGTGCACTCTTACATCTGCAGATGTTAATACGGTAAGTGCAGTGAAGTGTTTTTTTTACCAGTTTTTTCTCTTTTTCTCTTAACACACTGTAATAACTGTGTAGAGCTTTCAATAAGGGGTTTTATAGAACAGTGTATCATGTAACCCTTGGGAAGAAGTTGATGGAAAGTCATCATAAACTAGCGCTATACACTGACAAAAAGGATTACCGTCGCCTTGTATCGCTGTATTTCATAAGACAATGGAACAATAGAATAAGACTTGAATGGTGCAAGTGAATTAGTGGAAGGGCTAGCTTAGCTGCGATATCAAAATGTTATACGGTATATTGTTCAGCGCACACAGAGTACGGGACAGGTATCGGATCATTGGGAGATATTCACCTGAGACAAAAAAGAGATTTTGACACGAAGGCATTATCCGGAAAAGCCGACTACACCTTTCTTAATGTTCCACAAAACGAGCCTTAAGTATCCGTCGCAACCTCTTGGGATCACACAGGGTTAATTATGTTTCAGAGCAGAGTTTTGCTCCAGGGTTTTAGTAATGGCAGTATGGACACAGCAGGAATGGAGGGGATCGAAAAATACCATCTACTGTTTATATTTTTTTCTTATGTATCCCTGTTTCCTTTCTTGGGTCTTTTCTCACTACATCAGCATGAACCCTATACACAATGTACAAAATGTGCATGTCCTCTGCATGGCCTCTTGGGACTTCCATTTGGAAAGGCCCCAGAGGGGAGAGAGAGAGTGAAAGAGCAGCAGAAAACAAGGTGTAGGTAGACATGTGGGGGGGGGGGGTGAGGGGGCATTCAGGCATCCTCATGTGCACCTGCAGTGTTTGATGAATGACGGGGATAATGACTGATGATATCTGGGAGGCCTTGGGGAGAACACCTGAGTGCTTCTATCAAAACACACACACACACACACACACACACACAACACACACACACACACACACACACACACACACTACACACACACCATACAATCACACACACAGACGGTCACACACACACACACACACACACAGCCCCAGTGGTTCAGACATGGTCATTGCCGTGATAAGACAGTGTAAAGTGTTAGATGGACCTGATCACAGTATTGGCTTTGTATATCAATCTCCGTAACTCAGCAATTATATTCCCACGCAGGTGCCGAGTGCCTTCCCATACTCACAATCACAACCAATGTGAACACTCACTCAAACCCAGCTGTTGGTACACTTTCTAAACTGCTCACGTACACAACTATTCCCACAATAAAGGATAGTGCAAAGGGCTAAATGACCCACTATGGTACAATGCTAGCTGATTAAAAGGGGGACAGTAAAATCTCCTATTCAATTGTTCTCCATTATTGCTGACAAACACCATGCATGGATTTGCAGATTTTTGGTTCGAATGGATCTGCAAAATTGGATGACAAATCAGATTTTTGCTGCACATTATTGTGAACTATCTAGCAAAAATAATAAAAAAAATATTGAAGCTAATTTTAAAGTGTTGGTTTTGATTTTCAGTGTGTTCAAGGACATACTGTAACACACACAATCTGTCCAAGGAAAAGAAAAGTGTTGAGTGTGTTCAAACTGACATTAACATGCAACTTAAATGGAACATCACAGGTATGAACCTAAAGAAATTCTCGATTGATTTATCAAAATTGGACCACCAAAGTTCAAATGAATGTTGCTTTGGAAAGATAGACTTTCAATCAGTAATTGATATAAGTGGTTAAAGTGATTTAACATTGGACAGCTTTAACTTTAACTGTGGTTAATTACAGTTATTACAGTTTAGAGAAACAAGACAAGGATAATAAATTCTGCATGAATTTAAAGTTGTTTTAAATAAGTAATTAGTAACTTTTTTGTCTAGCAGAGCCACAGAGCATGCAGTTGTATGTACACGGACTGGCAGAGAAAAGGAACCAGATGTCTTTTTGCTTTCATGCGCAGAATGACAACATTAATGTGGCTTTAAAACGCTACGCGCTGACCAAGTGTTATTCTAGCGAGTCTTCTTTAAATGAGTGTTACATTCAAATTGGTTACATTTGAAGATTCTGCAGCGAAATTAATTTTTTTAATTGTCATGAATAGCTCGTCAAATTACCAGTGTTCACACTCAAAACATTGGATGAAAAACAGCAAAGCGATTGCCCCCACTTTCCACCCACCCACTCCCCTCGTGGTGGGGGCACCTGCGTAGCACTGCCACACACTTCAGCTAAATTTGCACATGAATAGCCCCATACTTATTACCTCATCACTAGACACTTAGCTTTGATTGCTGTATTTCTTTGGGAATACACAGCCTCCCTTAACTCATTTGGAGCAACACAGAATCAGTGTGTTCTCAAATTTACAGGAAATACAGAAAAATATTGACTCTAACTATAATTTCTATATTTTGTTGTTATGAAAAAAGCTTTTTTTAAATTGCATTTTTTTTTATGTTGTCATGAAACTCCAGAGGATTTCAGAACAATCCAAAAACCACAGAGCATAAAAAAATACAATGAAAAGTTGAATTACTTACATACAGGTCCATTAAAGTTCTGTAAGTGACAAATAAAAAAAGTGTTGCCTACAACCGCCCTAAAGATTAGCATACGAATGTGTGGTTGGGTTTTATGTATGCATTCACAGTCTAACAGATTTTCCTTTTTATCATGTTACATTGTGATTAAACCACCCTTTGAAGAGTCACAGAATCACAACAGTTTTTATCATCCAGTCTTATATTAACAACCACCTTAAAGCTGCAGGAACTGTTTTTTAGTGGCTACTTTTTGGCAGCGGACTTTAAGCCGTGATCATTCCCCATTCTGGAGAACCCTTGTTGTCACATAAAATGGCATGTAACGGGTAAACATTGTATGGCATAATGATTTAAATTCATTGAAAACATTTCAATTATATCAAAATAGCAAAAAAAAAGTTAACCTAAAAACTTAAGGGATAGATCATAAATATTTAAAACATTTAAATATGAAGTCCTTTGACCATTTTCGGTCATAGGGAACAATTATGAAGTTTCCTTTAAGATGACACTTAGGGTTAGGTTGTTGACGACAACATGAACCAATCATGGGCTTCCCTCCATTTCAGAAGGAACATTAGTTCTGAAAGCGGCCATTTTTTTTCCTGACATAAATGCTACTGTGTCTGTGATTAAGTTGAAGTTTGTTTGACACACTCAGACAATAAAGTAACTCAACTTGCCAGCGGTGGGTTCATTACATTAGCAATAACATTAAAGATTACAGATGGCTAGCAATAACGAAGAACAGCAATCTTGATTTCCAAGGGGGTTTTAATGCATTTAAAGCACATGTTTATACCACCCCCTGACCCCTTATAGCTTACACTGCACAGTTATTATAACCATTAGTACAATTCCCGTATCTCATTTGACTGCGGGCCACACACCAAAGACAATTAATTCCAGTTAGTGTAACGCATGTTTCATGACATATGTGTGTGTGAGTGAATCCAAATTTCGCAGCGCATAAACATTTGCATTGAAGTTAGCTCATTATCTGCTTGTTTCTGCACAGTTCAATTAAAGCTTCTGAGTCTATGATTGTATCCTCGGGTGGGAAAGCCTTTGATATGGTTCTGATTATAATTTGCTGAGTACACACTAAACAATTTGTGGCTTAGTTGCTTCTATTTTAAGCTGTTTCCATACAGCCAAAGAAGCACTGTACCATATTCAATGGTTATAGCTCATATTATTTTCCTTAACTGTCCAAAGAACTGTAGTTCTTATGCCATGGATCAGACCTTGCTATCGTGGACTCAAATGTACACTCAGTAGTTTTGGGCCTTTTTTTGAATGGCAAGAGTAAATTGTTTCCACAGACCCATCTCAGCTGGAGCTGACAAAAAAAGCGTTCTAATTACTAGATAAGAAAAAACTCATCTAACTCATTTTCTGGAGTAGTATAGTAGACATGTACTGTAACGTGACATTTCAATCTTGATTATTGTGGTGGAAACATTTGTGATTTGTGATTCACAATTCACAAAAAGTGTTTTGGGGGACATACTTTTCAAACCAGATTCCAGAGTGGAATCTTTTGAATAGGCTACTCCAGCGTCACCATGTAAACTACAAAAATGGTGACATCACAGCTCCACTCCTCACGTGTAGGCCTATACTGTAACATTTACAGTCAAATAGCCCCACACTGCTAGAAGACAACTAACAAAGACAACATGTCAGAATAGTGGATTACCGAGTGTTGACTGTGTTGTTATCTCTGAGACGTTCATTAACGCTCCTCCAACAGAGTGTAGATTTGCTGCACAGTGTCTCAGCTGCACCGTTCACTGTGATCAGCAGAGATGGATTGTTGACAAATTGCACCGAAAGTGCTATCTATAATACAAAGTTTCACTGCCAACTACTGGCCTGGCGTGCGTACTACAGCGATTTGGGTTTCCTTTCTTTGTGGATCTGTGTGCATGTGGAGCCTATTCAAAAAAACATTGGTTGCGTTCCGAATCGCATACTCTTTCTTTTTTCTATTCTACATACTACATCCGACGATAAAAATAATCTAGTTAGGATGCAGTAGGCATACTATTTGGGACATACTTTACTCTCTTATTTCATCATAACATTGCGCCTTGATCTTGCCTCTTGCTTTTATATCCGTCGCATCCCGTTTGTTTTCATATGGAGGCTTCGTCGATGTGACGTCACTTCACGGCGCACTGGATTGTGGGTCAGAATCGCCCAAATAGGATGCAGTTTTGAAAACTAACAATCGTGGCCGCATGAAGCAGGACAACCGGGTTACTTCTAACCATCCTAAATCTGGCCACAAGAATCGGGACATCCTAAATCTTTTTTCTACATACTATATAGTAGAAAGTATGCGTTCGGAACGCAACCTATGTCTCCTAAACGTGGGAGTTTTTTTTTAAAACGTCAAGCAAAAATGGCCCTCTTTTTAGCTAGACTGTTGTTATGTAAACGTAGCCCATAAGTTGAAACCTTTTAGATGCCGATATGTCCTGCCATCATGTTCAGGTGAGATTGCTTTCTCTCAAGTTGTCAGGTCGGAAAAAAATCCAGGAAATTCCTCAACTCAATTCTACATCTGTGCTCTTCCTCTGCACACTTCTTTTTATCATGATGTATTTTACTGAACAAAGCAGCCCTTCCCTAGCTGCAGGCATAAAGCAGTGAGTGAAGGAACTTGAATCGTGTAAAAAGGGAATGGGGATTGGCTATCATCATTTTTTTTTTTTTTTTTTTATCCCTGCAAAGTAATTAAAGCCTGACATAAGCGCACAGAAATACTCCGCCGATCACTCCTGTCTGTTGTGTGTGTGTGTGTGTGTGTGTTTTGGTGAGACGTGACGTGATGTGTGTCGCCCGTGCTTATATTCCTAATTACACTTTAACTGTGTCTCTTTTGGAATATAATAAAAGCCAAACACTTTTCGGTGCCACTCAAGAAGACGCAGTCGGAGAGCAGGGCTGGCAGGGAACAAACTCCACTGATGGACGTCTTTAATTAGCAAAAGCTCGACTCTGGGAGAGTTTTTAAACAGCATTTCATTCGTTTTCTAAAACCCTTTTTTTTTGCCGATTGGGTCAACTCCATTCCAGCCCCCTGTCCCAAATCTGCTATATGGGGCCCCGCGGGTTTAATGTTCTTGGCTTAAAAAATAACAAGCCAAATCTGTGTTGAGCTGAAGAAGAAGGGAGACTCTTTCAAAAAATTTTTACTGAATTCATTCTGATTCAATCTGACCTCAAGGGGTTTCACACTGGAAACATGTATTGCACTTTAACATTCATTTCTCACTACTAACCAGATTTTAGCTCAAAGGGAAGCATATGTCCTTGGATCCCGTTTTTCGTGCCGCTAAGCTACATTACGTCCATGTCCGCACACACACACACACACACACACACACACACACACAACACACACACACACACACACACACACACACACACACACACACACACACACCACACACTCATACTCACTCATACATACAGGCCAGTTCCTTTGTAATACTATACAAGCAACAACTTCTCTGCTGCTCTACCCTCATCCGCAAAGCATTTACAATCATAGATGTACGGATTTTCAGCGTTTTTCATGTTAACAGCTCTTAAATTCCTGTTTTTTTTTTTCCTGGACCCTCCCTTATCCCCCAAACATGCCTGCAGAATTTGGCACGGCAAAAAAGGGAAAAGGAAATGGTGGGTTTAGTAGGGGGGGAGAAAAAATCGTATTAAAGAAATTCTCTAAAGCATTGAGACCAACTGGTGTGTAGCGCGCTGATAACAGCTGGCCATTCTGGAGTGTCACCTCGCCTTGGCAGCTGCAGCAATGGCGGCGCAAGAGCGGGAGAAATATATTTTTTTTAATGGCTCTGGCCCACAGATTTGAACGTTTGTTATTTTGGCAACTTTTTAATTATCTCAAATGAATGGATTGATAGGAGCCAGTCGTAACCAGACGTAGATAGAGGGAGAAACACTCTGTTGTCGCAGTGTTTGGCCCCATTTCGGTCTAGAGATTTTATAGCGAGATGGCCTCCAGACTGAATTGTGTCGAAAGTTCCCGAGGGCAGCTTTGCTAATGAGAAATCGAATCGCTCATTTTTAGGCAAATGTTTTGCTCCATGTCATTGGATAAAACTCGAAGCTAAAACAGACCGCTGCATTTAATTTGTTTTTTTCTGTTAGAAACTTAAGACAAGCCAAAGTTGAAGGATATTTTGCCAGTTATTTTTTTCATAATTTTTTTATCATCTATTAAATTACAAAAGAAAGTGAAATTCAATTTGGCCATATTGACAACAAGGCACACAACACACAGAACAGAATGTGCTCCTGCCATCATCACATCTCCCTTTGATTTGTACATTCGAACATGACACATTTTGTCCTAGGATTTGTTTTTTTGATACTACACCAAAAGCTCCCATTATATGACGCCAGCAGATGTTTCATCATCATAAATTGAAACACAGATGTCTAGAAATGGAACCCTAATAGTTTGCTTACTGAAAAATCAAAGTATGGCTATAGAATAGGGTTTTTTCAATTCGGGGAGGGGGGGGGGGGGTTTGTTGCACAGAGCCAAGCAAGTAAACTGTTGCGAGCATACGAACAGAGCAATGTGTTTAACCACTGCGATGCACAACATAGTAAAGTTGTCTACCTTGACTGTGTGTATGCTAGTCACAAACCAGAGCCTGTAGCCTGCTCTGACACAGCTCTGAGGCTGTATGGGAAATTAAACTGATGTTGTGTTTAAAGACCTACTTCACCGGTGGGAATATGAAGGTGTATTGAATTCTGAGATCCTATTTAGTATATGTGTGCAAAAAAAAATTAAATTGGTTCATCCTAGCCTGAGAAAAGGCAGAAAGAGTGTGATATGGTCTCACTGTCTAACCCTACATTTTCCTTACTGTGACATCACAGTAAGGGCTAGGATTAAAAGGACAGCTGGGCCAAGGGAAGACTGAGGGAAGACAAAGGGAAGAAAAACCTCATTCATTATATTATAATAGTGATTTTATAATGATAGAACGCCTAATTCCTTTAAGTACAGATACTAATAAAAAGGTCACCACCATCTGGTTCTTTATTTCAAGTTTCAAATATTAAGAACATGATTATATTAAATGCAGGAAAGAAAAGTTTGGGTTCCTTTGCTAAATACCATGCGTGCAAATGCTGTAAGTTCAAGAAAAAGAGCAGTCCAATGACGTCTGACATCATCTCTCTTTGTCTTGCTTGCATTTGTTTTTTTCTTCTATTTCACATATAATGAAGCTAAAATGTCCCTTTGCTGTTTATCAGTCATCAGTGGCCCTTTGTTGTTTCCAAGAAGCACTTAAGAGCTGAGCCAATTTGTTAAAGCCCTCCGTGAACACATTTGTGTGGATTTATGAAGCTGAAAATGTCACAATGCAATGCAACCAAAGTTAATGAGCCAATTCTCTGTCAGCTCAAGTGTCATAGAGAAAAAAATAATTTCTCTTACCATGGAGTCTCATAAGGTGAAATAATAGGCCCCAAAAAAATGAAAATGTCATCTCTTCACAACTGACAGGTCCATTGTAAGTTGTTTCAACTCTCAATATGTTCTGGAGAAATCCTTTTGAATATAGAGATAGTATGTTAGAATAGCGATAGTATGTTAGGATTCTACATCAAATCATTGGAAGTGTTCTGGCTTTGAACATTGTCAAATGTGTTGCCTTTATTCCTTGGTACTTTACCTAATGAGTGTGAGTGAGAAAGAGAGAGCCTAATGCAAGGAGACCACTTGCTTTTTTAATGCCAGTGTTCCTGGCATTAAAAAAGCAAGTGATGGATCTTCAAATGATATGGTAAACAAGAACAAGTAGTTGGGATTGCATCAAATGCAATGTCCACACTCTCTTTCTAAGAGCCAAATAATATTGTTATTTGTTTTGTTCGAGTGTTGGAAGGATTTGAATAGCTGCATGATTGTAATTACAGCATATTGTCTGAACAGGAGTAAGAAAGAATGGAGACAACGTCCAGATAACTCCGCCATCCAAATGTGTTGGACATACAGTGATGTATAATACACCATTAGGTCACTCAGTTTTGTGTGTTCAAAAATATCATTACATTAATCAAATGATGTCACTTGAGAAACGTTAATGGAGTTCCAAAATGGCAGCCCAGTCTCCGATTTATAACCGGATGTCCAATGCCAACAGTGTCAGTGCCAAGTGGCTTTCTTTATTATTTCACCATCATTCAAAAAATATTGGTTAATTATTCAGGAACATAGTCACTTCATTGAAATAACTACCAAGTCAAGCCAAACAGATATTCAGGACACTAACCGTTCGAGAAATGATGAGAAGTATTTTGTTTTATTTTAAGATTCAACATCACATATCTTTAAATAAATGCTGCCTTTGTACAACCCTATTTGTCTACACAGCCATTCAAGCGGCTCTAGCTTGCGGCTGTTCTTAGGTACAGTGTACAGTAAGATTGGCAGCTATGGAAAATGACATTGGGGTATGCCCCCCCTGGAGATGTTTTAAAGTTTTTAAAGTGAAATGCATGAATCTGGTGCACTTTGAGAGGGAAATTAAGAGGCTAAATCTGAAGAATTTTGTATGAAAAAAAATGGAGACACTGTGTCAGATGAATTAGAAGCTATTGGAGAAGGACACATAGATTTTCCATAATAATATTAATTTAAAATAAAATATTATGCAGGGTCCTCTGGGATGGGCTTGTTGCTCTTTTTCTTTTATGGGACATATTTCTCTGTAATATAATGAGTGCATTTAAATTATTTAAAAATTAAAAGCGCCGTAGTTTGGACACCCCTGCCTTAGATGGTGTTGTTTTATTGTACATAGATGTTGCACTGCCATATTTCTACAGTTGCACAGAAACCTCGGTGAGAATGAATGCATTAATTAAATGTAATGATTTATGCCCGCCCATGTTGATCATTCTGATGTGAAACTTTAAACCTACGATGGTGGTGCTAGAATAAATGGCATGGAATCAGCTAAAAGTACAGTTTCTGGTTACTTTTTAGTGTGTATCCTCTACGGGCCTTCAAAACTCATGGCCATTTGGTCATAGTCTATAAAATAGTGTTCGACAGGTACGTACAGATGACTTGAGGGACTTGAGCCATCCCTTCTTTATGCCATGCTACTTGTGGAGTTGAATCTGCAACCACACTTGGACAGGACACACTGCATTGTGGGAAAAAAGAAGCTTAATTGGGTGTCCTTTTTTGCAAATAGTTGAACGGTAATGTGTTCCACCAGCAGCCTAGGATGAAATTCATAAATAAAACATGAATAAATAAATCTTGAAAGATTTTTTTTTATTTATTTGTTTATACTGTACACCTCCAAAAGAAATGCAATGTCCTCACAGTTTACAGTCAGCATGACGGGAATCAAAAGAAAAATCGTAATTTTCACTCATAGACATCAACAGGGTTTTTTTGAAGCTAATACCCTTGACATATCGTATGCCCTCTATCCCCCCCCACCCCCCCCCCCCCCCTCCTTTTAAATCCATTTCTGCCCGGGAACCACTTCAATCCCGGTAGCCCAAATGTCCATCACCCTCTCTCCATTCATCCCCCCCTTCTAAGGCCCCGGCTAAGAACACTTGAGCATCACATGCCCGGGCTACAAAGGGCTCTCTCAACTACAAAGTAGAGAAGAGGGTATAAAAAGGTCCGGGCAGCGATAAAACCAAAAAGGCCTTTCATCACGTTTATTTCGACCACATTACACACACTGGGGAAGCGAATACATTGATGCACACACACAAAACACAAATCTTCCTTTCCACCCGCCCCCCCCGGCAGAATAATCAGCTAAAAAAAACTCTTTAATGATTAGAACAGAGGGCCTGGACTCCCTCAGTTTACCTTCCTAAGATTAGTGCTATCATTGGACTGTCTAATATTCCACTGGAGCACTAACATGTTATAGTTAAATCATAAAAGCAATTGCAATGTCAGATTACCTTTATTTCAGAATGACTTTGCTGTGAGTTGTTAAAAAAAAAGAAAAAAAAAAAAGAAAAAAGGAGGGCTTTTTGATGAATTTCTCAAAGAGCTAATTGTTTGTTGTTTTCCCTAGTGAGACAACGTTGCTGCCTGTTTTAATCATAGCAGTGTTTGGTTTTGATGTAGCTTTGTTTTCCTTCTGCGGCTAGACATCACAGGTCGCACAGAGAATTTTTTTTTTTTTTTAGCGAGATTATCAAAACACTGTATGTCCAACTAGGCTACACGTCATGTAGATACAAAGATTGTAGTAGAGTTGAAATGCCCTCAGAGTTAAAAAAAAATATATGATAAAAGTCTTTGCTTTAAAGTTAAAAAACCCACCCTGGGAGGGATTCACATGGCGCACAAACTGGTGATCTTAGATAGAAAGATCACTGTCTACAGCAGACCCAGACAGCTGTCTACTTAAGCTGCCGTTTGAGACTGTGTTAGATGATGCCATTGGGTGACACTTCTTGGGATTTGGCCCCACTGAATCTGGTTGAATTGCTCAATACATGAACTCCCACCAAAATATATATTGATCTCAAAGGTGTTTTTTCTTAGTTTCTTAAAGTGTCCTCTAACTTTTCCCATGATCCTCTCTGATCCTCCAGAATGTGTCTCTTCATCCCTTCGCTTCTTTCTGCCTTTCTTCCTAGTTCAGCTTAAACTGTAGTTTGTATTGCAATAAAAGCTATTTTCTCCTGTTTATCACCAAAGTGTATTGTAAGGCGTTGAAAGCATGCCGAATGCCTTTCCTACCTCATAAAACCTTTGCAAAGCCCTTAGTTTGGGAATACGCTCTGAAATTATGAGCCCTTTTATTTTGCAACACACGGTAAACAACAGAAGAAATTTGAAACTGAATTTCACTTTACAAATGAAAGTAGACCCATTTATTTTAAGGGAGATAAACCGACAAAAAATATATGATGCAGATCTCTCTTTTCTGTTTTCCCCAGCACAAAGAAAAGTCAAGTTCTGCCTTAACAAAGTAAAGTGCTTTTTGCTGAAAAAAAAAGTTGTTTAAAGACCTGGACACGATCCAGTAACCCCAATGGAATGGCTGCAATCAGAGGAGACCTGTTCACTCAATTCAAACTCAACAAAATGGCGTGTAATGGTAGACAATGTGACAGAGGCAAGTAAACATGAAAAACAAGAAGATCCAGGAGCATTCATGACTAGCACTAACCAAGCCAGGTTGGCTAGCAAGTGAACAGTTGTCCGATGTTCCTAAAGTTGTCGATTACATTCAGGCATTACAGTGTGATGCCGACACACACACACACGCAAACAACACACACACACACACACACACACACAGATACATATTCATTCTCTATTATGTAGTTAGATTACTTAGAAATGTGAGACCATTGGGCTGTGGGACCATATAATAAGGCCGTGGGAACATAGACACGCTCCCAGTTTAAGTTATAGGCTTATCTTCTGAAGACATTCAACTGCAGACTGGAGCTACATAGTGTTTTATGATTCTGACAGTGTAGAGCAAAACATTTTTAATCATAAGGAATAGAATGAATTAAAGAACAACCTCCCTGGTTGTTTTCTCTCCATGGAATCAATATAAGAATGCAAACAATGCAAAATAAGTTAACTAAGTATTCATCAGATCATTAGCATTTCAGTGAGTGTAGCTGATAGCATTCAGAGGGGTTTTACAATGTGCAGGAATGGAGAATGCACAGTCACTGTTATATATCAGCAGGGTGTTTGCTTCAATTGCATTTTAATGATGATCTAAGTGCTCAGCATTATTTTTGTGGGGCCCCGGCCTTAAAAAATTGGGGTCTCATTTTGTCAGACGCTCAACAATTGATGCACTTTAGTTTGCTTTGTATTTTGGGCAATGCACCCCAATATGTCCGACACGCTCCACTGCCAATAGCTTTCCCCGTCCCCTCTGTCCCCCTATCCGCACTCTCCCAAATGGCAATGTGCATAATTTCTAGCCAACCCCTCACTAGGAAAAGTTCAGACTGAATGGCAGGGTTATTCAGTCACAAGCTATTACCAGTGGTGGCACATTAGAGTTGCTTTGCTGCAATCGGGAGGGAGGAGTGAATTAGAAAGTGTTCTCTCTTCTCTCGCCGCATTATTTCCTGTACAAAGTGCAAAGATATTAAAAGACGTGGAGAGAGAGAGAGAGAGAGAGGGAGAGAGAGAGACAGAGAGAGAGAGAGAGAGACAGAAGCAGACAAGGATGAAGAGAGACAAAAAAACACAAAAGGTCCCTGGAAGTTACCAAGTGCAGAAAAATGAACAGTGGATCTCACATCCTGACATGATTCATGGCGTGGTATTTCTATATAAAGTACTTCTGAACATTTTGCAAAGAAACAAAAAAGGACTTCTAGAAACATAGCAAAAGATAAAGCAGCCTTTGTGAGAATTTGGGTTATTTTTTTTTTCTTCTTTTTGACGGTTTTTCAAAAAAAAAATCCCACAGTGCCGTCCCAAGGGAGATTGAGTTTACCCGGGCATGGATGAGAGAGAGAGAAAGAGAGAGAGAGAGAGTGAGAATAAGAAAGAGAGAGAGAGAGAGAGAGAGAGAGAGAGAGAGAGAGAGATAATAGAATGGAATAGCATATTCAACAGCGGACCCTCGTGCTCAACCTATTTCAGCATACTATATTCCTCTGCCCAATCTTTTTAGACGTTTGCCAAATAGCGTATGGTGTGGGCAAAAGGGAGCGCAGATGTGTTGTACACATTGTTTGCCCTTGAGGGATTGCACTGTGGATGTTTATACCAACTCATTCTGTGTGTTGTTATTTCACAGTTTTTTTTTCAGTGTTCAATATGGAAATGGATGAGAACCAGAAACCATTGCCCATCTGGATCTTTGTTCAACATGCATAACCCCATTCACTCTAGGTCTTCTATGGTGTTTGCAGAGACCGAAAATAACAATTGTTCTTGCCCCTGATATGTTTGTGTTAAAAAAAAAGAGAGACACAAATGTTTAAATATGCTTTTTTTTGTTATGTATAGAAATGATACGGTATCATTTGTCATAGCCGGTAAGTGTAGGCTAGCTTAATAGACAGTAGCCTCCCTAATTTACTTTACACTTGATTTTGTTTTACCTGTTACATGCTTTGAATACAATGCAATTTATGTTTTAAAAAAAACATTCATACGTACCTGTTAATTTTTAAGCAGTCTATTTAGTTATCTTTTTTGTTTAGTTTGGCTGACTGTTTATGTATGTCAACGGTTGGGAAGCAAACACATAAAGAGAACAGTACAACAATACATTTACTCCAAAAATGTACTCTTACGCCTTTTAATCATAGACGTCGTTGCTTTATTAAACAAACGCACAGGCTTTGTTGCTTTGAGCAGCTTGCTGTTGTGTGAAATTTCACGTTAAGCATGTTTTATGGGCAAATAATATGCAATGTGTAATTCTGTTGTATGGAGAGTCGGCGAGTTGAAGGAGAAAGTGTTCACAACAGTGTTTGACCTTATTGGAACAATGTGATCCCAAATCAGCCACTTGTGAAATTCACAGCTGAGGCTAAATGGTAGATTTTTTTTTGTCAGGTTATACACCAAACTCCACACTAATGCCTTTCCATTCAAATATTTTCATTTAAAATAAGTGCGTTTATTCTGTGTTAGCCTACTTACTTTAGCACATTGGTATCTACAATATCCTTGCTTTAGCTGGCTTAAAGGGCCGCGCATCTGACATTGCAACATGCAACTTGCTTGGATTGATATTTTTTTCGCAGCTTTTATATTCATGTACGGAAAGTGTTCTTAAAGGCGAAGTAAGCGGTTTACTTATGTTAATATAAGTGTTAAATCACTCTTTATTCATACAGTGATCACTTACATAATGATTGTGCGCGTTTCATAAAGCCAATCTCTCAGTCAGCTGCTTCGCATGTAATCGTCAAATAAACTTATTGGAGTGTCCCGAAATTTTTATCCAATCAGAAGAGAGAACACCTCAAACCGACAACCGTCTCACTCATACATATACACTTCATGGTCTCACTGCCGGTGCACGCCAGAGCAACAGATGGGTGAATGTGTATGCACCTACAATGGCAGAGCAGGTAAAAATCCTTCCCAATGTCTGTTTTTATGGTTTTTTATCATGTTTTATCACACTTATGGACCTGAGATGATGCTAGATAACTCGCTGCTTGAAGACCGCAGTGCATTAATATGGTGACGTAGGGACGAGTGAGGGGCACTGCTAACTACAGTAACTGACAGGAAGTTAGCTAAAAGAACCATTCCGCTTACAGCACCTTTAACTTTACTTTCAAAATAAAGAGAAAAAAAACACAAACATTTAATATAAGAAACTATTTTGTCTATGCGGTATTTTTTGTTGATTCGGTAATTTTTTTTCTCTCAGTCTCTTTTGCTGATACATGCGGGAAATAAAATGCATTTAAATGATAATTACTGCCAGTACATTCAATACAACCATCTTTACCAAACAGTACTGTATGTTGTACAGAACTACAGGCATTGGTGAGTTATCACTGTCATCAATGACTCATATTATTCTCCTTACATCTCCTGCCATTGTAATCATCACTGATCAGGCTGTGTAGGACATCTTGCTTTGGTCCCCTCTCTTAATGCAACATAATATGTTCTTTTTTTTGGCATTAGATTACCCAATTGCCGTTGTTACCATGGTGACGAACATTAAAAAAAACATCTCACAGCAGCTTGTTATTGCTTCATTACAACCACGTTTGAAGTGGTCTTTTTTTTTTTTTTTTTTTTTTTTTTATAAAGGAACCTTGGTTAGGAGATAAGCAGACTGGGGCTCCATCAAAGGATGTCCTCCCCTGCAGGCAATTATCCCACCAGAATAAAGCCCTTGTTATAACGTTTAATAAGCAGTGCCTAGTCCAGTGCATCCAAACCATGGGAGCAAGCTAGCCTAACACTCAAGACTTGGGTGGGTGTCATGATGAGTAAATCGCCACCTTGAGTTACACAACAGTTTATGGATGGTCTGTTTGTTAGGACATGAATTGGTCTTCTAAAATGAGTGGTTTTAGCCATTACACCGGATTCAATCATGGTGAGCATGTCTGGCAGATTTTGGTTTAAAAAAAACTGTGCCTCACGCGCCCCACACACAATCCTACCTCTACTGCGCGTCTACCTCGCGTCTGCGTCTGACTTTTTGTTAAAGACTGTGAAATCAACGTAGAGCGAGCACACATCCAACCTCAGACGCACTGCTGAGGCGCGTCGGAGGCACGTCTGCAGCGACGCTCCCCTTCACCTCAGGAGGCTCGCCTATTTTTTTCTGAGAGCAGCGCGTCTCTCTCGCGTCTCTGTGCTTTAACTGATAGAGAAATACTCTGCTGACAGTCATACCAGCAGCATTCACTCTAGTTACACGTTTACCCGGTGTGTTTATTTCAAAATAAAACATCCCTCAGTCGTGTAGCCTACGCGAATAATCCCTTTATTTCACGTTTTAAATGTGCAATCAAAATCCGAGGGATTTAAAACCTAATTTTCACTTAGTTCTGGCATTTCATTTTTGGATAAATGACATATATAGAGATCCAATATAGTGAAGAAATAAAAAAGATCATGATGAGCGCAACAGTTTTCCGTTGCTCTCTGTGTCTACGGCCTTCTTCTTCCCCGACCACACCCCCCTCTCTCTCTCCCGTATAAATCAGTAAAGTGATTTTTGAAATACTCTGCTGAGAGTCATATTGACTTCATACTGGCAGCTTTCGCTGTAGTTTCACCATTTCCTGGTGTGTCCCCTACAAAATAAAACTTCCAACAAGCAGCAGCAGCTGCTGAGACGCTGCATGTGTGTCCGAGAAAAGTCAGAGAGAGGCAGCAGTAAGGTAACGCGACGCGCTCCAGAGGTAGACGCAGGATGTGTGTGGGGCGCGTTACAGTAGATGTGGTAAACAGCGCGTCCATATTGTTTCAGACATACAGAGACCAAGGGCTATGTTGGCCATTTTGGATTTTCTATTAACCATGTATCATTACCATTATAATGAATTGATGCAACAAAAACACCTATTCACATCCTCTATAATTAAAAGGTGAAGTCAGCAATTCTGGAGAATGCTTGTTGTCAAAATCACTTTTTGTCAGAATCAGTGACTATCTTATCAACTTCTTCACTCGTGGAGGTTGGGAATACTCCATTACTAGTAGAAGTCTTGCATATTAATGTAAATTTAAATTTGACAGAATACATATTGGCAGCAAAATGATCACAAGTAAAAGTATTCATCACGCAGAATTGCTCAATCAGAGTATTACATGTATCATTCATATAATTGGAATAGGAAAGACTTTATATTACATCTTGCTGGGTAGTTTATTTCTTCTCGTGGCTACTTTGATATAGTGAAATCTGTACAATCCATTGCATTTCAAATGTTACAGCTCTGCCATTCATTTTACCTTGTCATTCATTCAATTCACTTGTGTTCATCATTGAAGGTGCCATGTTGCAAAATCTGAGAAACAAAAGTGGCAACTTTAGGGAAGATATTCTAAAATATGTGGTCTATGGCAACCGAAAAACATTGCATCCGGCGGCTATAACAAAAGCATGTTGATTCACTAAAATCGTTTTTTACAAGCCAGAGTAAGATGTGTTATCCGATAATGACTGCTCTGTTGACCAGACGTCTCAGACTGAATAGACACCACAACAATACTGTATACTGCAAAGTGATAAATGCAATCTTTCTTTATTGACGAAAAGCTGTGATTCATGGTTTGTATTTTATTTGGATTCAGCAAAAAATGAACTATTTATGACTGAGAAGACTGACTTCACCAAATGTTCCACACGAACACACACACCTAGACGCACACACACACACACACACACCCCTAATGAGAGAGGGAGGTAAACTGGAAGACAGTCAGTACTTCCAGAAAATAGCATTTGGTACTTAATACGACTTGACTTTGTACGGTTGTCCCTCATTTTCCTTTCCTTTTTTGCCCCCCCAAAAAACGGGCCCTGCCTCATTACCAAAGTACTAGCAGAGGGCCACTTAATTTAATTTGGCAATGAAATATAACGCTAAAAAATAAATGAATTGATTTATTAATTTAAATGCCAAATACATTTAAAGTCGCGGAAAGGAATTAATAATTTGCCGTGGCAGCGTTTCACAAAGTATATAAAGTTAACCCTAACTCAGCAAAATCAAAAATAACCGCATGATTTTTCTGCAGGGAGTGTGAAGACTTTCCCACTTGGTGACAACATGCTGAGCTTACTGTTTACTGTATTTGTAAAAAGTTTGACATGTTTACTGTCACAAATATCTGCTGGCAAGACACACACTTTAAACCGTGCAGTGCATCCATCTGAAAACAGCATTAGATGCAGTTACAGCAGAAAAAAAACAAAAAAAAACAAGGCAATCCATCCAACAGTTGTAAAAAAGTTCAGTTAAAATGTCCAAAAAGATAGTGTCTCTAGGATGGCCCTTTAAGTTATAGGGGAACACTAAAGGATCATTAGTATAACTGCCTGTAAAACCTTGAAGTTCTAACCCATCTGAGATATTCACGAAAGTAAGGAGATCCCCCACCAGGCTTCTCATTCATTGGGAAACATTCACTGGAGACTACCAATGTCTCATAATATAAACCATCGAACAGTTGGTGAGACATTAAGTAAGTCAATTTACACAAGGCACATAACAATTATTTTTTGCATATCCCCTCTCAAGTTACCACACTTGGAGCAGTTTTGGGGTCTTGCTCAAAGACACAATGGTAGAGACGATGGGCACCTTAGATGTTATAGCAGCCACAACCACTAGTTTTACTACTAACACCCTCCTGTCCGGTGCCGGCGATCCAACCAGAGACCTCATGGTTACTGGTTGTTCCCCCTCCTTACTCTAGGCCATCTTACCACCCCTTCCTAGTCCTATAGCTCCATGCCACTAACGCAGTTAAAAGGATTTTGCATCCACCATGGGGATCCACAACAGATCACCCTAATCACTCATGTGCAGTTGTGCATTGTCTCGTTCACCATCAACGCAACCATATGTGCATCAAAAAATGGCATTTAATCATTTCAAACAGTGGCATTTTTTTTCTTTCGACATGAGATATTGTCTCCTCGATAGAACAGAGTGCCACGGTTCTGGCGTTCATCTTGATACATGACGGATGAGGGCACGAGGCACGCGACACGATAGAAGGCATGTAGACTCTTTGACGCATGCAAATAAATCACGGCCGTCAATATCCTCCGGAGATGAGTTTTTTTTTGCTGTGTTTGAGTGTAGACAGTTATTGTGTTTCACAGTCACAGACGCGTGTTTGAAGGACACACAGTATTCTTCACTGCACCGTAACCCTCTCTTGTCAACTCATCACCCCCCCCCCCCCCCCCGCTTGCACTGCCTTCTATATCTGTGTGTGTGTTGCTTTCATTGCAAGTGCTCAAAACATAGACAGCTTTACATTTGACAGTTCACTTTCACTCTTTCAGAAGTTTCTCACACACCTGCATACTACTGTTGCCGTTGCGGTTTATCTCAATATCATCTTGGTCAGCGGAGGACCTGTTTTAGGTGTGATGGGAAGTTTATTTTGCTTGCCTTTAAAAGGTGGAGTCAGTGATTCTGGAGGAAGCTTGTGGTTCAATTCAGTTTTTGTCAAAATCAGTGAATATCTCCTCACCATCTGCTACCTGTACATAGGGGAGAACGGGGTAATTTGTCACATGGGTTGGATGTCACATTCGTTATATCTCGCCACCAGAGCGCGCTAGCTCTGAAATGTTGATATAAAAAAGGTCCAGAATTGGGATCAGAGGTCACATACATAGACTTCCTTGGAGGAAGACAGCTGCATTTCAGATGAGAGGATGTTTTGTGTTTTTCATGTCAAATTCAAAATATTTTGCTTCTCAGTATTTTTCTTCTAGGCTTTTACACAATGGGTTTATAACAAAACACTTGTTACCCTCAGAAAGTGTGAAGGGTAAGCTATAGTTTAGATTGTTGTTAGCAAGCTAATTAGTTGTCAGATGGTTGTTGGCCTTGATGCTAGCAAGAAATTCAGGTTGGGGTTGGTCGTCAAATTTTTTGGGGGGTTGGTTGTCACATATTATCTCAAGGCTGCAGCCAGAAAAGGAACCCAATAACGAAAGAAATTGTCAAGCTGTATCCTCACTGACACCCCAGAGAAGGAAAGAATAGAGCAGGAAAAGGCAGCTAGCAAGCAAAAGAAAAAAGGGCAACAAAATCAAAACAACCCAGTGCATCCCAAACTAGACCAGCTGCCAAGGCTACAGTAAGTTATGTAGGCCTATTTGTCAACTTGACAATGCAATTAAACTTTCAAATTTGGTTCTGCCTCATTGCCTTCTTTTTAAGATTTTTCCCATTAAGATAACATTGTGACAAACAACCCCATAGTGTGTGACAACCGACCCCTTGATGGGGTTGGTTGTCACAATGTGTCAGAGTGTCTTTGATGGTAAATTACTTCTTCATTACAATAAGTTGGAAAAAAAGAGAGACACACATTTCAAGCCAACACCTTAAGCTTCAATTTAATGTAGGAATGGCTATTGACAGATGTTTTGGTGATGAGCAATTCTCACTAGAGTAAAAAGTGTGCCTACTTACCCCGTTCTCCCCTACTGTGTTTGCTGAAGTAAAAAAAAAAGTACAAATACACAGCCTAGGCTCTGTTAACTGGCATGCGGGTAGCTACCGTGGACCTCCTTTATTGTATACAGAGCATAGGCTGTGCATTAACACCAGATTGTTATTTTAATCGCACACACAGTAGTTATCCTTGAGGAATTATTCATTGATATTGACAGCAGTGGTTTTGCATAAAGCATTATCCAGAATTGCTTACTCCCCCTTTCAATGCCCAAAGGTGAAAGGCAAAAATCAGTATACCTTTTAACCTAACCCATGCAAATTCCTGGACTTTACAAGACCCTCTACTGTACAGACGGAGAGACATTCTGACATGGTAAATCTGGCCCACTGAACTAAAACCCTGCTCCTTTCTTGTTCCCCGTTCCACCTCGTCCTGCCCAGTATCCTCCCAACTGATAACAGGGACCAAGGTTTTCTTTGTTAGGCGTCACTTGGCAGGATGCACAATCAAAGCCAGAATCAAAGAGGGGGGGGGGGAATAACACTGGTTTGTGTGTAGGTGAATGGATGCAATGAAAAAGCTCATTGTCTGCTTTGTGTGCCAGCTGTGGCACAGAAAACATTATTTAAAGGCTTGAAGAAGTGGAAGATACAGAGGTGTAAGATTCAGAGGAGGCCATACACTCTCATCCTGCCCACCATTTGGCACTATATACTTTGATTTTTTCCCTCAAGCAAGAATGCCCTAATCCATAGGATCATCTCTGTGTTCCAATCCCCATGCTTTCTGCTATTTAGTATGGTAGAAAAAAAGATGTTGTATGCTGTCTTGGATGCCGACTCTGGACGATATTTTTAGTGTTTAAATCAGCATGCTATTATGGCGATTCTGACCCACTATCCAGTGTGCCCCGGAAGTGACCTCACATCAATTGAGCTTCAGTATGAAAACAACCATCGATGCGACGGATATGCAAGCAGGAGACAAGATCAAGCCGCAATGTTATGATGAAATTTAGTTTAGTTTAGTTTATTTGTTTATAGTTTCGTGGACAGTCCCCTTTAAGAAGGAGCAGCTTTAGCCTATTTGGCTAATTTCCAGCTGTAGTCCCCGGCCAGTTGACAGTAGGCAACCTACAATACATAACAGTAAAAAAAAATAAAAAAAAATACATTACATTTATAATTACAGCAGGCCTGAGCAAGAAGGGGAAAAAGACAAACAAACATATTGCACACAGTTGGAGCAAGAACAAACAGGCAGGCACAGATGATGGCAAAGATATCAAGGCAGTTCATGCAACAACAACACAAACACACAGGAGACAAGGGAAAATAGGCCACAAAGATCACATTGAAAGTACATAGGGCAGAACATGCAGGCAGGTAGCAGAGATGGAGCGGCAGCAACAAAGACACATCACGTCTGACAGAAATTAATGTGTGCAGTTATAGTTGTCGGACAGCCATGTTTTAAGATGTGCTGTAAAGGTGGAATATGTATGTATATCATTGATAGTGGTAGGCAGTGAATTCCAATTTTGTATTGCCCTAACAGAAAAAGATTGTTGACCAAATGTGCTTTTTCTAAATGGGATTAGAAGGTCACCCCGTGTGGTGCTTCTGGTGATCTGATTGCTGCTGTTACGTTGGATTATGAATGACTTTAAAGGAGGAGGAGCGGTGTTATGCAGAATTTTGAAAACCAGGCAGATGTTTTTATATTTGATTACATCTTCCCAGCTCAGCAGTTTACGGTTATTTAATATAGTACAATGATGTGAGCTGTTAGGCTTCTGGTCCAACACTTTGAGTGTTCTCTTGTAAAGAGTCGCTAATGGCTTCAATGACAACCTGTTAGTTTGTCCCCAGCTTGTCATACAGTATGTAAGATGTGACATAATCATGGCATCCATGTAAAGTTTGGCAACATGTAAAAGTATTTCCCAATTGTATGCCTACTGTATACTAACTAGATTATTTGTATGATCAGATGTAGTATTTAGAATAGAAAAAAAGAAAGTATTCAATTTGGAACGCACTGCATATTGCCAATAGCGGGGATTTTGCTTAGCCCATTCTCTCCGCATCCCCTCCCTACATGTGACTTAATAGTGGGTGGACATTATACAGAGGTATGTACTGGACTGACTGAATGACTGGTGGCTGATTGTTTGTGAATGCTTTCTCAATGAGAGCTCCTGACAGTGGGAATCAGAGGAGGTCAAGTCTCTTACTCACCCCCCAATCTGTCTCTCCAGCCATCTCTATTCTAACATCCCCGGCCAACACTATAATACCTGTCATTTGTGTGACACAGAGCTCCATACCTGTGATTTTCTGCAAGTCATCCCTGTTGTGAGTGAGGGACTTCAACAGTACGCTTTCCAATGCGTCTATTTCGTGAAGCCTGCAGTATATCAGACAATGGCAACAAGTCTATAACCACTGTTAGGCTTACCCCCCTGTAAGATTGCCAAATAATAATATCAGTTATTAGTTTAAAGTTAAAGTGTGTAACTTCTGTCGCACTCATGAGGAATTCTGAGTAATTACTACAACACTTGTCGGCGCATCTACATGAGGTAAGCCTTTGGAGATCTGGAGATGGATTTTATACCTGCCGATGGTTTGAATGTAACCAAGATTCATGTATAATAAATACGCACTGTAGCTTTAAAGGAAAAAGGATATACTCTGTCTGTTGGCTATTGTAGATGTACATCAGAGGCTCACCTCCATAATGTCATATTGATCTAAGCTGAATTTCATCCACCTCAGCTGTTTTTTTTATCCTCAATGGATAGGTTTGCTTTCTTGTCTCAACACACAAACAGAATATATTAGACAAAACCCTTTTTTTTTTTTTTTTTTGGAAGACCATAATGATCTTTACAAAGTCCCAAGGGACAGCGATGGACAGTGAGATGATCTTTGTGTATAATGGCCACACTATGGATCAGCAACTTCCAGCAGCATCACAGGACAAAAAAAAAAGTATTAGTTCCAGACACATCTTACTCCTATAATAGGAGCCGTGTCGGTAAGACTTGCAACACTTACGCAGTGCGCATGTGCGCAGGGGAGGGGGAGGCGCAGGGGAGGGGGAGAGGGAGGGGGAAACGTCGGGGGGGGGGGGGGGGGGGCACAGTGCGCACAGGGGGGGAGGGGGAAACGGGGAGGGGTGAACGGCCCAGCGACCGGCGAAACCCGCTACCTGCCGGCTTCCCTCACCTGCTGCAGTTCAGAAGGCTGCACTCTCGGCGAGACCCGCTGCAAGCAAGATAACGGCCCAGCCGCTCTCCTGCCGGCTCCCTTACCTGCTGCTCAATATAACGGCCCAGCCGCTGCACTCTCTCAGGTAAGAGCTAACTTTGTAAGAGCTGGCTATAGGCTACACTTTGCTGCTAAACTTTTTATTTATTTTAAAATTGCTTATCCTGTTGTAGTCGCGCGTTTTATGCCCCCTCCCCCACACTCCCCGCTCCCCAGAACTGTCGGAAAGTCTGCCGCTGTATAGCCTACGCTGCTGCCGCTCAGAAGAAGTTGCAATAACAGCTGCCTATAGGCTACACTTTGCTGCTAAACTTTTTATTTATTTTGAACTTTTTATTTATTTTAAACTTACTCTCCTCGGCTCGGATATATTTGTTCAATCCTGTTGTAGTCGCGCGTTACATGCCCTCCTCCCCCACACTCCCCGCTCCCAAGAACTGTTTCATTTTTTAAAGTCAGTGATTTGTATTTCTTCTATGTTTTAAATGACTCTCCTCCTACAGCGTCGGTCATTTGTAGCCTTACTTCTGTCTCACTCCTGGCCTACAGCTATACTGCTTTGAAGCCCCCCCACCTCCCCTCCCCCTTCTCCGTCTCCAACACACAAGCCGTGCTTTAATTCACTACAGTTATGTTGCTGCCTTATTAGCTGTTGTGACAGTTAACCTACCATTTCTTGCTTTGCCCATTGTTGCTATTTATTTACATTTTGCTTCTGTAAATGCACAATGTTTTTCAGTTTCAGAAGCAGCTGTCTGTTATAATTATTTTCGTTCTGTACAAGTGACATCTATTTTGCTGGGAGTTTTTCCTCAGATGAGCTAAAGGTCTAAGGGCAGGGGGTGTCTGTCATATTGTTGTTTACGGACTGTGATTCCTGCTGAGGCAAATGGCTGATATGGCTATAGTAAGAAAAACTGCTTTCATTTGACTTTTCAACTAATCCACAGTTGTTGCCACATTTTCCTACAGTTGCTGCTGCCCAATACTGCCCCCCCACACCCATTTGCTGCTTCCCAAAGTAGTATTTAGGAGGTAAGTCTGCATGTGTTTTTTAACAGGGTTAAATGTGTAATGAGGCCTGTGCTCTGAATACATGTAGACAGTGCCTACATCACATCTCTGATACTCTCTGAATATCTCATACATATGTCATAAGGCCATCCTAACAACAGAAATGCAGAGAAAATCCCTGTAATTTGGGTGCATCCACCAATTACATGTTGGCTCACTATTTACATTACAAAGCAAGCAAAATATTATTATCCTAATAGTGTACTGCTTTCCTTACATTGAAATCAGGTATGGATTAAACAAGTGCTGTATGCATTAAAAGCACTTTTCAATATAGCTTTTCCTGAAATTCTCTGCTGAAAGTTGTCATACACAAATGCCAAATGTCGCACATATTTGAACTGAGGCCTCACTAAATACTGTGACAAAATATCAGATTACTGTCTTAATGAAAACAATTAACAATTCACCAGCACAGATGGATAGTAAACAGTTTAAAATGTAATGTTTGTGCTCACTGTAAAATATAGCTTACATTCCTAAACATTGAAAGTTACATGTGTCAACCGTGAAACAGAATAACATTTTTGTTTTCGACCAGAAGAATGACCTAAAACCAATGTGTTTTTCTGTATGCACACTTTGAGCCATGCCTTTTAATACATACTACACTTAACATTGTACATTACCCCTTTAATCCATACATTCATTTGGTTTATAATGTAATAAATCAATTACACTATTAGAAAAACATATTTTGCTTACTTCATAATGTAATAGGTGAACCACAATGTAATACGTTGGAACATTATGTGCAAAATGATATTACATTATCCACTTAGCAATTTGTTACAATATGTCGTTATGGGTTGTTGATACCTTCCCACCATACCATAACATTGCTTTGCTTTGCCTAAATTGTGTCTAAACAGTGACGCTCCTTCTCACACACCATCTCTTTCTTTCTAATTCTAATTACTACAAAGCTCATTGCTGTCCCCAGCCACTAACACCAATGCTGCAGAACACACAACCACACTTGGAGCTGATCTTCTTACCAACTGCTGCCCTGACACTAACATGGTAAATATGATTTGAGGTTATTTAATGTTTTCCCCTTTCATTAACAATAGTGCAAAGTACCTCCTATAACAGACATTGAACATGTTTAATTATCATTATCACAAAAGAACATGCGCCCATCACAAATCAAAGTATTAATAACCGCAAAAATGTGTTATGCATAGGACAAGAACCCATCACCTGCTAGGAGCTGCCAAAAATGTGGAAGGCCCTTAAAGGGACACTTGCTGCCAAGAGGAAACAGTTGCACCCTTGAGCCAGATCCACACCTGTACAAAAAAAAGAAGCCACTCCAGGACATCTACTGAACCCGCCTCACCCACAGAGCAACCATCATTGTGGGAGACCCCGGCCACCCCTCACACAGCCTCTTCAGCCTCCTGCCATCGAGAAGAAGGTACCAGAGCCTCTGGGCCAACTCCACCATGGTAAACAGCTCTTTCCACCATGCTGTCAGGAAGCTCAACTCTCTCCCTTCGCTCCCATCTGCCCCCAGGAACTCTGGACTTTGGACCCATTTACACTCTGCATATTGAAATTACCTTTTATTGTACACTTTAAATTTCATATTGCACATATTGTAAATAATGTTCCCCATTTTAATGTATTTAATTAATTTGTACCATTTTGTTCTGTCTTACCTTTTGCACTACTTAGACTTTATTTATTGTATATATTACTTATTTCATCATACCTTATTTTATCCTTTTGTACTCATTTCCACATTTTACCTTGCACAACATGCACCTCTAGACTCCTGAAGCATTTATATTCATGTGCTGTAAAATAACTGAACTGTAACTACAGCCTCACAGCTAAGTGATACTACCCTGTGAATATAGTGCAATACAATCTTACCAGTTCACTTATGTGTGGTTGGGTCTACTTAATTATTTTGTGCTTTAATCTCACACTTCATTTTTCCGGTACACTGAGAGGAGTTGCTATAGATTCCGTTATACGTATTTGCGAAGACAATACATGGAAACTGAATCAAACTCCCGATCCACTAGGGGTTGAGCGCGCGCAACGCGCGCGCGAAAACTCTAGTTAATCTAAAGGTGTGGCTCTGATGCACTGTCGACAGCACACATACCCCCACAGTGACTCTAGTTATCAGGTTCTGATGCTTTCGGTCTATTGACATTTGGAAAGAGGGATATGGAAATGATCGTGTCCCATACGCATGTGTGCGGGGGAAACCAAGAGGAAGTCCATTAAACGGCTCATTTAAATCACATTCACTGCCCAGATCGGCACATCTGAGCTAATGAACCTGGACCAATTCTTCAGTCTGGTACGTTTTTTTTGTCCTAATGTGGACAGAGTCTCTGGTTTGCACTTGTATTCATTGTGTTGAGAGGTATTCGGCCTTGTAGGGATTAGGGAAGAGGCACATTTGACAAAACTAAAGGCTCACAAATGTACCTAGAACTTAACCCCCCCTTGAATCTTGAATGTACCAAATTTCATGGGCAAAAAAACAAGAATAGTTGTCAAGATCAGCTCCAGACATTTAGCCTCGAAATCCAGACCTGCCGCTGGCTAATTTAACTTTCCTCAGCTTACTGGTCTGGACACGAACCATTGGAGCTTGTTAACTAAGTCGGAAAATGCGGAACTACCCAATCAAATCGTTCTATCTGGTATGAATGTAACCGGATGACGACAGTGCTGCGCATGCGCCGTCGAAGTCGTGATAGTAAACATTACAACAGAGATGGATGCGGATACGTTGTTTGAGTTTTGAAACGGCTTTGGCCTCGACAATTAACGATTTGGAAGGCGGCATTCAAATCTTCACGAGCAAGAAAGATGAATTTTCTGTTTTGCTGACCGATCACGGCAAAAGTTTAATTCACCAGTTAACCCTGATGTTCTCTAAACGAACAGGGTTCAATACGTCACCTTGTTTATTGCTCTCTGATTGGTTGTCGTGCTATCCAATTGCGAGCAGTGGTATTTTCAAATGCGTGCGTAGGTGCCGTCCCTTGAGTTGGGAAGGTCTTCTGCTCGTTCTACAGTAGATGTGCGTCTGGATTTCCAGGCTACCAGACATTGACATTTCGAGGTACATTTTCACTCACACATTACCAGATTTCACGAGATTGTTTGAATTGATGCATAATGCAGTCTCCTCTTGAGATGAGGCCTTATATCGTTTTTTTTTTGTATGGATTTATTTCACTCTATTTCCCCTTTCATTTTCTACGTCGGCGTCTCGCCTCCCTGGAGTGATTAATCAAGGTTTTTTCGCGGCGTGCTCTTTGTCCCCTTGCATTGTCGCTTTATTTATTCATCTCATTCATTTATTCCACATGTGTGTATGTTGAGAGAGGGGGAACTTTCATTTTGTCTGGTAGTGAAGAGTGGCAAGCAGGTGTGGATTGTATACAGTGACAAATGAAGGATGTGTCTGGAATTGAGTTTGTTCGGGGCGCTTTATGTTGCATATTTCCCATTTGGGTATCGTAAGTCCCTTACAAATCCTTGGGACATGTTGTACCCGCCGAAGAGAATCAAAGTGCAGAACGCATTATTCCTGTTTCATTTTGTGGGAGCGTTTAGGCTCTTAGTCAATGACAAGGTTGGAAAGAAGGGAGGGGGTGGTTACTTTGGGCTTGAAGTGAGCTTTGATTAAGGGCTTTTTGTATTCTGAAAACTCTCTCTCTCACTCTGCATTACTTACTCAAACGGCTTACTGTCTCTATGCCTTAAAATCACCTCTCTCCATTACCGAGCCCCAGACTTTTATTCTAACGTAATGCCCCTATTCTTTTTGGTTTGTCTAGCAGCTGTTAATTCAAATCTGCCAGTGTAACATGTTTGATCAAATGGCATCCCATCCAATTCACAATTATGCTCTTCCTTGAAAAGCCTGTCTCCTTGAAATGATATTCACATACAACTAATTACTTTTGCCGGATATATTTCACACACTGACAGAGCTAATACCGTTCTGGGGGGAATGTAAAAGTGAGAACGTCTTGTCTTGTGCTTCAAAGTCAGCGTCATTTATCCAGTGCTCTGAGTGCACACGCGTAACCATAAAAACACATTAACAGACAGATATGTTATCGCTTTGGGCCATTTTGATATGCAGAAGATGGTCTCAAATCTACAGGTTTGAGTTATTTGGGCAACATAACATTGTTGAAATAAACTAACTAAACTAACTTTCATGTCAAAAAGTGTATGTATGACCGACCTTATGGCTGTACTTGGCCTCTGCTGTTTCCAGTATTAGCATGCTTACCAGAGCAGAGTGTAATATCATGTCTTCTATAATTGGGCAGCACTGCCAAAAATGCTCTCAATATACAACGTAAAAAAAAATATCTTACTGTGCAATTTTTGTTGCGTGCCCAAACAAGTTGCATTACAAGGAGGAAAATGCCATTTTATCTCACACTTATTCATCCTGTGAACGTGACACGGAAGCTTAAACTGCTGGCTGGTGGAATATTCAAATACTGTTTGAACAAAGTTTCAGGGAACTTTTTTGGCAGTGCTAGAATGTAAAGTGTTGCTGTCACCACAACTCAACGCAAGGCAAGGCAAGGCAGGGCAAGTTTATTTATACAGCACAATCCATACACAAGCCAATTCAAAGTGCTTTACAGGGGGCATAAGAAAACATCAAGATTAGACATTAGAAATGCATTTGAAGAGATGGTTAAAACAAAGATACGAATACAGGCGGACATATTGTTAAAAATGAAAAGAATGGCATTTAGAAGACAGTAAAAACAAACGACTAAACACTACGGGTTAAAAGGGACACTGAAAATCTTCATCCTTTGTCACCACAGCATTACAATTTATGGACAACGGCTGCTTGCAACAGCTCAGTGGCATCAATTAAAAAAACCTGTGATGTCTAACATTAGAACAATTCTGATACGAGTGCCATCCATGTGAGTGCTATAGTGTCTGTTATGGATGTGCGTGTACTTTGTACAATATGAAAAAGAAGCAGTAATCTCAGTCTCACCGTGCGCACACCCACTCCCTACTCACCTCTCCTTTCACATCCTCATCCATTATTCAGACTGTAGGACAGCACACTCATATTGACTACAGGTTCTTTTTCCCTTTTTTTCTCCCCGGTGGAAAAAATAAGCAACTGCTTCATTATGCAGATAATACCTGCTTGACTCACAGAAACACAGTTGCATTAAAATGTGTCAATATCCAAAAGTCCACAATCTTTCACGCACCGTACATTTTGAAACTTTCGTGTCCCCCCCCCCCCCCCCCAGCCAGCCCTGCAGGCTAGGGGGGAGGAGGAGGGGAGGGGGGTGGGGGGTAGAGAGGGGCCGGTAGCCTTGGGGGAATATGTTCTGGTTCTATCACTTCTGTTGACAACGACGTGTGCAGCTTTTTTTTTTTTTACCTCTCATTTCGACTACGCGCAAGGTCACACATATCATTTGCATTTTTTGGAATTGTTCCTGAGGAGTTTTATTCTGAATTTGTATTAGTGTGTGTGTGTGTGGGGGGGGGGGGGGGGCTGAATATTCAGCACCATCCAGTGGAAAAAGTCAATAAATTCATTCAGATTACATGAGAGTGGATATGGAACGGTCTACAACCGCGTGGAAAGACTCTGAAATGTACTACCATGAGGCAAAGTTTTAGGACTTTTACAATCAAGAAGCGCCCAAGAAAAGTTTCGGTTGTCGATTCAACTGCTAAGAAAATACCTGGACGCACAGCGGAAGGTATAAAATGAATGCGCAATTAGCAAAAGGCTTACCTCATGTACTGTTGATGCATTGACTGTATTGTTGTAATTACTCAGAATTACCCATGTGGGCGACAGATTAAAGTTACATACTTTAGCATTTAAATTGAATAAAAATAAAAATTATAGTGAATATGAAAATATTTAATTACACAGTACCTTTCAGTCAAAAATTGCAGGGAATAACATGTGCTTCACATGAACATAGACATAGAACATAAAACAACAGATATAAATGCAGTCATTTATTTTGTGATTAAAGTCAGTCTATGGATTTTTGGAATCTAGTTGTTTGTTTCTACGTTTGTTTTTTTACACAGGACATATTCGCCATGGTAGAGCCGAATATATGCTCTGAAATTAAGACCGAGCCCTCCCGCCCTGTGTCTGCAAAGATTAAGAGTAGGCTCTATGTCACTTGAAATGAAGACCTGTTGATTGTAGAGATACTCAGATTTGTCATGTACTCCATGGCATGGTAATCATTTCAAATTTGCTGTTGAAATATCCTGAATATCACTGCTATCGTACCTCCATGGCAGATGCTTTTCTAATGTGTATCCCTTTATCAAAGCCTAATATCAGTAGTTATGTTATGCAAAGAAAGGGAAAGGACACCTCTTGTAAAAGGAATGACCAGGGGCCTCATTTATAAAGCTTGCGTACGCCCAGAAGAGGGCGCACGCCAATTTCTAAGCAAATATTGGGATTTATAAAAACCAAACTTGACGGGAAGAGTGCGGTCCTCCACGCAAACTCTGACCCATGCGTACGCACAGAAAGTGGAGAAAGGAGAAACGGCGACTCCGTCGGCACATGTATGAAGTGCGAGAACGAATGTGTTTGTGTAATATTAATCCAGATAGGCCTATCATAAGCCATGTAGGTCTATCATATATTGAGAGTTCCTTTGCAAAACGGATGAAGCCATTCTTACAACTAATGAACAAATGCCTCCACGGATTTTTCCATGGAGTGATACGAATTAGGATCTTAAATAGCCTACAAACGGAGATATATGAGTACAAATAAAAACAAAACAGCAACGTTCGAATAAGCTCTGCAGTTATTAGAGAATAACCTATCTGCATGTTGTGGAATTAATTCTGATAATATTGAGGTGGAATACAGCCTATTACTTTTACACTGACGCTGTTCTCGATGCCTCAGTCAGGCAGACAGGAGTGCACCTTTTCATACACTAATGATAAGCCTACTGTACATCACATAGGCCACTGTGATTTTTTTTCACGGCTTTTAGTCCGTTTTATCTATGTGTTTTTTTTGTTTTAAGCACGTCGCAATTGTGTTTTGAAAGGGACTGTGAAGTTTATTATTAACCCTCCGCCGCCCGTCACTGCCCCGGGATGAATTCTCTGAATCTGTATCTCATGGGGGGTCTCAGTGCCCCCCGCTCGTGGCACAAACACTGCTGTGTGAGGATATGCACTTGTTTGCGTCCACTTTTATGTCGGATCACTTCTTTTTATTTCGGCCACAGTGTTCACAGAGATCGCCACAGGCTGCACTCTGACGCCTTTACGCTCACACTGCCACCAAACTATATTTTCCCTGTTCGCCACTTCTCCAACGGGTACTTCGGCGTGACCGCAGTGATCCACACCGTGTGGAGTCTATTTTTCCATTTCCCTTTCAGTCGGCGATTGCCACTACCGCCTTCATGCACTCAGTAAATGATATTAATTCGGGCGTGTCGATGACTATGTAAGGGTAAATATGGGCGGTACGTGAAGCCCGCAAAGGCTGCGCCACATTTAGAGTTGATTGTGATTTATAAAGGGAAACAGGCGTAGGACGTGAGTGCGCACTGTTTTATAAATCCGAATATTTTTGTTCGCACGTACATCCTATATTTCTTCCGTACGCCAGCTTCCACGTGAATCCCACGCAAAGCTTTATAAATGAGGCCCCAGGGCTTTTACTGTCACAATGGACAGCGAGGACATGTCCTACTTTGAACGTTCCAATTCCATTTTTCACACTTTGGTGCCATTCATTTAAAATGGGTGGTCTTTATTAGGCTCTGGGTCTTGAATGATCTTTTCTTCTCCTTTTCTTCCTGCAAAAGACGGAGAACTGATTTGGCCTCGTCCAAGCAAAATGAATTGAACTTATGTGTATTATCGTGAAATAACCATCCGTGTTAAAAGTGTCTGTAAAACGATTGCAGTAAGAGCTGATAAAACACATCGAAAAAAATGAAAAAATTGTCTCCTGTTTAAAAGCTAATGCAACCCGGATGTCTTATTAACAACCGACTGTAACTGACATAAAGTGGTTACTAAATATGTTTTTGCAAAGTTCATGCCAAACGTGTCTGCAAAACCTTCACTGGTGACATATTTCTTTTGTTTTTCTTCCGTGCAAAAGAACCGCTGACAATACATTTGTCCGATTTCAAGCAGAAACTCAAGCTTGTTGTTATCTATGCCACTGGGTCAAAATAAACATATTCTAATTGGATTAAATTACCCAACAGCAAGACTGAAAATCAGACATTTTCTTTTTGGATTTGAATGTTTTTTGGAATAATAAACAGTTTCAGTTTGATTAAACAGAAAATAATTGTAGATGGCATTGTGTCCATGCATTGCATAGCGATGCAGACAGCTAGCGTGTAGGTGGGTGTTGTTGAGTGAGATGTGTCATCTCCCACTGAAAGGTGTGACTCACAGCTGCCTGTGCGCTGCCTTTACCATTTAAGTTCCACTTCTACTCTTTATAATGGTACATGTCAGAATAATGAGGGAAGGATTTCAAAGAGTTGGCTTTCCTTTTTTTCAAATGCGTATGGAATATATGAAGAAAATATCTTGAAATTCAGTCCAAACCATTTTCCCCATTACACATGTAAAGAGTTAATCACAGCACCACAAGTTTAAGAAATGTGTACAAAAAAATGGGGCATCATTTGCAAGCTTTTTCGACTGTCAAATTAGGTTTTTTCTCTTCCCACCAGGCTCTGTTTGTGAAGGCAAGAGACAAGCATTATTAGCAGCAAACTATAATCCCTGCTATGGACGTGAGCAAAAAATACATCTTAAAAAAAAACCAAAAAAACATCTATAAGCTCATTATCTTTTGAGTGTCACTGGGAATTGAAAAATTTGCCTGGCTGAGTTGCAGGTTCACACCCCAGCACAGTGTAATGTTTGACGCTGATGCTCACACAGAAATATCCATTTTCTCTGCAGCCGTCGTTTCCATTTCCAGCTCACGACACACTATTATTTTTATTTTTTTAAAAGGTTCATCTTTCTCCTTCCTTTCTTTCCATCTTATACATCTAACACGAAGGGGCCCCTCTGCCACGCACGCTGCCTAAAAATATTAAAAAAAAATATATCAGCTTTCAGTCACGCTACAAAAATCAAGGCTGCTGCATTTCTTTATCAGGCAAAAAATAATAATTGGTTGTGAGGGGAAAAAATAATGCCAACATAAACGTATGCGCCTCAAGACTGCAGAAGACAAACTGTGTACAGTGTTCTTACCCAAAGTTACTTAAAAGTTAAATAATCAATTGTTTGGACACTGGAATCATACAGTATGACAGGTAGAGATACACAAGCCCATTAGTGCATTGCCCACTGACCTAAACAGTCTGGGTCACAATACAGCTAAAAGTTAATTCAATTTGCATTTTAGGCCTACTTACGTCAAGGAGTGTCACGCATGTGCATTCAACGCTAAAGGACATTTGTCAATTCTCTCTGTTGCTCATTAAATGGCCACACCAGTTTTCAAGACAGCTGTTAACTCATAAGGTTGTTTTCCTATTTGCAGAAGATGGCGGAACAAGTATGGAACTGTGAGATATGCAAAGAAAGACTAGAAGAAGAAAAAAAGAAATGGTTCTCATCAATGTTGCTGTATAGCAGGTGACGACAAGCACTTGTGTAAATAGTCAAATGAATGGCGGCTGAATTCCATTTAGCTGCTTCACTTTCATGGTACTGTTTGTGTATTGTGCGTGTGCCGTGTCACTGTCACGCCACAGTGCAACACTTGAACAGTAACGGGCTGTCTTTATTTATATTATTAAATCCTGTGCCTTGACTAAGTGATGAAGAAAAAGGTGGCACTTTATTCAGTGAAACTTCCCCATGTAATGTTTTATTTGGTGTAACTCTTTGTGTTTTACTGCACCTCATCTTGTCTCATTTCCTTCTCTCGTGAGATAATCAACACTCTCCATTTAAACTTGTGATTTGTAATGCCTTCAATCCACATAAAATATAAATATGTACTGCTTTTCTGTTGGCCCACGGATCATAAATCAGACTTGTTGCAATCAGTCAGTGTAACACTCATAATGGGGAATAAACTACTCAACAGGACTTTTAAACTGCATGTAAACACCTTTATCCGATCTACTTCGCACACAAATCGGCACAATAACGGACAAGAGAAGTCGGAAAGAACACCTAGATAACTCGTTCATTGTCGCATTCTCTCTGCATGTAAAAGGGATCGGACATCGCATATCGGAGATTGCTTCTGCGCCTGCTCGAGAATCCCTGTGGAGGATTTCACAAGAAGTGGAAGGAGAGACGTAAAAAAAATAGTAGGGTTATTGCATAGAAAGTATATAAAATAAAAATATAAATAAATATTTGTGTATATATAATAATTTCTATATATAAATTATATATCTATAAAAATTATTGTCGGAAGGGAACCGGACGTGGCTCATAACCACTTGTTGAAAGGGCTACAGCGCCACCTAGCATAGTGACAGCCATGCATTGGACATTTATCCATTTCTTAAAGGCCATGTATACTCAGACAAGTGACACGGTCCGTTCGAGTGTCTAGTTCGATCTTAATCCAATCTCTCTTTTCTTTGGTGTGGCCAGCAATGCTATCTCAAGCCGTTTTCGGTAATGCCACAACAACAACAAAAAAAATTATAATAAAAAAAAAATGGCGGAAGAATGATAACTTGTGCACTTCAGCAGTTTGATTACAATAACACAGTGAATGCCGTTTGCCATTTGCCATCCATTCATCATAAGCACTTCACCTTCCCAAACAACAATTACAGCTAATTTTGCCACCGTCATTTGCATCGCTCTGTTTGCACTAAGTACTGTAGCTCATGAAAACAACATGGACTTTATTGCAGAGAATGGGGAAAGAGGAACAGTGAGTTCTTTTGCAAATCTGTAACATTGAACTTGTTTCCTCATCTCTAAGGTCTCCCATGTATGAAATGTACTTGCCAACATTGGTTTAATCAAAATATATAGTTAGACATCCATAAACTAAAAAATAACTAAATATAACCTGTCTGTATGGCAGTTAGGACATATACTTGTGTAGATCAACAATGCAAAACCTTTAAGCTGCAGAAATAGCCAGCCCTTTAAAATAAATGGTCAGTAATCTGCGGTTAGATGCTTGACTATCACTTTAGAATGACAACAGCTACTCAGTTGAGGTCAAAGGTCATGATACTATTTGGGTGGCAGCCTATACTCACTTTGCTGGGCTTTTTTCGAATGGTGAATGGGGGAAATGAATATAATGCCAGAAAGCATTGGCTTAAAAGCTGCCAATTATTGTCTTAAAACTGTTCCAGCAAATGGATCGGATGCATGGTCTGTGAGTACGGACCCGGTCAGAAAGAAAAAAAAGCAATGGTTGTGAAAAGCTTTGTGTACCAATTGTAGTAAACCAATTGCTGCGAATGGCGGGGATGTCGCATGTTAATTACAACCTTCACCTAATGTTTGTAAAATACAAGCCAGTGTTCCATTTGTCTGCCAGTTATTAGCTAACACTGCTGGGTGCACATATACACGAGACCTCGGCACACTGTTTGGAATGCCTAATGAGTGGAGCATCACATCAGACACACACACACACACACACACACAAAAGAAACTGTGCTCCTACAATTACTAATTCATGGATTTCTTTCCCAGGGTGTTGCTTGATTATTGTAGTGAATAACCTTTTGTTTGGTTGAGACAAAACAAAAAGTTGACCCGCTGACATGTGTGAATTTTGAACAGTGTCAAATCGGGGTAGTTTTACTGTGATAGTTGTCAAAAGGTGACAGCACACAGTTTTCCAACTACAGCAAAAGCCACGGCATAATCGGCTGGCTTTCCATAGCATATTGCCACTGACAATGTAGCCATGGTAACAAGGTAGCAAAGAGCAGGAACTTAAAGTTGCTGCCTGTGATCAATGATTAGGCTTAATTGCTAGCATGGGTGTTGAGAGTAAAATGTACATTTATCACAAAGGATGTATCTATATAAATGTAGCCAAACCTGTCCAAAGTAATGAATTACACACAGGCACCACACAGTTGTTATTTCTGTCGTACTAGATTGAATTACATTGAGACATGATTGTAATTTGCTGTTATTTACTTACCTTTTTTCAAGTAAAGTTTTTGGAAGAGTTCTGGTTTAAGAAGATTTATAGAATGCATTTTATTTTAACCGATGTGAACTTTTTGCATGGCTGCTTGCTGTGTCTTTCCGACAGCAGCTTGTCATGCTCAATTTGTTCAACCGCATGTAGTGAAGTACTGAGCATGTCACTGCCACTGTCTGTAGCATGTCTCCTGAGGGCACACAGGGACACACATAGACACACAAACACACATACATACAGACACACAAACACACATACACACGCACACCACACACACACATACACACACACACAGATGCGCACGCACACACACACATACAGAGCACACAAAAACACAGCATGCACACACACAGACACACACACACACACACACACACATGGAAGTTGCCATCCTGGACAAAAGGCATTAAGACACAACTGAGTAAATCCACACAAAACAACAAACCACACCAAAATCACATAAAACACCCAAAACACACGCACTAAGGCTTTTTTTTTTTACATTGTGTATGCAGAGTTTTTTTTTACCTCTCAATAGAAAATAGGCTCTAAACTGTTTTACACTTTGGGCACGGCAAATTATAATGCAAAATATGACAGCGCCGCTTGAACAGTTGCCCATAGGTTGACAAGAACAAACGGGATATGGAGATTGTGCCTCATTCTGTTTCACCTAGGAAAAAAAGCCAAGGGCAAATGGAAATGGGTTGTAGTGGGGCGTATCGGCCCCAACATAACCCTGCCAGGGAACTTTGCTCTCCTCTTTAATTAATGAGTGCCACTGTTTGTGAATGTAAATATGCAACTAAGCAGACACCCTGTGCAGCCAAGTGGAGAGTGCCTGACTGCGGGGATATGCATACATTTTGACTGTCTATTAAGTTTGAGTCGTTTGAGACAATTTTCAGTCAGACTGTGCATGTCACTGACTCTTTGTTACAGCGACACAGTGTGTCAGATAGGCGGGTTCATCAACAGCACATATCTAAGATGTTCTACTTACAGTTCTAGTTTGGGAAATATTGGGTTTTTTATTTTTGATTTACTGGAGCAGAAAGTGGTAGCTTGTCTCATTTTGGAACCATTAACCATAGATGTTACTAGCAGAAATGAGCTGTTGCTAACACATTAGCCAATATAGCGAAATGAAAGAGTCAATGGCAATAAAAAGCTGATTTTTGCCTACTTTTGATATCTGCTGGAGGACCTTCTTCTCACATGCCGAAAATCAAAAAACTTATCAGGCCTTCCATGCATAGTGATGGTGATAATGGGAGGAGTTTAATGAATGGCCAAGTATAAGACTTCACTTTCCTGCTGAATTAAAGTCGTAATACACAAGTTGATCATAAGTATAAAGACCTAAAGTAGCCTATACTATACATAAATCAAAATTTTTATTCACCATTGTGAAATTATTATTATTATTAGTGTGTTAAAATATCCACTAGTACGTTATGTTATCCTGTGTGTGTCTGGGTGTGTGTGTGTGTGTGTGTGATTGAGACCTATGGATCTCTAGATGTCCCTAGACAGAAGTTGAATGGGCGTATTAACATTGTTAAAGATATCCAACGAGCTGTGCTGATGAAGACTTTCCCTGCCTCTGTGCTTTGGTCAGCAGAAAAATCAAACTGTGGGCCTTGAATTTAATGTGTCAAAATGAGCCTGAATTATGGATCATCAGTACTAAGGGCTTTTAATGCGCGGCAGTATACTTGGCCAAATGAAAAGTGATCGGCTCTCTCTTAGGGACTCTTACACTATTTAATGACTTGCAAAACATTGTCGGTGGCCCCCTTCAGAAGCAACTTAGTTTTTAATCGGGGCGCGAGATGGGCCCAGGGGTGAAAATAGCTTTTAGATTATAGCAGTGTTCATAGTGTTTTTTATTCTCTAACGGTAAAACAAAAGCAGAAGTATATGGGCTCGCATTGATGAACTTTTAGCCGAGATCTGTGGGTTACTCGTGTGTGTGTGTGTGTGTGTGTGTTGTGTGTGTGTGTGTGTTGGCGTGTGGGTGTGTGGTGTGTGTATGTGTGTTTTTAAGCCGCACGCCTCTAGGACAGCGCTGTAAAAAAAAATACGCCTCATTATAACCCATGTAAATAAGGTTGGGTTGCTTTCTGCAAGGCTAATAATATTAGCTGAAGTTTCTACAAAAACAATAGTCCCCCTGTGCTGTATCCCTGTGAAAAAAAAATGTATTTATAAAATGACGATTATACAACTGTGAAGTCAAGGAAGCCAGAAGCCAATTCTTTCATCCAGAAAATGACCCTGTACGGTCAAACGGGTATACTGATGGGGTCAACCGCTCTGTTGGGGTGTTCTAATGTGCTAAACAGGGGCTTGAGGTAGGTAACAATTAAAAGTGGGGGAGAAAGGTGTTTTTACAAGTCAGCAAGTCTGTGAGCCTCAGCCTGCTAATGAGCCCCCAAAACCCCCCCCCAAAACATATTTAAATAAAAAAATAAAAAACTCACCATCTACCACTCAACTTTTTTTTAGGGTAGGCTATACCTGCTGGGAATAGATCCCCCATTACCAATGTTCTCATTTGGCCTATATCAAGCAAGGGGCCACTTTAATGAGGTTGTATACACTACATATATGGTTGCCCCATTCCCTCTCTTTTTAAAAAAACAAAACAGTTGACAGTTGTTGACGTGCAACAGGTTCGTCATATACCATGCTGCCCAAAAAAATTCCCATTTCTAAAGGTAAACAGTGCAGCATTGTCATTACACATCCAACATTCCAGTGACAGTGGGTGAGAGGGAGGGAGCTATTATTAAGATGTGCTATGACATTGAGTGACATTTACTCACAGCCAATCATCACAGCCCACTAATGACTCATGACTCAGTAATAATTCTTTATATTCTTTCTGAAAAACATTTTGCCGAAACCCCCCCCCCCCCCCCCCCCGAAACACAAACATTCCCCCTTAAATCAATATTGTCTGAAGTAATGAGGTGTCAATCCCATTCTCCATCTGGCAGCCTGAGAGGGGAACATATTCAACTCTTTCCGTTGGCACATATACATCCTCTGAATGTCAACTAGCTTTGCTTGCTGAAAACTGGGTGATCATCTAATTAGATCCAGTGTAATAGACACATTGGGGATTGGGCAACACCCCCAGAACCCCCCAACCCCCCCCCCCTCTCTCTCTTTCTCCTTGTGCCAGTCAAGGCTGTCTTGCCTGTTACTTCATCCAGCCTCCTCTGGCTAAATCATGTCCTTTCACACACATTTTTTTTCCATTGGCAGATGCCTGTGTGAGGAACTTTTTCCCTCAACTCAACTGTCACAGAGTTGCTCTTCAAAGTATTTTGCAAAACTGAGAAATAGAAAATTTAAGTTGGAGATCGTTGATGAATGTCTCCTCTCAATCTGCTACCTGTCCGTATGTATTGCTGCAAAAAAAAAGTAAAGTAGCGACCCCCTTTGTTTACATACCAGTTTACAAGCCTAGGCGTGTATTAACACCAGATGTATTATCAGTGCACACACAGTATGGACAGGTAGCAGTTTGTGAGGAGACATTCACTGATTTGACAAAAAAGATTGTGTCAACAGACATTCTCCGGAATTGCTTACCCCACCTTTTAAACAATGTAAATGACATAGAATGACAAGGGTACACCCACTTAATTCTGGGCTTGATTTCTATTATGACTATCTTGCTACCAGTAGCATTTGCTGCACTTGACAGGCATATCATTCAGCCCACGACCTGTGTTGACTATTACAACCGCTGCATCCTGTGTGACTGATGTGGAGTGCGGGGTGTGGTTTGACAGCTCCACTTATCTTCATGGATGCATGCGTTCGACAACGGCCTACTACATTCCTCCCTCCTTCATACTCAACATGTACAGTATATACTACATACTGTCTACTTAACGATTGATTGTTTATACGAGGTTCATCGGAACGTTTACACTGAATTATACAGAAGCAATAAAGATTTTTTTTTTAAACTTCGTGTCGTTTGAAAAGACACAATGCATTGTTGGGGCGGTTGAATAGGAAACGTAATTATCGATCCATACACAAAAACTTCCCGGAAGTAAGCACTCATCTGGCCATTTGTCGCCTACACAAACTCGCATACACAAGCCACAACATACTCAAATTGACATTAAAATTAGTATGAGTAGGATGTTATAGGGCTTTTCGAACACACCTCATGAGAGTGTGATTGGCATCTAAGTTCAATCAAATTTAAAAAATGGTCATCCTATAGGTACATTCAGCCAACTCAGAGACACCATTGAACTCACTTACTTATACATGGGTTCAGAAAGTGATTTTTTAAACGGACGAACCAATCCCCATTTCCCTGTGTGAGTGATTGAAGATCAATTGATAGATATTCGTCGATTTGAGAAGACTCATTTGCCTTGTAAAAATCTCCTAAAGTAGAGCAGAACTTTGAAAGACAGTATGAAGTTAGCCTTGAAGTTTGTATTTTATTAGAACTTGCTTGTGTTGAGGCAAGAGACTATTCATTATATAGTAATCTAGTTCATTGTAGTGTGCTTAAAGTATGTTTAATTAAATATCTGCTGAACTATATTTCGCTAAGTGTTTAATATATTTCTATGTATGACCAATTTCACCTCACTCATACTTATATAATCCTCAATATTCTATTGTATTCTATTGTTTATACTCATCTATTTATCTGGCCTGGTGCTTTTGTAACACATGAATTTCCCATCTGGGGATCAATACAATACACAGCTTGGTTTGGTATGCTGGTTTTTCCTTTCGCCGTGAGGTAGGCCTATCCCCCGAAAACACGAGTAGAATTTTTTTAACTGTGTGGGACCTGACTAAAATTGAAATGTTACACATGTTAAGAAGAGTGCACAGAGATCATGTACCTTTCCTCTTACAACATGTACAACACACATGTAACGTTACTGTATGGTCGTTCAACAATTGTGCTCAGACTTGATCTCATGTGTTTTTTTTTAATTAGCAGATTTAAAAATATATATTGTGTGAAATGTCAGGAGAAATGGCATAATGTAACAGCATGAATAGAAAGAGAGAGCTAGAGGGGGAAAGTAAGGTCACCCCAACCTGCACACAGTCACCTGGAGGAGACCTCATTGACATCCACACAAAACGCCCCGCTGTGCCTTTCAAGGCAATTTGAAAACCCAAGCCCACTGTGCGCCCATACACTGAACTGACAGCGCATGCCATGAACTTAGCAAAGTCCATGAACTTACTGAGTATGTCACACACACAAGTCAGAGGCTTTATGAAAAATCAAAATGGCACCTTTCCCCAAACAACAAGTGTTTGTTATTGGTATTTTATACTTGGGGCTTGGATGCAGATGCAGCAGCAGCAGCAGTAGCAGCAACAACAGTGCAATCTAATAATAACACAAGCCTAAAAATACACAGGTAAATCTCACTCTCCGCTCTCTCGCTAACCGCAGGGACCCGGGCTCCGACGTCCACCGAGGGAGCTAGCTCGCTGACTAATGAAGTTGGGAAAAGCTTAGAGCAATTAGACACATCAAAGCTCGGAATGTGAAAATTAATTAGGCTCGGGTCTCTTTCGGAAGGCAGCATCCGCTCATTGCAGTATAGCTCATTAGCATAGCGCCATCAAAACACGCCAGGTGCCTGTGTTGATGCCGCTCCGAACACTTTGAGATTACATGTGCACGTCATGTACTTTGGACAAAGGCGAAGGGGGAAATATGTAAACAGGCTAAATAGTGGCCAATCAGAATCTAAGGAAATTATATGTTGTGGCAAAACATGAGGTTTCATTCCCTCAAGCATCTTGTAGATTGATCAGCTCACTTATAAATTCATGCACAATCAAAGCAAAGCTACAATGAGTTTTACTAAGAAACTGTGGCTCACATCACTTGTAAGCAGTGTAAACGTGTTTTTCACAAGATTTTGAGGGACCTACTGTTTAAAAAAATGTATTCAACCTATTCTGGAAAACGTTAAAGGTTGGGTAAGTGATTCGGATTTTTTTTAGTACGGACAAAAAGCAGTTTATGAGGAGATATTCATTCATTTGACAAAACATGATTTTGTCACCAAACAATCTCCAGAATTGCTTACCCTACCTTTCATGGAAGGGGACCTCTGCACATCTTCTGGAAGTTCATTCAATGTCTTGCACAAATTGTAAAGAATGTATACAAAGACAAGCGTGAGACATGAGTCTATGTGGATTTTATTTGCTTGCAGATGAGGCTCCAACTTGTCGTTCTATATTCCCTCGCTGTTCCGTTTTGTTCAGCCCCCCCTATCAAAAGCGTACCTTAAACCTTGGGTGTTTGTCACATCAAAGGGACTTTTTGGTCTCGTGATGTCAAAGAGAAGCGTCGACATTCACTGAACTCGGCGGCCATTTTCTTCAGAACTTCATTAGCCGGCCCAATCCCTGTGTGAAGTCACATCAAAGCCCGGCCTGGTCACATCCTCATTCACACTAATGAACAGCTCCTTCAAACACAACGGCTCATTATTAACAACACCTGCCTTTTTAAATGTAAGGTGTATTATGTAAATGCCTGTGCTAGACAGTTGTATTCTCTAAAATGATTTATAACTTTATTTATGAACTTCTTTTAAATGTGCTACGGGGAAAAACGGAGAATAACGGCGCGTATTTCATAGTTGGTATTTCTCATCGTTCTAGCTCGTTTTACGGTGACACAACAGGTAAATAATGCATATAGCTTCACATTGATGTGTTATATGACAGTAATCAGGGGCTTCTTAACCTGTTTCCTCATGGTAATGTATGAATCATTTCCCCCTCAGCCACTCTGCTGTGAAAATTACTGTAGCCCAGTATGTTTTCCCTTCAGGCTGCACTTTGATTAATGAGCGTTGGTTGGCGCCGCGCTATACTCAGCTTCAAGGAGACAGGAAAAAAAAACATGCATCCCAATAAAGTTAGCACAAAGTTCAACAAACCATCAATACCGAGGTGAAACGGATACTGCTGTCGGGAGTTATTTGTCAAACGCAAGGTGACAGAGGGACGGGCATTCAAACGGTCATGCAAGATTCAAACGAGTTTATTTGTCACATGCTTATAGAGGATGTGCAGTGAAATGTAGGTGTGGTAGACTCCGTATTGCTGTGCTCCAAATAAAAGATATATACAATATAATTACATAAAAATACAATACAGTATAGGTTTTAACAGACACCGAAGAAAGATGAAGTATTGAAGTGACTGCAAGTGTTTTACATAATGCACAAGTTATTGAAATGAAGAATTTAAGAAATAGATCAAATTAAAACTAGACAAACAAGGAGTTGTGTTCAAGTTGTGTTGTGCAATATGGGCCAGGCTGGAGAAGATAATCTCCTTTGAGGTGATAATGTGTCAAACTAGCGACAGGCAGTGAAACGCGGATAGATCTTTTACAAGTCGACACAGTTGAGCCCCCCGAAACCCCCCCAGGAAAACAAAGTTCAGACCCAGGGTGGGAGATAAATCCCAGCTGTAGACAAAGCCTATATTTCTGTGTCCCTGCAGTTTTGCTCTAATCTGTCTCTCTCAGCCCTGTAAGCTATTAAAGGCCAGACAAAGGCAGTCCAGAGTTAAGCACCCTGCGGGGAGATCTTATTTACAGTGTAACTGCCACTCTGACTGCCTGCCACCTCTGTCTTCCTCCTTTTACCTCCTCCTTTTCCCCCCTCCCTCTACCATTCGTCTTCCTCCTCCTCCTCCTCTTCTTCCTCCTCTTTTCATTCTTCACGTCCATCTGCTGCTGTGGGCTTTTAATCTCCAGCAGCCCCGAAAAAGTTCCATCCGTCAGCCCCGCTTGGCCGTTTGAAAAAAAAGAAAGGCCTGGTGTTCAACTCCTTGTTCCTGACTCGGCGTTTAATAGAACTATTGTTCAGTTTGGAGGCATATCCCATTAGGTGTGTGGGCTGGGACTGAAGAGTAATACACAAGTGATAGCAGGCGGCTCCAGCCATTTTGTTTTACGCTCTCCAACCGTTAAGAAGGTATATGTCCCCCACCACCCCACTCAACTGCACATCTTTACAGCATATAGCAAAAGATAGAGATTTGATGCGGCCTGATTGTTATTCGTTCCAGTTGCTTTCATCGGATACATCCTGATAAAGTTTCTACTTGCCACTGTCTGCAGTTTGGACTTGCTAGATGTAGCCTGGCCTTCCTAGGTCTGGATACAGAGCCTAGGCTGTGTATTAGCAAACTTTTTTTCCAGCACACTCACGGTATGAACAGGTAGGCTAGTAGATTGTGAGAGTGTCGTAAAGCGAGACCCTTTTTACATTTACTCCCCTCTATGAGAGGAGCTTGAAAACATAATGCTCACATTACCAAAATGTGTTCCGTTGCCTAGATACAGGGGGAAGTCTCACATTACCCGATGTCTCACATTACCTCGTTCTCCCCTATAAGTTCAGTGATTTGGACAAAAAAGTGATTTCGACAACAAGCCGTTCTACGAAATCGCGCTGACTCCACCTTTAACTCCTATGCTTTGAGATACAGTAGATATGTGGAGGAAAAATAGTTCCAACCAAGTCCAGAAGCAACAAAAAACAAATCTATATTGTGACACTCAGCTTTTCTTCCAAAAAACCGTCAGCAAGAAAAACACATCCCCGGGAAGAATCCATCATTTGCATAGTGCGCTACCTTAAAAAGGGCCTGACACAAGTAATAAAAATGTATTAGCCTGCCAGGGCATTGGGGGCTATGTTGTGCTGAGTGTGTTGCCTCCCAGTGCTGAATAAGCTAAGGCTACAAAACTTCCTCCTGGGTTCATGGCATGATTCAACCAGGAACTGATCTTAGAAGTGTTAAGACTGACAGCTTGTGTGTGGGGGTGTTATTGCCCAATGCATATTTGGCCCAGCGCGCCCCATGCTTCACCCGCAGCCTAAAGGCACTCTCTGTAGCTTGTAGTGCCTTAGGTTACAAACTCTGGCAGTAAACAGAATTTTTCCATGATTTCGGGGGGAAAAAACCAAGGTCGTCATTGCGAGACAGTGTCGTGGTATCATCATTGACAGGTGGGAATGTTTAATTTTTTATAATTTTTTCGTGGGAAAGAACTTTACGTATTTAGCAACTAGCGCAGCATAGGGGAAGCATCGACACCAAAGGAAATTAATTAATCACCACTTAAGCCTGCTTCCTCCAACATGCTCGTTATCAGTGTGTGTAAATAAGTCAATATGCATATAATGTATACCATGGTTTATTTCCAGTTATTCCAATAATAACTTATTAAGCAGATTTCAGGTATGGATATGGACAAGAAACTCAGCACAATGCTTGGTTTAAATGAGGATGTATTTCATGTATGTCAGGTGAATAGTGGCAAATTATAAATGTGAACCAAGGTCATCAACCACCACAACAAGAGACCTTTGGTTACAGTTTAAATTATTTTGCAATACAGTTTTTTTCTCAGGGTTCCTATTTCCTATGCTTTTCTGCATCACAGTTTAATTATGATGCCAGCGGTGCAGTTTAAATTATGAACGATGTAATGCATGCAAGACATTCTCAGTTATTTACAGTATTAAAAAAATGGAACGCTGAACCATGCCCTAATGACTGCTTAAGCCACTCTTGACAACCAATAGCCAGTGTGAGCACGAGACTGTAGCACAATACCTCCAGACAGCTGTTTATCCGTGGGGCTTATTAGCTAAGGAGACATGTCGGCATGATCAAACAAAAGCTCCAGATGAAGTCCCTCAGAAAACAGCAGCCAGGCCTAGCCACATATTCGGTTAATTTTTTTTTTTTCGTTTAACCTTTATTTACACGCAAGAGATCATTGAGGGGTGATTCTTTATTTACAATGACGTCAAGGCAAACAAAAAATGCAAAGCAAAAATAACAGCACAAACACAATGAACAATGCAAATGAAATACAATCAAGTACAAAATAAGCTGATATAGAGCCAAAACCGTTGAAACATTAAACAGCGAGGTAGAATGGCGGCAATGAAAATCGTCGTGGATGAAAGTACAACATAGATATTTTCAATATAGCCTACAATATAGCCAATTTAAAACGGTTGAAGGTATAGAGTTTGGCAAATTTAAGATAGCAGATTTAATGAGTTCATGGCAATTGTTTGAACGCAACCCAAATGAGCAGGCTGGAGGAGGATGCTGAATACATACCGTATTGGGCCGAAATATAAATCACGCTTGAGCTGCTTTTTAAAAGAATGAATGTACCTGCTCACCCTTTTCCCCGCTGCCTGTGCGTTGGGCAAGGTCAGTCATTGTTCAAACATCAATCGCTCAAAGACATGGCAGCTACGCTCTCCTCCTCGCCCTCCTCATCCTCTCTTTGTGGTCCCCATCAACAGAGTGGACACACACACACACACACACACACACACACACACACACACACACACACATACATACAAAAGTGCTGAGAAGACCAGGGCAAGTGTCCAGTTTTTCTTTTAAATAGAATGGATGTGGTCATTCAAGCATGTGTGTTATTTTAAAAGCTGTGAAATGCCAGAAAAGTGATTTTTTTTAAACATTTTTGTTTAAAAAACAAAGTGCAAAATTGTATTTTCCGAGATGTGGCTGGCACCTCGGACTGTCTCCTCACATAATAAGCGATCAATTTGAAGAGGAATCACTTTGATGTGTGTGGAGAGGTCAATTGCTGGGTAGGAATACTGGCCGTTTCTGAAAGCCAGTTTTTTTTCTCAAAATCAAAACCATCGATGATTAAATAAAAAATAAAAAAATAACCTCCATTAGAACTCATGCGAAGCCCATCTCTTAATACTATTGATAGAGACCAGCACATAACGCACACAAAGCTGAATATGATACACACCAAACACTTTAGCCCTTCTACGGCTTTGTCATTTTAATTTAAAGGCAAGTCGTGCATGGACCAAAATAAGCACACAGTCCGACTCGTTGCCAGAAATATCACAGAGGACTGCTTTGCTTTCCGTGGAGTGAGTAAAGTAGGACAATGCCACCATCTGAGACTACTTTGAACTAAAACAAACAGTACAAGTAGGAAGTTAAAAACAGATGCAAATGATGACTTGTTAAACATTCTAATGCATAATATTAACTTTCGTAAATTGGCCTTCTCTTCCAAGGACAATCTCAAATAAAAAACCCAACAATCCAGTATAGGCTTAGCAATGGCAGCCGCACATAACATTTCAAAATACATCACACAAATATAGCCATGACTTTTTATAGGCTTCATTATAAAGACTCAATGTTACATACTGGAGAGGTTCATTCATATGTATATAACGACCGAAGAGACATACACTTCAAACTCATTGTAGCCTCGGGACAGTTGCCCGCTTTGGATCTAAATCAAGCCCCAACCTCAGCGATTTTTACCAGCATCCAATAAGGAAGTGACCACAACTGTATGTAGTAACCGGGAAGTGCCACTGGGGGTGGTACCAAGACTGAGCAATTTTTCTTTGACTCACTTGTTAGACAGGCCGTTTCCAAAGTCTTATTAAACCTATTTACAGCCTGGTCCACGAAACCATTTTAGTCTGTATGTTTAGGTCATATCTCCATGACAACACTGAGGGGGGTGATTTTTTTTGGACCACGCTAGTTTTTATTTTTGGAGGTTAAAATGTATTGGCGCGATCTCTAGAGTGACAGCTCTCCGCCCGCTGTCCCTCATTTTGCCACGGAGGTATACGTCAGATATCTCCCTCCCCCCGACGTGAGGCGGAGTAAAAAGCTCACAAAATGGCGACGCGCACAAACCAGGATTGTTGGATGCCGTGTGAATAACTGAGGTCAGCCCGGATGCTACATCCATATTATTTACTATCTATGATCTAAATGCAAGCAGTGCACCTGTCACTAGAGTATTACAATTTTAAGAGGCCACAATGAGCATTAGCCCAGTCTGGGCACGGTGGCCAAAACAAGGACTTCAGTCATAGTTTGTTGGGCCTATATGCAATAAGAAACCAATGCATCAATTGATATGCCATAAATCCAAATGTTTAAACTAGAAAAATAAGAGAATGAAGTACAACTGAGACAAGCATACACACAGGCTACGTTCCATAATTGTTTTCTTCTATAGCTGATCATAAAAATAATGTATGCATTATGCTACAATTGGGACATACTCAGAAGTGAAAGACCCAAGGCTGCAGTAAAGGCTCTGGAGATAATAAGAGGCCGGAACACTGTTTGTAGTTCTTCTTGAAATGAAGTCCATGTACCGCTCTCTCTCTCTCTCTCGCTCTCTCTCTCTCTCTCTCTCTCTCTCTCTCTCTCTCTCTCTCTCTCTCTCTCTCTTCTCTCTCTCTCTCTCTCTCTCTCTCTGTATTTTCAGAACAGAGGGGTTGATGACCTGAATCTGAAATCTGAGTCCTTCTTGACAACTCCAACTGCTTGATTTGTCAGGTTTTTTTTAGAGTCGAGATGACCCTCTCCACTGGTCATAAGTGGATAAGCATAGATACCTGAAAAGCTGAAACAGTCTCTGTAGGTCATACTGCTCTTGTTTGACAATCTCTCAAATCCTCTCTTCGTGGGCAGTTTTAAAATTCAGTGCAGATAACTTTTACACTTCAATTAGCAAATAGATAGCTCAATCAGGACTAGGTCGGTGTGTGTGCTCACTCAGCTAGTCAAGTGGTACCTTCATGCTGGAAGATTGCTTTCAAACTGACATTGGGGTTGAAGGGCGGCAAAGTTGATCGATATGGTGTTTTTTTTTCCCAGCGTTTTGTTAGAATTAACAGCATGAAATATTAACAACATCATTTCAACAAAGCACATTCATCCGATTTTCATAAAGGCACGTTCTGCATGGCATTCCTCGGCTGACCCAATGATCAATACGGACTATATTGTTTTATATTATTACACTTGGGAGGCCACTGGAAAAATCTATAAGCCCTGTGTGACAATATGAAAAGGGTTATGTACTGCCTTCACACAATGATTATCTCAAATGTCTGTAATTGTCCAGGGATTATGCGTCCCAAATGTGTGATATATTATGCTGTATAGTTGACTGTATACATTCATCCCGGCTAAAGCAACTGGGTAGTGAAGTTGCTGTTTCTATAAGGGCATATCTGGCTAAAGGAAAAATCCATCACCATTTTAAAAGATGGATGACGATGTAGAGTCACTGGGATATATTTTTATTTCTGAAGATGTTGCTGCTGAGTTTTTTAAATGTCATTTTTGAACTCTCAAAAATACAGACACAGACCCTGCGTTACAATCCCCGTACTTTGTATTTGCTTTTTAGTATGGTACAAAACAGATTTAGGATGTCCCAATTACTCTGGTCAGATTTAGCATGCTTGAAAACAAAATACTGATGCCTACTACATCCGGTTTCGAGATTTTTAGTGTTGAAATCAGCATGCTACATGGGCGATTCTGACCCACAATCCAGTGCGCACCGGAAATGACGTCACATAGACGGACCCTCAGTATGAAAAGAAGATCAAGGCGCAATGTTATGATGAAATAAGTATGTCCCAATTGTACACCTATTCTCCATGCTAACTAGATACTTTTTTATTTATTTGTAGAATAGAAAAAAGAAAGCGTGTGAGCATGCAGCCAGAGTATGCTTCCATGCCTGCTCACGTGGCCAGACACGAGGGTGTATCTCGTGGTGACATCCCCCCCCCCCCCCCCCCCCAACTAGAATGACCAAAGACATTATCGACCGTCTCTGTCTCATGATACAAACCCATGTGCTAGGAGGGTTGACAGGGGGTCAGTGACAGGAGGAGAAGGGTGAATGTATAATTGCTATGGGATAGATTGAGGGACAGGAAGGGGGCGGGGGTGACTCCAAAGGGGCCGTTATACTAGCTTGTCAAGAAGATGTGGCATGCATGCGTGGCCAACGTTTGCAATATCACGTTGTTACCCTCTTGTCCATACAATGCCACACAGACCCTGGCTCGCTTGCTTGCTTTCAGACTGGCGCTCGCTGTGAAAAGGGACTTCAGTTAGGCGGATTAGCTGTGATGACTACGCCTTCTCTCACATCCTACTGTGGCCTCTTACAAGAGTAATTACAGTTTTTTTTTCCCCCAGTACAACATCCTCCTCTTAAGAAGATAAAAAAAAAAAAATTCAACAATCCATCTCATCCCCCAATCCGGGATGCTTGACTTTGGGACTGATACAAAATAAATAAATCAAAGTGTGTTAGAGACGGGAGGGGAGGGGGGGGGGTTTGGCAACAACTTCACATCTCCAGACTTTTGTTGGTTAATAGGTTGCATTAAGCCCATCAAGTGGTGTGGTGCGTGATAAGCAGTCTCGCGGGCCCTCAGTATAGAGGCCTGAAGAAGCTCTTGTAATGAATGGTTGGAGCACTGCTGATGCACGGCAATCATTAACAGCCTGATAATTACTCTGGATACCCTCGGTGGATTGTGTTAGTGTGTAGTGTGTGTGTGTGTGTGTGTGTGTGTGTGTGTGACGGTGTGTGTGTGTGTGTGTGCGCACACGCACGAGTGTAAGTGTGAGACGCAGATAGAGCCATTACGATGTGTGAGGCCTCAGAGAGAAACCGATAAGCGCCTGTGTTTGTGTGTATTTTGCTTTTGCTGGTTTGCAAAATGTGTGTGTTTGTGTTGTGGGTGGTGTGTGGCCTAGAAACGTCCTAGTCTGGCTTTGTATTCCTTTTCTATACTGCTTACAATTTCAAGTATGAGCAATGAGCATATCCTCTGCCTGCTTACTGCGGAGGTATTTGAAAAATGTCTCTGGCATAATGCTGCTGGTAAGAAGAAAACAGTGATGACCTGATTAAGGAGGCATGATGGATCGCTTGGGTATTTAGGCTTTCTGTGGAGAATGACAACATTTCCCCCGTAGATTTCCCTTACCGTTCAAGCGACGCAATAGTGCGATATAACATTATACAGTGTCCTCAATTTGAGTTCAAATGTCTTTTTTTAAAACACACACTCGAGTCACATTTTGACAGAGTTCCCCAAAATGGGCACGATCAAGACAAATATTTGGATCTCCTGTTGTATTGTTAGTGTCTCTAGACTGACTTGTTTACAGTGGGTTTCATCATTATTCACTTGCCTTTTTTATATGCTATCGCTGGTCAGTGATGCCTCTATGGCCATGGACCCATCGCCCATCATGGACTAATATGAAGAAAAAAAACACAATGATGTTCCAATGTGGCTCTAACATGGTTTCGAAATGATACAATGTGGCGCCCTTTCTAAGGGAATGCAAAACATAAAGCCCACATAAGGACTTCGATGAAAACCCTGTATATTCCATGAAGACATAGCACTGTCAGCCACCCACTCCGATATTTCTTTCGACCACCTTTCAGCTTTCATTATGGCACAAACAGGGATTATACAGCAAGCACTAGGCATGATGGGAGCATCACTTCATCCACTTCTCCTCTTACCCTGATGCACCCATCACTCTGGAGCAGTCCACTTAGTGCTATGTTCCAAATCACAATGTACGAAGGAGATATTCTAGCAAGCATTAGCTGTCTCCCTTTCTTTCTTTCTGAAGGTCAGCACATTGTACCTAACCCCATGATTCAAATCGCAATAAACCGAGCCATGGAGGTAGGGAGTGCTTAAATAGAAGTAAGCTAAGGGCTAACGTCAACCCTGCGTGAAATAAGGCCTAAGCCTATTTCTTACTGTCCGCCTTCACAAATATGGCACAAGTCAGATTACCAGTACGCTAGGCCTAGCTGTAGTCGGTTTAAAGGGATTCCCACCCCCTCCGTAAACACATAGGCTAGATGTAGTGGACGCAATCACGGCAGAGGAATAAACAAGCCTTGATTTATACATCTAGATTGGTCTTGGTTTTTAGTTGAAAGATCTTTGCCGTTTTAGGAAACACATTGGCCAGGATTTGTGTTATATATACTATGTTAATCAAAGCCAAAACAATATGCAATAGGCAGTCATATATACACAGAACTCCCTTCTCAGACACCTTAAGTTCAGATCAACAGTGCTACAATGGTGCCTTGTTTTATCATTCCGGGCCGCTTGTTTTTTGGCCTTGGTCCAGAGTGGTGTTTCAGTGATTGAGAGCCCCCAAACATTTCCTGGCCCAAGCCCTGCCTTATAGTTTAGTCTACGGAGGGGGCTAATTGAATAGTGCGACAGGCTGCAATAGCATTGGACTGAAGGAATGCTGAGCTACGAGGGAATATGGAGAAGGTTTTTCAGCCAGCCGCAATTAAACAGAGAAATGATGCGTGAAATAGCAGGGAGGGAGGCAGGGAGGGAGGGAGGGAGGGAGGGAGGGGGGATGTGTTAGTGAAGTGAGAGTAAAATCACAATGACTATAAGGGGTTAGCATGAAAATGAAATGTATCACATTTGGGAAGAGACAGTTGAGGTACAGAAACAGAAAAAAATACATTGAAAAAAAAGAAGTAGAATAAAAATAGAAGAGCGAGACTTGAAAGTGGCCCATGCTGCGATTGCCAACGCTCCAAGCCCAAAAAACGCAGAGCTAAGCCTTTTCTGTGTTCAACACTTCACTCTAATCTTTTCCATCAGGATGTCCCACCATACCTCAAACTCTGACATCCTCCAAGACCTGAAGTGGAAAAAAATCAGTAACTGCCACTCCTTCAATTCTGATGGAAATGGGAGATGGGGGGGGGGGGGGGCTGCTTTTACAAAGGGTTTCAAAAACTTTTATTTTATTGCGAATCAATATTTCCTCAAAAGCTGAATGTTGTCAAGTATACTGCACTGCTGCAGCTCCAAGCCTTTTTTGTTGACAAGGGAGAAAAAATAAACCTCTCACACGGTAGCATTAACTGGATAGACCCACGTGATGTCAAGTGGGTTTTTTTCGGTTCCTTCTTTGTTTTTAACTTTAACTTTGTTTTACCTCTAAACTGAAAAATGAATCTATTTTTTTTGTTTGTTTGGAGATATCATTTATTTTTATGGTTTGAGGATTGCTTAACATAATAATCTGCTCCCCATGTGGGAGAGCCCATAGCTCAGCAAGAAGCTGATTATAAAAATAGTGTGTTCCGGTCCTTTAATATCTGAAGCACACTAGCGTTGTCCTTATCCGCTGTTCTAACAAGTAACTTAATCATCTTTGCTGAGTTGTCTTTGATCTGTATAAGCCTCACATGGACACCTGAATATAATAGCAGATCACCTCTTTGCTTTCACAAGTCAGTAAAAAGAAAATAATAATAATAATACATAAAGGCAACAATATAGCACATATTTTATCAACCCTTGAAACCAATTCAATTACCCTCTTTCTATTTCCCCTGGTATTGGCTATCATGAAGAAAAAAAGGCTGAGCAACCATTTCTGAGCCCTTTACATAATAAAATACTAATATATATAGTGCTATCCTTTGCGTTCAGAAGAGCATCACTCATTCTTTAGATGTTTATCATTATAGCTTATGACATGTATTGACCACATGACAAAAAAGAGGACACCTAAGAGACATAGAAAAAAATGTTACTCTTTAATTTTTTTGTACGTTATTTGGAGACATGTGGTTTATTAGCAAGTAAAGCATTTACACGCATTTTGAACCATAGAAGCCTCTTTTCCTATGTTCTTACTCAAAACAGGCACAAATTAAGGCTGTTATTAGCCATTATGCTCCAATTATCTATTATATCTCCATCGGAAATTTTTTGGAAAATGGTAAGCTTAACCAAACTGTGTGTTACTGGTTTTTATAATGAAAATAACGGGGCAGTTTTATTTTACAAAATGTTATGGTTTCAAATGTCAGGGTGGGAAGAAAGGGTGCACTAGGCTTAATAGTCCGGTTAGACATATTTGGAGTTGCTGAGTCTTTTTAACACTTGAAGGTGGAGTGGCTGTGTTGTTGTCAAATTTCTACTGACGCCATGTTGTCGGAAGAAATGCTTAAGACGTGAGCCAGGAGGAAGTGATTTTTTGCGCCTTCCCTGCATCTCTTTACGCACACACACACACGCTTGTTGAGAGTTCATCCGGGGCTCCTATCGGAAGCCACAGCTGGATATCTACTGAGAGGGGCTTTACACACACACACACACACACACACACACACACACACACACACACACACAACACACACACACAGGGGCCAGTGATGTAGGGATTTAGGAGTTGATAGAAGGCGAGAAGGTTTTAAAAAAGGCACAGTGCAGGAGACCCTTGGAGTACTCTCAAATGTCAGTGACCAGAGCAATGTTAAGGTCCCTGGATGAGTTCTGCATGAAGAGTACTGTAGCTGAGCTCAGAGCACCATACATGTGGGCCCTAATGAGAGCAGCTCAGTGGGGCTGCACCGTGGACAATCACACTCAAATTGGGTCTTCAGACTTTTGGAAAAAATGTTAGCACACGAGTGAGAGGCAACTTTTTAGCTGTAAATCAACCGTTCTGTTTAAGTACGATGAAGGAGGGAAGTTTCTTTTCAATACGGATACGCACACACACACACACACACACACACTTGAATCCATGTGTATGGGCTTTTTCCATTTTGCACTTTCAGAATAAAGTTTGAAATCTGGAGATAAAAGTGGAAATACAATTTTGTGAATATAGACGAAAATACAATGTTGAGAATATCTTAAAAGCTACAAACTGCGGTGAAGCTGGAAAGTTGTTGAAGGATTCAAACATTCGGTATCAACAACTCGTATGTAAAACGTTATTAAAAGACAAACGATGCATTCTTGCTATTGTCATAGGGCAAAATGTGACCTAATTTTAGCAAAAAAATCAGTTTTTTTGCTTAATCGGATACCACATGTCAAGTTCATTCTTGACCCTGTATTTCGTCTTTATTCCTAACATTGTTATTTTGTCTTGATTTATTCAATTGTATTTCCTCGACAGTCTTACTTCCCGAGATACAAAAACAAACAAAAAAACAATTATTCTGTCCCATGGCCCTAATAACCTTATGTAGCTTGTCGCGTCTTTGGACAATTGTTTCAAAGAACAAAAGAAAAACATGCAATAAAATAAAAGACCAAGATAAACGGAGGGCTGTGGAATACCAGTATAGATCCATGACCTCTGTATGCAGGAGCTCTCTCTCTCTCTTTCCCTCTGTCTGTCCTCTCTCTCTGTCTCTCTCTCTCTCTCTCTCTCCTCCCTCTCCCTCCCTCCCATCTAAATCCTGCCAGAGGAGTTTAATTTACTGCCCAGAGTTCCCCCTTCTACACAATTTCTTTAAAAGTACATTTTATGAGACTGCAATTCCATTTCATAGAGGGGGGGGGGGGGGGGAAACCTGTACAGTAAATCCTATTTGCGAAGCGGTCGTATGCAGTCACATTAACATGACAAAAGTGCCAGTCTGCAGCCCTGTGCTTTCGCTCTGGCCCCATATTATCGCCTGCTGAAGCCTTTTATAGGATAGCGGGCGAGCCTATACCGCGTCCATCAAGAAAGTTGTAGTGGTCTATATACTGCCTAGGCATAAGTGTCTACGGGAGGGGAGATTATAAAAGGGGGCTCAGCTAGCTACACAAACAGCGGTACAGAAACCTAATATGAATCAATAATACCACAGCACTGCTCGCTCCCCAACAAGCACCTTACAGCTTAAATGTTTCTGCAAAGTTCACAAGCATCAAAGCACCCCAGAAGAGATTGAAAAGAGTGTTATTTAACACTTCTTTTGAAATCAGTATCCTAAAAAAAAATATGTGTGTTCTCTATATTCTATCTACAATCAGCACCAATATACCTCAGAGCTCCTGTAATATGTGTATTCTTTCAGTGTCAGATGTATTGTTAACACAAGTTTTCAACTTGTAAATCGACATTCATACACTGCTCCTGCAGGCAACAGCTAAATGTGGATCTATTTTCTCTCTTGTCTTCGAGTTTCTCACACCCAGACACACACACCACAGGCAGATTGAACCAATCCCATATTTGCAGGTTTTTTGATTAATTTTAGGCTGAAACTTTGTGTTTGTAATTGGTTCATTTATTTGTATTTAACCTTTATTTGACGGTGGGGTAAGCAGGTCTGGAGAAAAAAAAACACTTTTTTTAAATTAGTGAATATCTCCTCACAATACGCTAATTGTCCGTACTGTGGGTGTGCTGATGGGAAAAAAAAATCTGGTGTTAATACACAGTTTAAACAAGCATGTTAACCTGCACGGTGGGCCTCTTTGTCTAGATTACCTTGTTTACATACCAGTTAACAGAGGCTGTGTATTTTTTTCAGCACACTCACACTAGGGATAAGAAGTAGATGTGATTTGACAAAAAGTGATTTTGTTAACAAACATGATCTAGAATCACTTACCCCACCTTTAACAGCATGAGTCATTGAGATGAGAATCTCTTTTACAATGGAAAAAATACATTGACAGTTCCTTTGGTTTGGCTTATAAAACATCAGCAAACAGTGGAAAGAAAACAAGCATCACAATATCCTTTAATGCACAAAATGATGTTGTCATTTGTCTTTTTGGTTGTCAATAGTCCACAGCCCCAAAATATTACATTTTCTACACAGCAGAGGAAAAGAAAGAGGACATGCTCACGGCTACACATCACATTGCTGAGGCTTGAAACAATAACCCAATTATCAAAAAGTCGCAGTTGAACTTTTTTTTCTTTTGATCGACTAATCGATTAATGTTTGCCGCTCTGGATGAAAACATTGTTTTTCTATTAAACAGAATTAATTGCACGACAATCAAAAAAAACACTCTCATCGACGGGCACACACTAATTATGAGCTTTCTCGTCGGAACAGACAGGGATCAATGATCAAATTAGTAATTACACTTTGAAAAAAATACAATTGAAAGTTAAAAAGACGAAGAAAAAAAAATCTAAGAACTATTTAGGGAAAAGACAGGCACAGTTGTTGTTTTTTTTCTTTTTTTTTTTTTCTTTCGGCAGGTTCCAGATGGGGAGCCTGGGAGTTTGTTCGCCTGGTGCCATATGCTCCTGTTTCAAAGGCCCATTTCTTGTCATTAATGAGCCGTGATTGATTGTATCATCAGTCTCGCTGTGAGTGCGACAGGTATACTGGATGGAAGCGATACACAAAAAAGGTTTTAAAGTGACCTTCAACTAATTTTTTTGATTTTTTTTTCATATTCATTTAATTTAATATTAATAAATTAATAGATAAAAAAAAGAATTAAATGACTCAAATGAAAATTAAAACACTATGATAGTTACAACTCACCGGTTAAATCTCACGTGTTAAATCCATAGAAATTAGTTGTATACAAAGGATAAAAGTAATCATTTGTGGTTTACGGAGGTACTGTGCCTGTCTATTTCTGGGCTGATTGTTTTTTTAAATTGATGTAAAAAATATATATATATACTTTTTTTTAACTCTACCGTATGAAACATTTATTTAAACTGAAAATGAAAGTCAGCTCCTACTGGTGGGTTAACACATTCGCTCAGTGCTTGAGATCACTGTCAAACAGCCTGACCAGTCCAATAAAATCAGAAAAAAATATATTCTTGGAACAATAAACTGGCTGTTCAAGGAACAAGATCCTTGCGGTTGGTAATGTTGAAGTGTTAAAATGCATTTGGAAGCATGCCATACAAAACTGTTGAAAAGCGCTGTGTAGAAAAAAAATACCTGATAAGTCAGTCAGTCAATAATCAATCATCGAAATCTGATGATTATGCTTGTATAACGCTTATTCACGTTCAACCCTCCTTCGCGTTATTGCTTTGAAGAAAGAATAGAGAGAAGGCGCAGAATACAGAGACAAACACGGCACCCTAAGCCGAGAATCGAAAAAGTTCACAAACTGCTGTCGATGCAAGTTTACAATGGTAACCTTCCGACGTGTGACAGTATTTACATAAAGGATTCAGGCTCGGTTGGAATATTAATTATTGATGTGGAAGTGTAATGAATGATTTATAACCGAAAGCCAATCAGAAGCTGCTTGTCTCCCAGTGACTACCTGAGGGATATTATATATTTATAACTCAAGGACATGCTGTCATTGTTTAGGCCTATATACCCCACCTACTCCCGGGTTACACCGGAGCAGTGCTTTTGTTTCTCTCGCTCTCTCTCCATTGTACTTTTGCCTTCAAAGGCAGCTGCTATTGGCTGTTCAGCAGAAAAGCGCCCTCAGGAGACGTCTTTGTGGCCTTCCCTTTCTCTGTAGTGTTCTCTTGTAGGGTGCACACACGTACAAAACTAGAATGCCAGCGCTCTCTTCATCCTTCCAAAGTTGCACTGACTACAGATTTTTCCTGAACCATTATTTTAAATCGAAAAAGAAATAAGATTTGATGTTTACCTCTTCAGCGATGACCTTTACTACTGAGGAGCTTGGTGTCATTTTTTAAAATAAATATATTTCTTACTTTAGCCATACATGTTTCAATATGAAATGGTTCAATTTGATCAGACAACAAGTCAAGGACACACAGTTTATTTGCAGCGTTCTGTTAAGAGACCCAGCGAGGACAAACAGTTGTATTGGGGCACAGAAACATTCAAGGGGGATACAACAAAAGAAAACTACACTAAAGTGTTACCCAAATGTTTCTGTTAATCTGGATGAGAACGAACGCTTGGCTCGAGAATGCATTAAGCACAGTACCATTAACGCTGCGTTTAGAGGCATAGCAAATATGCAAAGTGGTTTTGATGAATGTCTTCTATTAACACACAGAGAGAGAGAGCGTAAAGCAAGGTAATGTGTTGACGTGGGCTGGCTGGAAATACATTTGCTTGCTTCAAAGTGACTCAGTCACCCATGGGAGAGGAGCAAAATGATTGGGCCAAATTGATCGTCGCCGGGAATTAACCCCACTCTGATTGGCGCTATTGTAATTAGAGGTCAGGCGGGTGACTGTAATACATGATGCACAATTGATAATTAGGAGTCCTGCAATATGCAGAGTAAATGAATTCCTATCAACGAGTTGCCACACAATGCACAGGTTCATAGGTTGTTAATAAGGCTAGCCTCTTCCCGCACGAGGCAAACGGCTGAAGTGCACAGATGATTACCTCCAAACATAATTGTATGTGAATTAATTTCCAAAGAATCCACATGAATAAACCGTCGTCCTTCTATGTAAAGATTGGTATTGTCATTAAATTATGCTGCATTAAAATATGCATACACTGTAAAAAAATGGGATAACTTGCAGTTGTTGGACCCATTAAAGTATTCAAGTTAGTCGGACTCAGGAATAACGGTTTGGAATGTATAACTAACAATACAGTGTCTGGCTAGCAAACTTCTCTCTAGTTGCCTTAAAAAGTATTTTCAAAACACTACAACAAGGATTTTTGAGTTGCAACACGGCAGACATCTTTTTGTTGGAAACCCCATAGATTCCATTTCAGGGGTGGGGCATGCCCCCCCAAAAAGCCTAGTGTTTCTTTAGTCAAGGAACAGGTGTTCATTGTAACATGGTTGATCAACTTCAATCATTAAACTCCGAACATGGATTATGCCTGAACGTATCCCAAACTTGAATTCACTGTGAGCCTTGGATACTGGAATGATCATAATGTAATTTTAACAAAGGGATACAGCACTGTATCATACCTTTATTGGTAAATGTATGGTATGCTGTATGCAAGATGCCCACTACACTTTGGCCATTGCTCAAAAAGTCCCCTCTCATGCCCTGTGTATTATCCTCCTACTCCCGTACAACCACATGTAAAGCAGCCTAAATGTAGAGTGTCATGTACAGTATCTCACAAAAGTGAGTACACCCCTAACATTTCTTCAAATATTTCATTATATCTTTCCATGCGACAACACTGAATAAATGACACTTTGATACAATGTAAAGTAGTCAGTGTACAGCTTGTACAACAGTGTTAATTTACTGTCCCCTCAAAATAACTCGACACACAGCCATTAATGTCTAAACTGTTGGCAACAAAAGTGAGTACACCCCTAAGAAAAAATTTCCAAATTGGGCCCAAAGTGTCAATTTTTTGTTTTGCCATCATTATTTTCTAGCGCTGCCTTAACCCTCTTGGGCATGTAGTTCACTAGAGCTTCACAGGTTGCAACTGGAACCCTCTTCTACCCATTCATGACGACATCAAGGAGCTGGTGGATATTAGAGTCCTTGCGCTCCTCCATCTCCCGTTTGAGGATGCCCCAAAGATGCTCAATAGGGTTTAAGACTAGTGACATGTTTGGCCAGTCCATAACCTTTACCCTCAGCTTCTTTAGCAAGCCAGTGGTCGTTCGGAGGTGTGTTTGGGGTCGTTATCATGTTGCAGTACTGCCCTGCGGCCCAGTTTATGAAGGGAGGGGATCATGCTCTGCTTCAGTATGTCACAGTACATGTTAGAATTGAATGTACTGTAGATCCCCAGTGCTGGCAGCACTCATGCAGCCCCAGACCATGACACTCCAACCACCATGCTTGACTCTAGGCAAGACACACTTGTCTTTGTACTCCTCACCTGGTTGCCGCTCCACACTCTTAACACCATCTGAACCAAATAAATGTATTTTGGTCTCATCAGACCACAGGACGTGGTTGCAGTAATCCATGTCCGTAGTCTGTTTGTCTTCAGCAAACTTTTTGTGGGGTTTCTTGTGCATCATCTTTAGAATAGGCTTCCTTCTGGGATGACAGCCATGCAGACCAGTATGATGCAGAGTGCGGCGTATGGTCTGAGCACTGACAGGTTGACCCCCCACCCCTTCAAGCCCTTCAGCAATGATGGCAGCACTCATACGTCTATTTTCCAAAGCCAACCTCTGTGTACGACGCTGACCACGTGCACTCAACCTTCGTAAACTGGGCCGCAGGGTGGTATTGCAACATGATAACGACCCCAAACACACCTCCAAGACGACCAGTGGCTTGCTAAAAAAGCTGAGGGTAAAGGTTATGGCCTGGCCAAGCATGTCTCCAGACCTAACCCCTATTGAGCATCTTTGGGGCATCCTCAAACAGAAGGTGGAGGAGCGCAAGGTCTTTAATATCCACCAGCTCTGTGATGCTGTCATAAATGGGTGGAAGAGGGTTCCAGTTGCAACCTGTGAAGCTCTAGTGAACTACATACCCAAGAGGGTTAAGGCAGTGCTGGAAAATAATGGTGGCCACACAAAATATTTACACTTTGGGCCCAATTTGTAAACATTTTCTAAGGGGTGTACTCACTTTTGTTGCCAGCAGTTTAGACATTAATGGCTGTGTGTCGAGTTATTTTGAGGGGACAGTAAATTTACACTGTTATACAAGCTGTACACTGACTACTTTACATTGTATCAAAGTGTCATTTCTTCAGTGTTGTCCCATGGAAAGATATAAAGAAAAATGTGAAGAAATGTGAGGGGTGTACTCACTTTTGTGAGATACTGTATGTGATTGTGTTAAGGGTTTCAGAGTTAGGACTCAGTTCAACAAGGAAACCAGCAGCTTCCGCCAAATTACATTACATTTCATTACTATACATTGAAGGAGCAACACACAAATGCCGCGCTATGAGAGTTTTGCTTGAATATTACACACCAGATGGGCCTCTTGAGAAGCTGCTTCTGAGAAGAAAAGCATAAGCACATAGGATGACACACTAAGGCATCAACACATCAATCATTTTTTTCTCAGAAGAATTTCTCTCCCATTCATGAATCAATAATTCTCCCCCATCATCCACATAGTCACACAGTAAACTGAAACACTGCACTGGGTCTCAGCGGTGCAGTGGAGTTCAAAGGCTTTGCATATTCGCGGGAATTATGCAAGCTACCCTCTCATGGCTAAGCCCTCCCCTCAGTCTCACGATGGTGCTCAAACCTATTCTAAAAGGGATCCGCGCTGAAGTGGGGGCCCCATTTGAAGTGGTTTTGGCAGCTCGCTCGTACCCATTGCAGGCTATAGGCGGATCCCATTGTTGAAGAGCCGGCCAACAGTCCTTGCTCTGTTTTGTTTGGACATGCATGCGGACATGATTTGGCTCTTCCCTCTTCCCCGCTTCTCATTTCAGACGCCCGACAGCATTTTGTTTCCCATGGGCAGAGTGACAAGCCATTAAAGTGGATACGACAGACAAAATGTGTTAACTGTGCATGAATGAAAGTTGAGGGCGCAGGCGAAAAAAATTGTTTGATGTGACGTTTGTGTGGTGGTAACATCAAAATATATAGTATTATGTTGAGCAAATGAAGTGATGTGCATGATCAAAAATGGTGACTGTAATTGCACAAAGGGGATAGTTTTTTTTAAAGTGAAGCCTGCCCTAGAAAACACCAAATGTTAACAAAGTGGGAAGCCAAATGTGAAATTGCAGAGCATTCATGATAATCTAAGTACATGCTTTCACAGTCAGCATAAACGTCATGGCCTGTGATACATGCCTTGAACATTAAATCCCCTTTTTCAAGCTAGCATGGCAGCGGTTATGTAACCTTAGCGATTTGAAATTACTTATTTTATAACATTTGAGTGGCCTCGTGGTGCTTATGATTTAGCATACTACTTTGAATTTGGAAGTGTACAAGTGAGGGTAACTAGCTACCACTCATTATATCTAAGGGCATGGATATGATTAAGGAAATCAATTAAACTTACATTAAGTGAACATTTTTTACTGTAAACATGTCCAAACAAACAAGAAGGATGCACGCTGATTCTTAAGCAAAATATATTCCCTCTCATCAACCACAGCTGCTTCTGCATATATCTCCTTCCCATCTCGCCTGGGAAATTTGACATTTAATATTTAAACAATTATATTATATTAAATTTGAGGGGGCTCCCTTAGCTCAGTTGGTAGGGCGTCCCCCCCATGGGCCTCGGCCAGCAGCGGACCCGGGTTCGATTCCAGCCTGCGGTCGTTCTCTGCATGTCACTCCCCTCTCTGCCCCATTTCAACTCTGTCTCTACACTATCAATAAAGCATGAAAATGCCAAACAATATCTAAAAAAAATAAAACATTTAATTGCAATATGATTCATTTCATTTGAGGGGGAGGGGGGTACATTTAATTTGGTGAACAAATTATCTCCATCGATTGTTGGGAGGAATCGTGAATTGATGCAATCACACACAACTGTTTTGGACTGCACTGTAATTTATCGTTTGCATGTAAACACAACAACACATTTGCATTGTGATGTGTCCAATACCTTTGATAATGTTCTAGTGCAGTGTGATGATTAGGCTTAGTATTGGCCTCTCCTTTTAGAAAAAAAAAAGAAAAAAAACATTGTTTGGATTATCATGGTTTACAGAGCCGGTGGGGGGGCTGCCCACTTTACCCTGGCATATGTTATCGGCAGTAGCAGCTGCATGGCACCAAGTAGAGAATATCCCTCGTCTACTGATCCAGTCCTGTACTCCCTTTATTTCCATCCCAGTCATTCCCCTGCCCACCTGACGTGCCCAGCGGAGGGGCTAACCATGCTATGAACATGGCTGATTCGCGCCGTTGGCAACACACAAGCCCTTTTCCCCATTTCCCTGGAAGAGTTTCGTGCAACACTGATGTGCCATGCAATCTTGTGGCGGACTGGCTGATGGCTGCACTTAGTTCCACTGCTTTTTGCCAACATGGAATGGACAAACCCCTCACTGCTTTATATTGAGTGCCAAGTGTTCCCACCACTATCCCCCTTCAATGGCCGCGTGGGGTAGGGTGCCAGAAATTGCCCGGGTTCCGCTTTCAGAACACGCCAATCAGTTGTTCCATTGTGGGGAGCTGCCATGCCACTTGCAAGTGACTAAGACCTTTTTATTTTCAAATGTATGTTATTCGGGCTGGGTGTTTCTTATATTCTTTAAAGATAGCAACCCAACTTGTGCCGACTTCCTCAGGCCGAGAAGAGATGCAGACAGATGAACGGATAGTAGTGAGACTCATTAACAATTAGAAAACCGTATGCAAGGCTCACAACAGTGTGCTGTTTCTAATGCGATCTGAGATTGTTCAGAATGCGTTTTTTTTTCCTATTCACACACACATCATCATTATGCCATACTTGTCTGAATATACAAAATACCTACTCTAGTTACTAATTGGTGAACACACAGCAACTGCTACCAATGGGGGATTTCAACACAATGTGGCTGCAACAATTTGCAATTATGCTGTATTGAACAATTACAGCCGCTCCAAGTTATACACTCGTCCATGTAAGTAACACTCCAGCCATATAAAACAAATCAGATTAATTTGTTGTGAATAAATGGGGGCATTTATTTCCAGAGCATGGTGTCCCATTTCATCAGATTTCTTGTTATAAAAAAATAACTTTACAGCAAGGTTTAACAAATTAAGCAAGATGAAGTAGCTACTATTCTTGTTTGATTTACTCAACTTCTTCTCCCAGAATATATGCATAGGATAGACATAAATATATATATATATATATATGTAACTATACATGGAACTGAATGGGAACTCAGGGGACCTAATGGTAGAAAGGAAGTCATTGTGTTCTCGCCTGATAAATCAAGCACGCATTCAGACTTTGTAAGCAGCAATACGTTATTCTATTAGCTTTGTTCAACAGGAAATAATGTATTCGGTGGAGGAAGGTGGAGGAAGGGGGGGAAAGGGGTCCAGTAGGGGAAAGGATATACAGTAGGAGTGAGTGAGGAAGAGGATGGACTAGAGGGGGGAAAAAAGTTAAAGGAGGAAGGTCCATAGTGTCTGCAGAGAAGCACCAGAGCCTTCGGGGAGCCAGTCTGTACAAGGCGGCAATTAGACTTGATGAAGTGCCTTCCCTGAACACAGCCCTTCGTTTCCCACTAGTGCGCGCCATGCCAGCGCCACATACATCTTTCCAAGCCTTCCAAAAAAAGATCTCATTAACCACCAGTAGATGGGACCGTCACTTATCTTTATCAAACATATGCACAAGTGGCCCCTCGTGATTCTTCCCTCTATATCTCTCTCACAGACTCAAGACGCATTGTCTTAAAGGCAAATCAGTTTCATTTAAGCAGCGTAAAAGGCAGATGGAGAGGTTAGGCCAATGAAGTGGAGCAACTTTCTTCACTACTCAGCAAATGGCAGTGTTTTTTTCTTTTTCTCCGGCGGTGGGGGGGGAGAGGGGGGGAGATCAATGACACAGTAATGGGCATAATTAGCACTATAAAGTCGAGGCGAGAGCCATGAGGATATGGAAATGAATGCTGATTTCAATGTCCTAATTCACTCCTTGAAGCATTATTCCTTCTACATGTTCCGGCAAACCTGTTAAGTAGGTTAAGTGTCCTTTATATTATTTGGAGACTGGGTTTTGGTTTGGATTAGCAAATTCCTAAAAATGAATGGAGCTGATAGAGAAACTCAAAGTGGAGTCGCTCTACTGCTAGCTCACCAACATAAAAAATAAAAAACTTTAAGACCACATGAGCAGGTGGAAAATGTCCAAAGTGTACATGACAATGATCAACTGAAACTCTTTAACTTCCCCTCACATCCATATCTAAGCATGCAGAGGTTTTTACAAGGGTGGACGACCTGCTTAAATTCAATTTCTATCCTCCATCCACATAATAAAAGGGTTAGGCTACTCAACGTGTTCAGAATGGTTGATTAACATATAAGCCAAAAGAGAAATGTCTCCCGCTGGTCGCTCGGTCAAAAGCCAAATGAAAGTAAGTGTGAAGAGACGAGGTAACACTTTGTCAGATCCCACCTTGCTTCTTTGATTCATACTATCATGACATTTTTGTTATCATTTCCAGGTAAGTTTTGCCATTCAAGCAGCTGGTCATTAAAGTAAACAAAGATCTATGCCACTCAAAAGTCATTTAAAACTTTTGGCCTTTTTATTAAGTGAAACAACAGGAGGAAATTGACACGTCCAGGTTATTTCTTGACAAAACAACGCTAACCATGACAATTCAGTGAAGTCTGCAAAACACTAGCAAGCCACTTAGCCAAAATGAAGTTAGCTTGGTCTAAATGAATTACTTGAAATATATGCACAGAATATAGGTACTTCTTTAAATGTTGAGTAGATAGCAGTAAACATGAAGTCCCCTGACGCTGTGTTACTTTTGAGCTAATGAAACAATAGCTTTTCATTTTGGGAAATACAATATTTGACTTCTGGTGGAGTTAAATGAGAATATTGAAGTCACTTTACATTTAACATAAGGCTTCAGGCCTCGCGTAAGCTTAGTTTAGTTTAGCAACGACTGGAAAAAGGGGGGAACATTTAACATGGATAAAATAAAATTAAAATCTACATGGGCTGCTTTACAAGGGGTTTATGCACCTCACTATTTATTTGGCTGTGACTGGTAACTTCATGGAGTCTTAGCCATGGTTGCCTCGCAGCTGCTCACGGCCAAGACATTAAATAGCACATTATCATTTTGACAGTAGTATCGATCTCTTCTCCTCTCATCATAGAGCCAATGAAGCGTGGCAAATAATCCCAACCAAGTTTTTTTTTCTTTCTCTGTACAATTTCCCAAAAGACAAATGTATCACTTTTAAGCTCATATGAAATGTATACTTAGGTTGTTCTGAAATAGCTGCTAAAGCTATTGGCTAAAATAACCAAACACTGACTTAACCTGCATCAGCCCACTGTAATCATACAGCCTTCATCTCCTCCATGTTACTACCCACATCTCTCCTCCCTCTCAATCTCCCTGGCTGTGTTCGAAAAAAACATTCTAACGTCCTACTCAAAGTCATTTTGATGTCAATTTGAGTATGTTGTGGTTGTGTATGCGAGTTTCTGTAGGCGAGAAATGCCTGGATGAGTACTAACTTCCGGCGAGATTTTGTGTATGGATCGATAGGCTACTTTCCCTACTCAACCGCTCTGCAATGCACTGTGTCTTTTCGAACGACATGGAAGTTTTTTTTTTAAATTCTTTATTGCTTCTGTATACTTCAGTGTAAATGGCCCAACGAACCTCGCATACACAATCCATCGTTAAGTAGATAGTATGGAACATACATGTTGAGTATGTAGGAGGGTAAGATCTGTTGTATAGCTTTTTCGAACACAGCCCCTGTCTCCCTTTACTCTCCGGTTCACATTGGGTCCACCTCTCCTCTTCTTGTCACTCACAGGCTGCTATACTACAACAGGTGCCCCTACGGATGCCTCAACATCTCCAGCACTGATCTCCTCCAGCGGTAGAGAGAGAGGGGGGGGGGGGGGGGTGACCCATGTGGGAATGGGTCCCGGCTAATCACTGCCTGAAACCACTCACACAAGGCTCACAGGGCCCAGAGATAAAGACAGCCGCTAGCTTTACTCAGCTTTAGCCCAGGCTGCTGTCTCTGTCTCGGAACTGACAAGTAAAAGACTGCTTCTGAGTTGAAAAATCGCCGCCGGCCCAAACCTATATACTGTGAGCGATATGCCTTTTTTCGAACTCGCAATCTGGATACGTACAAAGGAATGTCACCTTCTGAACTGGCACGGTTATAATAATTGATGTTTCATTGTTTTTTAATGTTTATTATCGTTATTATTTTTATCTCTTTTTTTCTTTTTTACCGCAGTCAAACTCTCGAGAGGCGTTTGTGTGATAAACGATGAACAGCAAAAGGCCTAGAGAGCAAAGCTGCTGTGCGCATGGTTGCACCGCATCCACAATTAGCCATTTCATTAGCATCCATTAACATTTCAGTTTTTATTGTGTATATGGGAGCAAACAGTTGGAGGAGGTGAGGGCACTATTCTGCATTTTTACCCAGTGACCCGTGAATACACATGAATGCACTCTGGTGGCACGCTAATAGCAGCTCCTGTTTATGCATTATGATCATTCAACGTAGCAGACTGGGGGTCGTTTAACTATGGAGTTAAGTTTTACAAAGTAGAGTTGAGAACATTGGGATGGGTAAGCATGCGCTGGGGTGAGTTGATGCATAGAGTGTATTAAGAATTTGTAAAGGTTATAGCGAAAAGTTCAAAAAATAACATTTTACACACACCTTTTCTTGTCAAATTAAAACACTCTTTCCAGGCACATACTCTCGGTAATGGCGCACTACATTTAGTACCTACACTAGACCATAGAGTTTTGTGATGAAGTTGACCCAGAAGGAGCTATCACAAATGGATTTCCATGACAACATAAACAATGTAAGTTTGCTTGTGTAAAACAAGGGTTTTGTAAATGAAAATCAACCTGGCACTCCACCATGTTTTTTTGTTTATTCGATCCAACATCTTCAAGTCTACCTATCTATCTAGTAAGTACATTTTGTCAGTTGTACACAGAGGGCACATTGAAATGTGTATTTTCGCATATCCCGTCTCAAGTCTTTCCACTTCGGAGGGGGTCATAGCACAGGGTCAGCCATAGTACAGTGCCCCTGGTACACTACTACAGTAGTTTTTTTCAAATAACACCCTCCTGTCCAGTGCCGGGGATCCCACTAGCGACATCATGGTTACTCATGGTCCCCTCTTACCCCGGGGCCAACCCTACCACCCCTTTTATAAAAACCGTTCAACTGTAACAGTTAATATTACAATCAGAATGCATTTCATTGACTTTGGGTGCTAGGAGCTTGTGATGCAGTGTGTAGGAGTGGATGTTTGTGCAGGAATACTGGGGGATGTGGTGTGTGTGTGTGTGTGTGTGTGTGTTTATGCGCGTGTGTGTTTATGCGTGTGTGTCGGTCCGTTCAGGGTCTCTGTGTGCGTCCAGACAGTTTGAAGACACTCGGTCAAAGGGAGTGTGAGGAGGACCTATTCATTTCGAGGGTGGAAGCTTTGGTCATTACAGAAGAAGGTAAACGCTGACATTTCAGGCAGCGTGTTATTTTGACTGACTGCCTATTAGGAGGGTGTAATGCGGCGCACAAATGTATACTTCAAGCCTCAGTGCTTCAACAATGGACAAGGGAGAGCGGACGGCTCAATCCACCGCTCCTTCTTTAGCAAGGTCGCTCAGGACATTAGAAGGTATGGACATGGGCAAAAGCACACACACACACACACACACACACACACACACACACACACACACACACACCACACGCGCACTGTCTATGACATTGTTGTCAGCAGGACTCTTTACACTCCGAACAGCTAGCACCATTAAAACACCTGTCTCCTTTTACAGTATATTGTTCCCCGTTTTATAGGAGATAGGAGGTATACATCCATTGTTATGGTCTTTTGCCAGACCTCTAACTTTGTCGTCACACATTTTTGATCGGTCATCATCAGCAGACCCCAGCCACATGACCGCTCCTGCAGTCCGCTTGGTGTCCGTGTGGTGACATTTAAAACCTTTACTGTCACCACACCAGCTGAAGAAAAGTAAACTGTAAAAGTCCACACAGACATATTTATTGGCTTCTCTGTGACCCACTGTAAAACCCACTATCAGTTTAGCTTGACTTAATACTTGCAGTGAAATATTACCAAGAGATAATTTAACCTATCTCTTGAGATGCACCAGCCACTGTCATTTTGAAAATGGCTGCTCGTCGTAATTCAGTATACCCCTTATTTTGGTAAACCTGCCAGTCACCACCAACTTCAACTATCCGGGTTTTTTTTTTTTTTTGGTACAGCATACTTTTTTTGCTATTTAGTATCTTCCAGTTAATGTGGGTCGTCAAGCAGGAAGTTATTGGCTTGGTGTGTCCCTGATAAGCGTAACCCCTCGGGGTTTTGCGCCGCTGCTCCCATATCTTGTCTTGTCTTTTTAACAGCAGCGTTGTCACAGTATATATATATATCGAGGCTGGAGCACCCTGACCTCATAAAAGGTCCTGCTTCAGAATTGTAATGGTCTAATTGGAACTTGGCGGTGCGGCCATGTCGGGCTGCTGGTAGTAGGGATTAGACCGCTGGCTCAGTTGGCTGACTCCTGATGGAACACTATGGACCCAACACAGACGCTTCCCTTGTTACCCTGGAGAGGAGAGGGACTGTGTGTGTGTGTGTGTGTGTGTGTGTGTGCGTGCGTGCGTTGCGTGCGTGCGTGCGTGCGTGCGTGCGTTGGTGCGTGCGTGCGTGCGTGCGTGCGTGCGTGCGTGTGTGTGTGTGTGTGTGTGTGTGTGTGTGGGAGAGAGAGCGCATGGGGATGGGGATGGGGATGAGGATGGGGAGGTGGTGGGATGGGGTAGAAGGCTACAGCCCTGCTCCAAAGCGATTTGTCTCGGCCAAAAGGTTCCCTTGTCCTTCACAGATGGCCGGGCCTGCACCCCTCCATTAGTGACAGAGAAAAGAAGAGCAAAGGGAACACAGAGGCAGAGAGGAGAGAGAGAGAGAGACACCTGTGTGCCCCCGCTCAACAAATAAACTCTGGCTGTGATCTACAGTATATGGACCGGATTGGTTTTGTTGTATGAAATGTAATTTGCACTCCATCACAGACACACAAAAAAAACACATCATGGAATATATCCAATGCAGAATCTGGGGAGAGAGGGGAAAAGTTACTGAGGCAAGCAGAAACCCTATGAGTCCTTTTCAAAGAATTAGCATTTTTCAGCCCAACGGGGGGGGGGGGACAATGACAGAGTAAGAGAGACAGGGAAAGGGAAGCTGCTGGACACAAAGTGAAGATAACGGAGATGGTGGCGGAGAGATGGAGGGGGAATGGATTTTCTACAGATTTTTTTTTTCAAAAACTTCAATGTTATGCCTTAAAATCAATTTTTCTTGAAACGTTAAAAAGAAAAAAAAACACAAAGTAGTTTGGCATTCATCAGAGTGTCTTGTTTTTCGCCCCATTCTTCTTTTTCAGAACACCACAGGGTGGGGTTTGGAAGGTTTGAAGCGTGACACTCTTGCACAGTTCTCTATGATGTGCTATTTATTAGGGGGAACAGCAGCAGAGTAAAATAGTTCATACTGCGCGACGGGTAAGGCTGCTAGCAATTCCATGTGCATGTCACCTCTCTCTCTCTCTCTCTCTCTAACACACCTGAACTTATTCCAGCGATGCCCTCTCGACCCCCCCCCCTCCCCCTCATATGGAGCTTTCCCCCTACAGCGCCATGACATATAGGCTGCTTCTATCAGTGTATAGCAGCAGTGAGGGCAGCTGAATTAGGCATGCGACTTAAAAGGTAAGTGGTTCTGATGGAATTCACACATTCAACACCGAATTGAGAAAAGAGTTGAGACCTATAGGGATCTATGGCAACATTAAACACTGTGACTTTGAAAGTAAAACACCTTCATTATGAATGTACATTTGAGTTCAGGTCGGATTTATAAAACACGTGTTAGCTATTTGTCATTTTTCGATGTTCATAAATGAACAGAGTGGCACATTTCAGGAGCTAGCTAGCAGGTAGAGCTCTGTAGTTGAGTGTATGACAGAATGGTATTACCGTAACACGCCAGATATGCTGCTGTTGTTGTTGTTGTTGCAATTATTTATACATTTTAATATAATATACAAATAGATCGGGGGTACGTTGGAACTCGACAAGGCTAATGCATTATTCAATTGTTTTATTTGTCTGGTCAACGTTCCTATTTCAATCAATATCGCAATATTAGTCAGAATGTTTTTTTCAGACCCAAGATGATAATTCTATTAAGATGTTGTGCGGCAAATTCACTGAAGATAAACCCCCCTGCTGTGTCTTTATTTGCAAAAAAGGGCTGAGTGTTGAGTATTAACATCTGAATTCTGCACTTTGATGCTCTGATAACCTTAATTTTCCTATTCACAGGCTGAGGAAAAGTGTGCAATTTAAAGACAGGCATCTATTTCTAAAGAATATCCTCTCAGGAGTTGACTATCTCGGGGAGCTATAGCAGTGTGTGTTGATTGGCTTAGAGTTGACAATTCATGCACCTCAGGAAGTATAATTGGCGTGGCACAAAAGGCAAGTAGACAGCATAATCATCACTGTGATGACCGGGGTAATTTGAACTGTCTGGTTCTCTTTCTATGCACACTGTTCTTTGACAATAATAGTATAAGTGGGATCATTCTCTATCATTTGCTTAAGAGGAAGTCTATAAAGAAAAGGTTGTATGAAAAATGATTTTTTTTTTTGTTTGGATTATCCGTGGAACACAGTGACAAAACGGGTTGCTTAAGGTCAGATGAGGCTACAGTGTGTGTACATTCTCACCTACGGTAGCACAACCATAAGCCACATAGTAAAGCCTTTTGGACTTAAGCAATTGTATTCATTATGAAATACACTTTACGTTTTTTTTTTTTTTTTAACACGGACAAAAAACAGGAAATGAGCAGGAATGGTCGTAGATGATACCACTTTCATATTTAACCATTTGTTCCAGAAACTCCCATTTTTTTTTAAATGGGAGATTTTAAACATGAACTTAGAAGCTGCTCCATACAGTAAGTGATGGGGAGCACACAGGAGCATTTACAGAACAGTATCCACTTAAAAATAAAGCCCCGATTACAAGCTTGACCTTATACGTGAAGAGCTAATGCAATGGAAGTGAATGACAGGGAGACATGGTCTTATGGACAATCCATAAGTAGATGATAATCGAAAAAGCTTTTTTTCCCATTGGGGCTTTTAAAGACCATCAGTACCCAACCATGGAGACCAGAGATGTGCAAGACAAATCACGGTTGACACTTCTTAACTGCACAGGTCAGAGCAGCTAATGGCCTTTTCCCAGAGAGCACTGCTGCAACCACACACCCAACAAAATAAAAAAAATATATATAGCTAGGTTCACATTCTATCTTTGTTTGTGAGCGAAGTGTGCTTTTTTTTTATAGAAATGAGCGGGCCATTCCACTATTTACTGGTCAAGTCAAACAGATTGAATTGTGTTCTCTTAGCAAAGTGCTGTGACAGAAACAGTAGCTACCAGGGAAACAAAATGCTGTAAGTAAGCACAAAAGAAAGAGTTTTAGGGGTAAAGGCCAAAAAACATGGCAGCTTTTAAAAGCCAATTGCAAAGCCATTAGGCATTGACACAAAGAGAAAAGGGGGGGGGGGGGTGCAGTAAGATGTAAGGTGGTGCACACCTTTTAGCCACAATTACTGTGGGCTGTGTCAGTGACTCTTATTTAGAAGGGACAGAGTAAACAAGAGAAAAAAAAAGAGATGTATTAGCTACATAACTCAAAAAGTGAATTATAAAGTTATGCTCACAATGTACTATAATTTCAAAGGGTATCATAAGAATATCTGGTGGTGCCCCGTTTCATATATTTCCCTCTATCAGTCAATAAAGCATGAAAAATGCCACACACAAAAGATTAGACCTAAAAAAGATTTAAGAATAGCAAACTGGTCAAAGAAAAGGGAAGGCCAGAACAGATTGCAAGCCGGCATAGTCACTAATGGTCGTAGTGGTTTGAAACATCATTCCATTCATTCATATAGAACCCTCGTCTACATATGTCTAGAACTTGGCAGGATTTCAGGCTCAGCAAGTGGAGAAGAATCGGATACTTGGAATGTAAAATGAGCCCAAAGTGAGCCTGGAGAGAAACATACTGAAACATGGTGAGAACAGTACACAGCGGGGACTCCATATTTATTATATTTCCATCTCAGTAAGTGCCGCCATATACTCGGGCACCATTAAGGTCAACTAAATGTTTTTTTCAATTATTTAAAGCCACAGACATGGCTAAGGGGCCAACCCAGATTCTTCTAAAGGGCAAAGGAGCCGTGCTTAAGAAGTCTGGGTGTCTGGTCTGGTCTACAAAGCAATTATTGACACTCCTTGATGACCTGAATACTTATGGTATGTCCACTGGTGTCACTTCAACTGCTCTTCCTTTTATAACTTTCCCTTAATATAACACCATTTACACTTGACAATGACAATTGTCGTGAGTGAAAAAAGAATTACATTCGGACTAGCAAGGCAGTTTTAACATCTTTCAATGAGACACTTGAGCTTGTTGTTTCTGATGACAATGTATTGAAGGATGTTTTTCTTGAGTGGAACAAGATTTGAATCCCCCTGCAATCCCCTTAAGTAGCCCAATGTACCCCTGTTTGGGAACCACTGATTTGGTCCACAGTTCATCAAAACACTTTGAAAGTAAGATGGTGTGTGTGTGTGTGTGTGTGTGTGTGTGTGTGTGTGTGTGTTGTGTGTGTGTGTGTGTGTGTGTTGGTGTGGTGTGTGTCGTGTGTGTTGTGTGTGTGTGTGTGTGTGTGTGTGTGTGTGTGTTGTGTGTGTGTGTGTGTGTGTGTGTGTGTGTGTGTGTGTGTGTGTGTGTGTGTGTGTGTGTGTGTGTGTGTGTGTGTGTGTGTGTGTGTTGTGTGTGGTGTGTGTTTCTCGATGATACTTGATGGTTGCAGCACTACTTTAGTTAGAAGTTAATTCAAATTAGTATATTTCGTGTTGTTGGGTGTGAGGGTGGGATGTGGGTGGGGTATGTTCGGGAAATAAAGGGGAAAAATTTGTACTCATTGTGCTACAATTCTTTGTCACTAACATTTAATAAAAAAAAACCTTTGAAAGAAAGAAGTTAATTCAAATGAAGGCGTTCTTTTTTAAGGCTATACTCAGCTGGTGGAAAAGGTTAGTGGAAGAAATATCCTGACTGCAGTGACATTAAGCCTGGAGAGAAACACCTGTATCTCCCTGAAGATTTATTAGAACATTATACAGTGTGTTTGGGTGGGATGCTCGTAAGATTGTAGCTTCAAATTCATCAAAATTACAAAACGTATGACAAAAATGATCCATTTGATCTCTTCCTACTAGTGATATCTTAAAGTTTTGTACAGTTCCCCAAGCTTTTAAGAGATTCACTTTGCATTCTGCTGTATGTACATGTATATTTTGAGACAAACCAAAAAGCATGAATACAATTATTTTGTAATGAGAGTTAATTAATTTCCCTTCATCAATTTAATTACTTGCATTTAGTTTGATCTGCGTAGCTCTCAATTATCTCTGGTGTCTTTGGATGTGCGCTTCATTAATTTAATGTTACAGAGAAATCTAATCAGAATTTATAATAGAATTAATGAAGGGGTCTCCGTTTCATTTAGGCTGAATCTGATTTGACATGTTTATTTGTGACGGGGGAGGGGGGGGGGGACAGTCTGATCGCTTATTTTGCGACCTGTCAGATGAGGACACCCTATTGACGTATAAAGAAACATCTCACATTTCTTACTTGGAAAAAATGTCTCGACATAACATCAATAAATGAATAGCTCTCTAATTCGCTAATTTCCTCATCATTTGATATTCTCCTTTCAGATGAACCCAAATTAACAACCGCGTGAAGTAATAATTGCCTTCTTTTTTTTTTTCTTTTTGTTAATTAAGCTGCTCCTCTGGGCAACTCAGACAACCACAATTCATTTGAAACTGTTGCAAGGGTTTAGTCTAGGAAAGTTATTCATAATTCAAGGAAACTTTCTTTCTCTCTCTCTCTCTCTTCTTAAACTGAAAATCGTGTCTGCGATATCATCACATTTAGCTGGTTTAGCTGCACTTGTTCGGTCAGTTGATCATAAAGAATATAACCATTGTGATGTAATGACGACCATGAAGCCAGAACTGAAACCCCATGTATCCTTGAAACTTTGAATTGCCTTCATTAAAGAGCCAAAAGCAATGGCTGTTCTTTACCTTCCTTACTCTTTGCTGCATTGTCAATACAAGTTCACGGAGAGACACGGCAGGCAAAAGCATTTATAAAACATTGAAGTCGCCACATTTGCATAGTTATTCAAACAGTTATGAAAAATTGTAATTCAAAATAATTGTCTACATTTACATAAATGTCTGGCAAAAGTTTCATGATATCTATGAGTTTAAACATTTGAACTTATTCACTTGCGGTGTCTCTCCTTAATGGGAACCACTGACAGTGCTTGATTATCAGGTGGTTTCGTAGTCAACCCACATCAGAAGACCAGAATATCCCTAACGTCTATAGTTTTTAATGTCATTTCACCGAAAGCCATGCTACTTGTGCTCAACTGTGGTCGGGACAGAAAGGGCTTCGACTTGATAGCAGCACGTTGAACAATTTCAAGCCAGGCAGGGCATGAGAAAGCCTTGAGACACCTTATTACCAGCCTCACCGGCAAGCCGAGCACTTTGAAGATAGAATCCCAGGCCTTAACCTTTTTATCTGACCTTCAACAATGGTTTAGAGGATCTGTTTCCAGTGCACACTACACCACAGTCACACTGTCCCAAAAGGAAGAGGGCCATGCAGGCACAGATCTAATAGGAACTTGGCTCCAAGTGTTGGAGTCAAGCCATAGCAGGAGGGATTAAAAAGGGGGTTAACATACACAGCTAACCAACCTTCGCCCAGCTGCTATCAACACCCCTCCTTCCATGTTTAGACACAGCCCCGTCTGCAAGCCAGTGTGAAGCATTTTGACAGGATTACCTCTCGCATCAACAAAGCCTGCCGTCTTTAACCCAAAAAGGGCCTGGCTACTTTGTCGCAGGTGGATGGAATGGCCAAGTTTAGAGGATGGTCAACTATACCCTATCTAGTATGACAAAGAGGATTACAGTGAGGCATTTCTTAAGAGCCATGGGGGAAGATGAGCTAAATATAAAAAGTCGTAAGAAGCAAAGTTCAGTCACCTCAATCTGTGATTTTTTTTTCTTTCTCATGTCAGATCCCTGCCTCCTTTCTCTGTATTATCTTTAACACTGCCGGAAGAATTTTAGTAAAAACTTCAGTAAATACTGTTAGTTATTTGGGAGGGTTTGTGTGTGTGTGTGTGTGTGTGTGTGTGTGTGTGTGTGTGTGTGTGTTGTGTGTTGTGTGTGTGTTGTGTGTGTGTGTGTGTGTGTGTGTGTGTGTGTGTGTGTGTGTGTGTGTGTGTGTGTGTGTGTGTGTGTGTGTGTGTGTGGTGTGTGTGTGTGTGTGGGGTGTGTGTGAAGAGCCAAGTAACAGCTTATGAAAGATGAACTGTGCACCGCAAATGAGTAGAATGATAAGAACTGTCGCTCCTTCATTTTGGAACTAGAGACTATACCTCTAGGGGATGCAAAGAAAACTGTTTTTCGACAGATAATAACCATCTTTGCCACTGTGAATATGCAGCGTACAGATCAACAGAGTGGTGGTGTAGCAATCAGGTGTTAACTATGGTTCTACTAGAAGCCAAGGAAAAAAGAGGCAGCCAATGAATTTTTTGTTTCACTTCAGGTAGTATCTAAAACGGCAGACCATGAAAGGGGCCTTTTAGAATTCTATTATGTATTCCTTTAACTGTTTCTTCCTTAATGGCAGCAGCAGACTTGATTAACTTGAGTAGCGTCAGCCATTGTTTTTGAAACATGAGTCGCAGGAGTATCTCAGCAACACAGACAGTGCTTTTGATTGGTCATCGAGAACAGCACGCAGCAACACCAATACATCGCTTCTCATTGGTCAACGAGAGAGAGAGACAGAAGCAGCAGTCGGAGCGGTACAGTTTCATTATAGGCTGATAAAAAATTGCCCCGACTTTGATTTTCAAAATATACAGAACAAAGTGTGTCCCTTCAGTAAATTTTTTATCAGTTCAGTCAGGAATGGTAGCCTGGCACCGCCCGCCTACTACTTCCGCTCAATTTTCATTTCCCTTCAGTAGTCAGTCTGGGTGTGCGGTATATTCTTAGGTTTTCTCCGGACAGATTTCTGCCGGTCCAATCAGCAAACCGAAGGAGTGGCTCAGAAGCCGGCGCATGACATGGTTGGTTGGCAGATCCAGAGTGGCACTGGGCAGATCCAATAGTTTTAAACTTCAACAGACACCCGCCTTCAAGTGAGTTAACGTTTGTCAATTGAGCGATTCCAGACCTTCTGTACAAATGAAATGAAGAACAATGGTCTGGTAGAACCAGGCTACAGGAATGGGTCTTTAGTTTCCAAATACGGGACAATTCCGTATTTTTAAGGGACGGTTGGCAACCCTACGTGTAGTGTTGACAGCATCGTTGCCATCGACACGGTGATTGTGAACAAGTTATATCAGTGTCAAATGTGGATTGACTTCCAAATATGGAGGACTATTACCGCTCATAGCTTTTCCTGAAGTTTGTTAATTATGTTTCGTTAGACTTGAAAGAAAGGTGGCTGTGGCAGTTATTAGTGTTAAAGCTTGCAAAATGATGGGTGTTATTTTTTTTTATTGCTACTAGTATTCTACGCCTCATTTTTAAAATACATTTCAAACCTTTTAAGAGAATAAAAACAGAGTGTTATTCCACAGGGCACACATTCAAGATCACGTTAGTGTGGGATGCAGCACTGTCCTTGGCATTAGGTTATTTCAGATGAATGGTGAAAAAAGGCAGATATATGTGTTAAATAAACTAGAGAGCAACCTTTCCTTTTTTCGCTTGAAGCAGGCGAATAACTGGCCTCATGGCATTGTCGGATTGAATAGTAAGACACTTTTGTCTCTGGGCGTACACACACACACACACACACACACACACACACACACAACACAACACACCATGCAGGCCTAGTTGTGTCAGTCATTGCTTGGCCCATTGCATTCATGCTTCAGCAGCGTTTATCAAGTATTCACATTTCAATGAATAACCATACCATTGAATCACTTCTGCCACCCTATAATCTGTATTTTGCTTTAAAAAAACGAACCTATTTAATATACTGAATTATAAAATGTTCTTCATAGCACATACACTATACATTAATGCATTTGAAAATGACAAATATACATCGATTGTTAACTTGATTGAAGCCGCCATGCATGAACCAATTGTGTCCACCAGTTTGTCCTTGCTTTACCACAGCACCGTAGATTATTCCGCTTCACTCCCCCCCCCTCTAAAGCAGGGCCATGGTGGCTCAGCGGTGGGTGTGTGTGTGTGTGTGTGTGTGTGTGTGTGTGTGTGTGTGTGTGTGTGTGTGTGTGTGTGTGTGTCTTGAAAATCTGAACATGACCGAGGAAGATGTGGAGTAATCCAGGGTTAACATGCGCGGTCACTTGAAAATCCTGCTCAGATTGCAAAAGCAGCATGGGTGTCCGTCCGCCTACTGCCCTGTCTGTCTGTCTGTCTGTCTGTCTGTCTAACTTTGAGGGCGAGCTGCCAAACACTGTAAGAACGCCTGTATATCAGGTCCCTTTTTAACAGCACAATGGAGTCTGAATATAGATGACAGCTCGGTACACAGGTAAGAACATACTCTGCTGCACAGCTGTGGCTCTCTCAACCCACGCCTTATACATTCCATTTGTTTGGAAGTATATCACGTTGAACGACCACCTCTTTTTTACCTCGGTTCCACAGCAAGCAGCACTAGGTATGAGGCACTAAGGAGCTTTGTAAGCCCTTAATATATTTATATTCTAAGAGAGTTAAGAAGGGAGAAAAAAAACCTTGACACTTAATTACAATTAAGGGAATGAGTCTCCTCAATCTCACACCAGACCTTTTCTTTAGCCTCGGGTGCTTCGGTGCCAGGCGACTCCATCAGTAAAAGGAAAGAGACACAAATGAGAGAATCGGGACGAAAAAACAGCTCACAAAAGGCAGCTGGGCGCCCTCAGCATACCGCTGTTTTACCTGAGCCTTTGTGATCACTCACTCTCTGAAAATCACCAGTTGTGTAACTGTGTTAACTGCTTAGTGTGACGGATGGCCCACTGTGCGCCCCGAGCGCTTTTTGAAAATGCATCTGTATCCAAAGGTATTTACAGTTGGTGCAGGAAATATTCTGATCCCTTCCCCCCCACCCCCCTAGGTATCAACACCTAGCAGTGCAAATGCATTCAGTTACACAAGATAAGAAGATTGATAGCAACTGTTTGGAAATGTAAAGTGTTGTAGTGGGTTAGTTAAGCTTAGCACAAGGGCCTGAGATAGAGGTTCAAACAGCGCCATTTAAAGGTTACAAAGATTTTAACAATTAGCATTATAATTTTGCCCTTTTTTTAAATTGACCTTGTTACTGGTCGTTGTGTGCTAAGCTAAAAGGCCTTATATTTTACTGAAAAATATGTTAGCTGAAGTTATAGTTTCATGAAACTGTGCGCTAGCAGGCAAGGTATACTTACCTAAATGTCAAACTATTTCGTAGTAAGCAGCTGTATTTGGCTAAGTTGGAACTACTTTACTGTATATTCTATTGCCAGTCTATAGTGTACGACAAATCCTCATCATATATTAAAGGCTGACACATTTTTTTTGTATGTAAAAATCGAAATCTAGCAAAATAACTATAGCTGTTAGATAAATGCCGTTGTATACATAATTCATTTCCCCTCTGAAATGTAGTGTGCTCAAGTACCTTCAATCACACTCCCTTTTCCACCAATGGGTATAATATACCTGACACCCTACTACCAAAGACAAAACGATGCAGGTTCACCGCTTTGTTCAAGGACGCCCGCCCAGAGAAGAAAAACAACATCCTCTTTTGTAGGTCTCAAAACCTGTGAGATTTGTGTGCGAGTGTCTCTGGATAGCTGGGCCAAAATAACCTGGAATATTTTGGGTTGGCCCGGGGGGTTAATACATCTATGTGCTACTTTTTGTATTTTTTTATTTATTTATTAAGAGCCATCGGTGGCAAACATGGAGGGAATCGGAGCTAGTGGCCTGCAGTCCCTGGCCTAGTCTGTTGGGTACTGGCCGCAGGGCGTATACACCTCCATCCACAAAGTCATAGGGAACACACACACACACACACACACACACACACACCTGGGCGAGAGCTTGATGTTCCGAATGACTGGAGAGAACAAGAGCAACACAGAGTGGGCTGTGCCAATACATTCATCATACTCCGGTATGGACCCCCCCTCACCTCACACCCCACACCACCCCATCTCCCCCATGGGCCGAGTTCACTGTTTACAACCTCCCACAGTATGTTGTGGAGTGCGCTGATGTGAATTTGATGCAAAACACAGACTGTGGCAGAGCAGAGCATATTGACTCCAATGCCTTTTGCTGTTGCTCGTGTTGCTATATTTATGGCTAGTTTGCTGAGAAGGGAAAAAATAAGGGGTTAATTAATTAGCAAGCATAGCAAGCATATTTTATAATGTTGTATTTTACGACAGTTCCCCACCCCCTTTTTCTTTTTCCATTGCATACATCCTGGCAAAGACTGCTACTAGTTAATCTGCAATCTATTTTAGTCATACACACTTTTATATTGTCCCCATTACAGTGGTATTATTTCAAACTGCGTCACTTGCCTATATGGGGCATAAAAGAGAATGTCTAAGCCAATTTTCCGTGGTAGAGGAGCCTCAGGAACATGTCTCTGTTAGATAAGTTAATTACCTTCTATCCTACGGCTGCACACCAGCTTCCCCCCCCCCCCCCCGGACATACAGGGGGAACGAAAAACAACACTCCTACATGATCGAGACCAGCTATATGCTAAAGCTAATTAACTCACTCGCTACTATCTTATGGTGTCACATGCACCTGGTGGGCTAATCACACACCCATCAACGGCATGCTTCACCTTTGCAGCATGCGTCACATCAGGCCTAATTCAATTCTCAGAGGAAAGGGTTTGAGAAATGCAGGGAAGGCGGTTTTGGAGGCATTCTTCTCAGCGGGGAAAGTGAGTGAGTGTGTGTGTGTGTGTGTGTGTGGTGTGTGTGTGTGTGTTGTGTGTGTGTGTGTGTGTGTGTGTGTGTGTGTGTGTGTGGTTGTGTCAAAGTGGTCAGCATTGTGTGTTTCCATATGGTTCAAAAATAGCAATGAATCTTTAACATTGTTGTTAAGGTTTTTTTTTCTTCTTTCTATTGTGACTTTGAGCTCGGCTTGGCAGAAGTACAATAGCAAAGTGGAACAATTAACGTTGATTGCACGAATCATTTTCAAAATAACAACACGTGTATCCCATCGCACGGCATAATGAATCAACAGGCTGCCGTGTCACATCGCATTCTAACCACTGTTTGTTGTCTCGACACGCTTAATGAAATACATTCACGTGGCAACAATTTGCACATGCAGGAACACTAGATTAAAACAATTTAGTGGTAAATCAACATTGAGTGTGCCTAATATTCGATGTTATATATTCCTGAGCCATTGCTATACATTTAGACATACACAAGATATGTTGACTGGCTGCAATAGATGCATATAATACACTCTAAGCAGAAATAGGTGTTTTTGTCAACATGTTCCTCCTGTGTCAACGACGTGTGTGTGTGTGTGTGTGTGTGTGTGTGTGTGTGTGTGTGTGTGTGTGTGTGTGTGTGTGTGTGTGTGTGTGTGTGTGTGTGTGTGTGTGTGTGTGTTGTGTGTGTGTGTGTGTGTGTGTTGTGTGTGTGTGTGTGTGTGTGTGTGTGTGTGTGTGTGTGTTGTTGTGTGTGTGTTGTGTTGTTTGTGTGTCTGTTCGCATCTAAAATAAATGTAAATTTTGCTCTTTGGCTATAATTTGTTTTACAAAAAGCCATTCTTGGTAGGCTGAGTGGTTGCTTAGCTGCAAGCCAAGGATGCAAATGTTTTTTGTTTTTCTTTAAAGAAAAGAAGCCCATTTGTTTAGTTTTATTTACCTTGATGGAATTATTTTTTTTAAACAACTATTTTCAGGTTTTTACACCCCTTCAATTTTGAATGAAGACTGTGTGCCCCAGAGACGCCATTTGCATCCAGCGGAAGAACTTTCCCTGCCAGTATTTTTATTTTGCAACAAAGTTCGCTTGAGAGGCCCAAAAAAGACACAAATGGATGAACTAACGTTTTTTTTTTGCTAAACCATCATAAAGAAAAAGACGGGCATAAGCCTGGCAACATTTTTTTTTTTGTTGTACAGCAACACATTGATCCAACTATGCAGCCAAAGCCTGATACAGCTTATTTTCCCATTGTTCTCCACAAATATCAATGATGACACGCGCTGTCATAGTGCCATAAATATTTGCAGGGCACCAAATCTGAGTAAATCCTTTTAGGAAATGAACCAGTGGGGGCTGAGTGCAGCAGACGGTATTGGGAAATTGGAAAGTAGTGAGCGAGAGCACTAAAGTAGTTTGGCTCGCTCGTCCTTTTCATGGGATTTGTTGACAAAAAGAAGAGTGCAGAATAATACTGCGGCTTTATCCTTTTAAGTGCGCGTTGGTCAGCCAGCCTTACAAACGCCACCAACCAAAGTGAAAGAGAAGAGGGTGTCACGTAGGAGGTAATAGTTGCCGTGGTCATTAAGAGTCGTTATGGAAACACCTTGGCTTGCTGTTTGTGGGAGTCTGTGGCGTAAGTGTCTGAGTGTTGGACATAAGTATCTTTGTGCAGAGAGAGAGGGCCCCTGGTTGTTATGGGAACAAACTTTTTTTTTCATATAATAAAAAAGAGAGAAAAAAAGCAGAATTAGTCCTTGACATGAAAAGTTTGTCAACCCTTTGGTTTTGCTTTTCTGGACACTTTTCTTCTGCAAATGTTTTTTTTATCGCTAAATCAATCCAGCAGCACAACACAGCATGAGCCAGACTGTAGGATTTCTTTTCTTTTTTTTAAAGATAATATGTTGGCGTTTTTCAAGCTATATTGGACAGTGTGGAGAGACAGAGATGAAATGGGGCAGAGAGAGGGGGGAATGACATGCAGGGAGACGGATATTGATAATGGACATATTTGTCAGGGTAATATTCGAAAGCACAGTAGGAATTGCTCCAAATGTAAAGTGTCCCCCCCCCCCCCCCCCCAGTGTCATGTTGATTTGTTTACGGATGCGGCGAGATCTTGAGCGGCACATAATCCAGCGCTTCAGCAGTGCTTTGCTCGGAGCTTGTCTCGTGTACTGTCTGTGTTACTGTTATGCACTCCAGTCCAAATCTGCACTGTCCCTACCACACAAACACACTGCACGGCACGTCTCCTCGCATGAAAACAGCATGACGGGGCTCAGCACAGCCCCCGTTGTGTGTGTGTGTGTGTGTGTGTGTGTGTGTGTGGTGTGTGTGTGTGTGTGTGTGTGTGTGTGTGTGTGTGTGTGTGTGTGTGTGTGTGAGAGAGTGTGTGAGGCATGTTTTTCACTGGATTATCCCAACCCCGCCTCACCTCTACAAAAGCCTTAAATTAAGGGGTGAACAAATGCTCCTCCTTCCCTTGGTATCTTGCTGGCTCTAATGACTAATAAACCCCTATTCTGTGGCGCTCAAAGTCAAAGGAGACGCTAAGACCAGCAAAACAAACAAGCCTTAATAAACACCAGTAAATGCAACCTTTAAAAAAAGTCCGAGTCAAAAAGCTTGAGGAGCATAAAGGGAGACTGTGTTTATTTTAACCACTTTAATTCCCCCCCCCAAAAAAAATTGCCTTTTCTTTTGAGGTCTTCAGCGAGTTTAGCAAGTCAAAACTCCTGCTTCTTCAATGTATCATTACCCCCCTCTGCTGGCCGACCGAGGGAAAAACAAAACCCAGTCAGATCCACTGAGGCCAGTATATTTGAGACATCTTCACCACCGACTCATTGTTATGACCACACTCTCTGCCTCAGTGTTAAACAAGGTGAAACAGCACAACACTTTTTGCTGCGGATTTTATTAGTCGAGCTAGAGTGCTGTGACTCATCGCCAAGTCGGAGGCTGTTGCAGGAGTTGCTTCGGTGTGCGATCTGTCTCTCGTCATGGATGTCTACTCTCTCTCCCTCTCTCTATGTCTCTCTGTCTGTCTGTCTCTCTCTCTCTTCTCAACGTCTCTCACTCCTTCATTCACAGTTGAATTTATGTATTAGCTCTGCTGCCGTGTTGTGCCAATGTGCTTTGGAGGAATTGAAATGAAGGTCACAACATATATTAACAGACAAATCTACTGCTAACATCAACCAGTGTTATCAGGCAATAGTGCAATATCTGAAAATATTGTCCCCAAATGCTCACTTACCTTGTCTCTACCTTGAGTTCTAGCTAGTTCTCCATCCAACATCTTCCCCAGTCCATTGCTGCTTTCCCTGTGGCTTCTCTGTCCCCCTCTGTCACACATCTCGCCCCCCCCCCCCCCCCACCACCACCACTTGTGCCAGTGCAGATGGCCGTAAAAAGTCTCATAACTAACTTTTGCACCCACTCCTACCACGCATAGCCAGCTGGACTAAAACACAATGCGCACCTGGTATTAATGTGCATTCGTATCATGGTGTAAATGCATCGACAGAGTACATTGCATCTGAATTTGGTCTTGTTTGCAATGCAACTGTCCCTTGTATTAAGGTAAGTATGTCCCCTGTTCAGATCGGATATCCGGTTAAAAGATCAATGTCTTAACCTGTGTCACATAGGTAGGCCTATGTGTGAAAAGGCATTCTATGAAGGCAGGATGATGTGTATACAAGAGGCCTGGGTTCCTAGCCAGCTGAAGTCTCTTTAGAAATGGTGCTAAACAATGAACAAGCTTGTGGCTAATGAGTGACTCATGAATCTTGGCTTTGAAAGAACTACGCGGTATAGCATTCATTCTCCTGCCTTTGTCGTGGCACACTGGTTGCTTTTCGGCCCGAATGTGTTGCCATTTCCCGGCAGGCTTTTCCTCTGCTATGGGCTCTCCTCTTTCAGGAATCACACACAGGGTTTTTGCCACTGCTGAGGAAGCAACCGCGGTAATCCTCGGGCTCAACTTGATAAAAAAAAAGAGCCTCTAAAGACTTCACTCTCTACGGTGCTGGCAACTCACTCCCCGCTACTTACGCTAGGGGAAGAGAGGGAGACGAAGAGAGAGGGAGAGACGAGAAGAGAGAGAGAGGAACACACCTCCCTATCTCACCTGCCTGTTTCTCTTCTTCCTATGTACTTCACTTCACTTGCCTTCTTCTTTATCAGCACTAAATGTTCAGCTCGGCTCAGCCCAGCACCTTAACTCCCCTATAGCAACAAATAGCTCCCTCTCTCTCCGCCCCATATCAACACTCACATCTCTGCAAGAAAAAATGAAAGTGAACGCAGGGATGAAATAATACTAGGATGGAGAGAGCGGAGAGGTGGAGAGTGGTGGAGGACAATGTAAAAGCATGAGAGATGTCGGAGGGGAAAATCAGATGGTGACAGAGAGAGAGAGAGAGAGAGAGAGAGAGAGAGGAGAGAGAGAGAGAGAGAGAGAAGAGGAGAGAGGAGAGGAAGAGAGAGAGAAGAGAGAGAGGAGAGAGAGAACATTCCCAGTTCTATGGTTGATCTCAGAGGAGTAGCTGGCACGTTGTCAGTGGATCTTTATACACTTGTGCTGTGCAGAGGAGAAGATGGGAGTTGCTTGCAGCTGAAATGGTGGTACCCTATCAAATCCTCCCTGATTACAGATAGGCTCCTACCTCCTGAAGTGGCTTGTGTGTGTGTGTGTGTGTGTGTGTGTGTGTGTGTGTGTGTGTGTGTGTGTGTGTGTGTGTGTATTTAGTTTGGTTGTTTTTTTTACGAGCGCATAAAGAATTGTGCATTAGGTAGTGGAGCATGAAACAACCGTTATAATTCAACATAGAATTGCAGTAAGTCGGAATTCAATGTGCCTCTCTAAGTTGGACGGACGCAATAGGTTGATTATGTCTGGACATTCTGAAACTCTTTACCAAACACAGGCACACTCTGGTGTATGATTTCTAGAGTTCAACTGTGGGGAATGCTAAAGGCCTGGGGGAAGTGAGATGGTCTGAAGGCAAAGGGTAACAACAACCTGCTTCTAGCCTGGCTATCGGCAAACTGCAGCTCAATTTGATTTAAAGAGATCCTATTATACAACTTTTCTGGTCTTAATTTCTTGTTTTACACTGCTATAGAGCAACCTGACACGAATCACATCACAAAAAACTATGTAGATTTTCGGGAAGCTCTTTCTCTTATTTTGGCGATCCAGCACGTCCTGTCAACACTTGAGTGTGTGTGCTTCGGCAATCTCCGCTCCCTCCGCCTGTGCTTCGGGGATCTCCGCTCCCCTCCCTCCTGCAAACCCCACTCCGTTGTGATTGGTTACCTTCCTTCCGGAACACTTTCAGTGGCGGGAAGCGCGAGCATGGACCTATAAGGGCGCGAGGCAGACGCGAACAGGGAAGTGACAGCATTACCATACATGGAAACATCCGCGTGGGACGTCACGAAGTTACATGCGACGTCACGAAGTTACGGAAGGGTTAGACCGCTCTGAACACTTGACTTCTCGACTGGCTAGAATAGTGTTTAGTGCTCTGCACAGACACCCCAGACGGTCAGCAGGGAATACGTCGAAATGCATGTAAGTCATTATTTGATAATTTAGTATGGTTAAGCATGACTATGAATCATCATAACAACGTTTATAGGTCATAAAAGTCAAAAAGCATCATAGGTCCTCTTTAAGATTGAACATGTGTCTGGAATCAACGTTGTCCTTTCCCACTTTGAAGAGGCGTGATCAACGGACGTAAATCAAAATGCCTCAGTACGTATTGGGTAGACCTTCAACCAATCAGATCCAATGATCGCCGTTGATTCCATTAGTATTCAGCTGCATCCCCGGAGAACATACTGAGGCGGGGCGGGAGTACTGAGGCGGGGCGGAAGAAAATAAATATATATTTTGAACGTCATTTAGACAAATTATATTGTTTTGGCGATTAAGTTCAGGCATCACAGCTGGGTGGTTAGGGTTAGGGCAAGGGGATAGGGAGAGGTTAGAATATAGATAGAGCATTAGATAAGCCACGGCGCTAGCTCCACTCGGCTAACGGAACACCGCGGCGGCCATCTTGAGAAGGTCACGTCAAACAATAAAAAAGACCGATAGGCTACTAGCCCCGCCACAGTACTCCCGTCCCGCCTCAGTATTGTTCTCCGGGGCTGCAGCTAGACTCTACTCGTTGATTCACTGTCATTAAGCCCGCCTCTAGCGTGCCTGGGGAGAATGCCTGTTTGTGATTGGTGACAAACGCTTTGGAGGACGTGAACTGGGCAAAACATTTTTTTGGGTCCAGACTAGTCTGCAGAGTTAAATCAATTGGCCGATTCACCCCAGGCTAACATGCTTCGGTCAAACTTTCCAATTAAAGAACATTGTAATCTGCCTTTTTTAGAGGCCCTGCAGATGTCATCATCTTGCAGGTGATGAAGGGGTCCCGACCCAAAGGTTGGGTACAGTGGAATCATGAGCTTTAAAAACAGACCGTCCCTTCTGACATCCTCACATGCTCGATAATGCAACAAAAAAAAAACAGAGATCTCTGACATGATATCTGCCAAATATATTTCATTTTCAGTTTTTCTTTGCTTGCTAATATCTCATTCCATCGCGCCAATTCTGTGGATTTTACCTGCAGGTGCATGCTGTACTGCTGCGCCCAGCTGCAAACCCAAATCTCCAAATTCCCCCCTCCCCCCCCATTACCCATGTGACATTGACTTAATCTGTCCCCATAGCTGGTGTGCTGCAACAATATGAATTATGAATAATTAATTGTATTACAGCAGTTACTTTCTCGCATGTCTGAATAAAACAGGCCTGGAATGAAGTTGTTTCGTGTTACCTCGCTACCTCTGTCTATTCTCATTGAGAGGCGGGCAGCCACAGTGGAGGCGGATGACTCAGACAGGCCCTACTTAAACATTTAAAAAGGAGGGAGGCCCACTTCAAAGGAATGGCCTCACACAATCACTGTAGCCCTTTCCTTTTCAATTAGCACACAGTCTGCCGGGCTTGGCATGCTGCTCACCTAAAGGCTGGGGCCAAGGACGTGAAATATTGATGGCCCCCTTCTCGGGAGTGGAGTGGAACGCTTTGTGCTTTGTTCCCCTGGGTTAGTTTATGTGTTTAAGATATATATTTTTGACGGCAGACAGCTGAGTGGGTGATTTGTTTGTGTGATTGAAGTGGGCGTGCAGTGAGGCACTAGTAGTGGATCTCACCGAATTCAGAAAAAAAGTCTTATCAAATACTTCTCTATTCTAACTCGGCGGAACATTAATCTTTTACAACCATAACACAACAAAACGTTCTTTGTTGGATGGGATAAATCGCTTGCCTCTCTGCCTGTCTGTCTGTCTGTCTGTCTGTCTGTCTGTCTGTCTGTCTGTCGTCCTCAGCCTGATACTGATGCCTGTGTTTATTATCTGCAATGTTCTACGGATAAATCTAGAGGTATGTCACCTTTGGCTGCGGATCTAATCTCAGAGAGGGTAACTTTTTGTAGAGAATCCAAGCCCCCCCTCTGCCTGTAACCACTAGTAAACAAGACCCTCATTATTTCAAACTGTGTGATCCTCCAATCATCAGGGACATAGAACAGACATCTGCATTAGGTAATTACACTAGCTTGTGTGTTCGACAAATGCACTGGCTCTTAACATCTGAAAAAGGATAAAACTAACAAAACTTTATCTCCATCTTAAACTTAAAGGACAAAGTGCCTTATTAATTTGGGGCTGTGTTCCGGGGGAGGTCTGCAATTATTTTTTGCTGTGATGATATTCCGAGTGATTTATTTTGCTCTTCACTAACAAATGAATAAAGCTGGGGGTGTTTATTCATCTAGAAGGCAACAAAGAGCTCTTCTTTTTTATTTTGAAGGACAAAGGAGAGGTAGGGGTGAACAGTAATAACTTGGAAAGGATCTCGTGTACATCTTCAAACCACTTGGACATACAGTGCTGACATGTAGCAGACAGTAAGGAGATATTCAATTATTTTGACAAGCATTTTCAAGAATCACTGACTCCACCTTAAAGCTGGGGTATGTGATTTCTGATTGGTCAAAGTTAACATGAGCTGTACACTTTGACTCTGTTCGCATTGGCTGTTGGGACTGTCCATTCACTTTGGCACGACTTTGTTGGTGTAGAGCGTGTCAGGGAGGGACCATTAGGGGAGGGACCAAAGAGAACAAGTGGAGCGGTTGAGGTATTTGGATTCAAATCTCTAACCCAACTGCAAATTTATCCCCAAATCCTCCACCCCAGCTTTAAGTTTGATACACTTTGCAGAAATGTGGTCATGATGAGGCGGGCTTTTCTCTGAATTTTATGACACACAAGTATTTTGAACCAATCGCGGCAGTTCTCTGCTCTGACGTTCTATAAAAACAATCACTGTTGCCACTTATATATTTTTATACGGCCACGACCACACAGTCCAGTCAAACGGCCTAACATTGAAAAGGCTGTTTTTATTACCAAGTGTTATAATATTAATGAACATTTTTCAAATCAGATGTTTGGTTAAAATGTATTGAGACACCCAACTATGTTATCATTGTTGATTGTTGACTATATTAGAGCAGGTTTCTAGAGGCTTTTAGGCTCATGGGTGTTATACATAGTCATTCCATGTCACAGGCCCTAACGGGGCAGAGAAGCGATGCACTGATATCCTTAATTGATGGATTAGAAGCATATAATTCCCAACAGAGCAAGAGGATGATCAAGAGAAGGCTAGAGCAGCTTCAGTAAGCATATAGGGAACAAAGCTTGAACATGACCTGCAATGCTTCATTGAATAGTTGAAGATTCCCAGGATGTTTTATTCAAATGAGGTATAGGGTGAAGAGAAGAAGAAGGGAGACCATGAGAGTTAGGTAATGATTTGGACGACAAAATGAGCAATGAGCGGGAGAGACTGTGTGTAGGAAACGGGCGGCGACACTATTATTTTATGTTAAAAATCATGGTTAATGGAGTCAAAATCAGTAGCTTGTGAGAGGTGAGAACAAATGGTCATGTTGATGGATGACTTATTGGTGGGGGGGGTAAAAGTGATGAAGAGATGAAGCCCGGATAGAGGATAAATACCAGCGCACCACTTCTACATCAAGAGTGATAGGTAGATCCACAGAGGAGAGGTGGATGGATGGGTGGAGGAGAGAAGAGAGAGAGAGAGAGACCTCTAGAGGAAAGCAGCAGATTTCCCCCTGTCTGAAGACTAACCCCTTTCATCTGGCCCACACAGTGCCAGATCAATCCCAACGCCCGCCCATCATTAGGGCATCAAAGGCATGCTTCTGCACACAGCTAATCCCCTTTAAATGGGCCTTTCTCAAGAAGCAAAGCTGCCATTACATCCACAATGCACTGTTGGATGATCTACACTTTTGATTTTTTTTTCGGGGGGAGGGGGGGGGGTTTATTGGTTTATTGGATAGTGTTGGAGAGACACAGATGAAATGGGGTTAGAGAGGTGAATGATATGCAGAAAAGACCAGTGCTGGATTTAAAACCCGGTATGTTGCGACGAGGACCAGCCCTAGCACTATACCACCAGCACCCCAGCCCTCGATCTACAACTCGTGATGCTAAAGCGGTCATCAAAGCAAGAGAAGGTGGCCGAAATGTGACCCAATTCCAATGTCAAGCAGTGTAAGAGTGGTACATCTTTCCTATAGTTTCTTCACTCTAAATGCTTGCAAATGTGAGTATTTTTCCTCAAAAAAAGGCCAATCTGGGTGTTTGATAATCTCAATTTTTAGCCCAGGACGCCGCAGCTCACATTGATTAATGTTCTCACAGTGGCCTAAGGGACATGTAAAACAAAGGTCAGCCGCGTTGACTGCGAATAAAATCATTTCCATCCAAATGGAGCCGCTTTTCTTGCGTTATTGTCAAGAGGCTCCCCCCCCCCCCCTTCCCTTTACTTCAGTCTTTTCCTTATGCTGTACTCTGTGTGTGTGTGTGTTACTGTTCCTCCCCGAAAACCATGAATAATTAATTCAAGCCACAGATTTTTCATTTTATGACTGAATATGATATTTATCCCCGCACCCCATCTCGCCACCCACCCACCAACCTCTCTGTAAAAGCACATAAAACACTTTACGTCTCCTCACCTGAGACTCAAACCAGACTTTATAAAAGCCCTCGGCAGTTCGTTTTTATTTTTTTTTCTTCTTTCGGGATCATCTCTTGAGCCTCCAAAATATTGTCTCAGCCCTTCTTGAGTTGCTTTGGTTTGATCTTAAAAGTGCACGTTCACCCCCCCCCCCCCCCCCATTCAACCCCTCGTGCCAGCAATCGGAGACAGTGACAAACTCCGACAAGAAAAGCCAAGCGATCTTGATACCTCTCTGCATTCTCCATAATGGAGCGACTTGATATGAGAGCCTTGTTATCGGAGGGCCCCTCTCGGCTCACTGCGTGTTGCATGCCATCCGTCAATAGGGTAAAGCAGGAAGGGAGACACTGCAGGATGGAGAGAGATGGAGGGAGGGATGAGGGCCATGCTTCAGTTATCACAGCATTGGGATTAATGGACGTGTGGGCTTTAAATTGGCTCCCAATGACAGCATGGGCCCTCGCCGTGTTTCTATCAGGTATCGGCAGGTTTCCCCCCTCCATTACTCCGTCTCTCTCTCTCTCTCTCTCTCCACTCCCTCGCTTTTTCTCCCTCGCCCTGTAGCCACCATTTATTCCTAAACCGTTAAACATTTCTTTCTGAAGCCCCCCTCTCGCTAACAACCACACACACACATTTGTCTATACTTGTGAGGACACTCATTGACATAATGCATTCCTTAGCCCCATACCCTAACCCTCAAAACTAAAAGCCTAACCCCAACCCTTACACTAACTCTAACATAAACCTATTTCATACCTGAACCTTAAAAAACATGTTAACCCTCAGACAAACCTTTAAAGCTTGTCCCGAGAACCTGCCAAAATGTCCTCACTCCTATAACGTCTAAAACTCAAATTGGTTCTCACAAAAATAGTTGTACATACACACACATACACACACACACACACACACACACACACACACACACACACACACACACACACACACACAATCAATCTTCTTCACTCTTTAAATCCATGATGTCCAAATTAGAGACAATTATGGTAGCCAATAAAAGTACATAGAGCCTGATGCAGTAAGTCAACTGCATAAAATGGGCTGAATGAGCATTTTTAATATTTGATAACTGAATACTATTGCTGTTCAGCAGAGTATGTGGGAAAATATACTGGGCCAATGAGTCCCACACTGTTTCATCTGTATTGGCATATATACCCTCCACATCCCTGTCAAATGAGCTCAAGGACCCCTTCATAGACACCAGCCATCATGTTCCAAATGTCTTCATTTCAATTATTTATTGGTTAAAGTGATGATGATAAACATACAAGTGGATATTGTTAGCTTGGTTTGGCCAACGCTGCATTCTTAAAATCACTAAGGGTGGCGGAAGCTAAATGTTTCAACTGTTTATTCTTCACGTTCAGCAGTTTAACTATTTGTCAATTATTTGTACGACTACTTATCTATTTCAACTGTATCAAATAGGCCTACACTAGTCATTTATTTCCACTGTTATTTTTTTAATTTTGTTTAAGGTTTGCTAATAGTTGTTTTTATATGGTAAATGGACTTGACTTATATAGCGCTTTTCTAGCCGATTTTCTCAGCCCCAAAGCGCTTTACATATCTTACCACATTCACCCATTCATACACACACTCATACACCGATGGCAGTAGCTGCCATGCAAGGCGCTCTCTGAACCATCGGGAGCAATTTGGGTTCAGTGTCTTGCCCAGGGACACTTCGACATGTGGCGGGTAGGCGGGGAATCGAACCTCCGACCCTGCACTCCAGAGGCAATCTTCCTACCCACTTCGCCACTGCCGAAAAAAAATATTTATTTTGATTAGTTAAGTTACTTCCTACAATCTTTCACTGCACCACTGGGCAGCATCCAAGGTCCCCATTGTGGTCCTAGAACCCCTGGGTTAGAATCCCTCTACTATACAAACATGGCTTCCACAACCACTGAATAGACACAAACAATCAGGTGCAGAACCATATGATTCTATTTTCTACCAAGGCCGTTCTAACACTTCTTACTGTATAATTATTTATGTATCTTTCAGTAAAAAGGCCTTTGTCATGTTTATGTTTATTCAGTAGTGACTTTTGGGTCAAAAAGGGTTATTCATCTGAAAGAAGCCAATGCTACTAGCAGCAGATGCTCGGAAGGAAGGAACACCACTATTGAAAAAAAACTCCCCACAGTGTCATTACTTCTCTGTTTTGTCGCTCTCAGTGTTTTTACACATTGAGAGAAATGGAGGAAGATGCTTTAACATGGTTAAAAGAGGCACATGCAGCCATTTTGCTGTATACTGACTTGGCTAAGTGTCACTGACAGTGCACACTATGAGACATCCTCAGTCTTCATGGAGGACCTTTGTTGATCAGCTCACTCCTCCCTTGTGTTGGCTCGTTTTGTCCCACATCCTCTCTGTCACAAAAGTCCCCTGTAGGTTTTATATTGTCCCCTTTGTAAATCCTATCAGCTCATAACACACACACACACACACACACACACACACACACACACACACACACACACACACACACACACACACAGGGTAATTCCATGATATTTGGAAGTCGTTGATACAATTTAGCTTTTCTTTCTTTTTGTTGGAGCAGGGCATGGCATTCAGATATCCATGTTGATTCACAAACATCTGCTACCGATGTAAACGATGCCCAAAGGTTTGACGAAAAATTTCCAGTTTGGGCAATTTACTCTCAATGAAGTCTTCCAGGAAAAAAATGCTCCATTCTAAATAGAAGGCGAAAACCATAATTTTTTATAGATTATAAAAGCTTTCAAAGAAGTGAGTGATATCGTAGATTCCCTCAGGACATTTATGCTCAACCAAAAACAAAAGTAGAGTTACTGTACAAGGCTCCCACCTGACAACAGTGAATTCCCCGGAAACAACATGTCACATCTTCATCTAAGAGTGTGTGTGTGTTGTGTGTGTGTGTGTGTGTGTGTGTGTGTGTGTTGTGTTGTGTGGGGTGTGTGTGTGTGTGTGTGTGGTGGTGTGTGTGTGTGTGTGTGTGTGTGTGTTGTGTGTGTGTGTGTGTGTGTGTGTGTGTGTGTTGTGTGTTGTGTGTGTGTGTGTGTGTGTGTGTGTGTGTGTGTGTGTGTGTGTGTGTGTGTGTGTGTGTGTGTGTGTGTGTGTGTGTGTGTGTGTGGTGTGGTGTGTGTGTGTGTGTGTGTGTGTGTGTGTGTGTGTGTGTGTGGCAACGGTTTGACAGGTAATAGAGCTGAGCGCATGGAAGCTGCTGTTTGCTCTGTGTTGTGTAGTGTGTGTCTTGTTGTGTGAATGGGGTTGAGCTCCAGCTTTACACATGGTTTCCCCTCAGTGAAGGCCAAATGAAGAGGGGGCCCTGGGGGCAAACAGAGACAGGAGGATGGGGAAAGAGTCTCAGATGAGAGTGAACACAGACTCATACAAACACATGTGTAGAACAACACACACTGGAGGAAAAAACGGAAACATTTACATATGCACCTGTAGGCTATACTGTACGTGCTTTTTTATATCATGATAGCAATGTTCAAAAGCAATTTACAATGAATCAGTGATGGTTTTTTTTATGTGAAAGTGCCTACCAAAGCACAACGGTGAGTATACTTAAATAACTTTCAGTACATTTTTATTTGGGGATTTTGATGCATTTTGGGAGGAAAGTCTTTATAATTACTCTGTTAATAGTTCCATGCTGATGTCACATTAATGTATTTATCAATTTGTCAGACATTGGTATAGCCTCATATATTTATATACTGTATATGGGTTTTTTTGTGATGCTAATTAATTGTGTCCGTAAACAGATAACCGATATCTAATTAACCAACTAATTACCTTTTTTCAGAAAATCGACTGTAAACACAATATTCTGTATTTGCTGTTTATTTTTACACGTGCTTTTTCTCTCTTCTCACTTTGTTTTCCTGTGTATATTCTCTTACTTACTAAGTGATTATTTTTATGACAATATTTCATAAACTAGCAGCACTTGTTAGCTTCTCTAGCCATCTAGACCTGTAGATCTGCTGTCAATGCACACAGATATTAAAAGGTGAATTGAGCAATATATTTATGTTAATATACGTGTTAAATCATACAGTGATCACTTATATTAGTGTGTGCACTTCATAGCATAGGTCTCTCAGTCACCCGCTCTGCATGTAATCGGCAAATACATTTTTCTGGGCTCCTACAACCTGATATCCAACCTGAGAGAACGCTACAAAGTTTTAAGATTTATGAGACGTGGTTTTAATCAATACGCTCAACACAACACAATAAAACCGGATTAGAAGGAAGAGCAAATTATAAGTGAGGAGCAAATAGGAAAAACATGAACATATTGTAATCAAAAATCTAAAAGTCCAGAACAACCAGTTTGCATTTGTTGGACTTAAGTTTCATCTTATACCACTGCAAAGAAATAACAACACATCCCTCCCTCTGGTATCTATTATCTTCTAAGCAAAAAAAAGAAGAAGTTGCAAATACATTATCCAATCGTTCTCCCTCAGCAAACAGCATCAAAATCTTCTTTATTGGCCCCCATCGTTATTTTTTCCTTTTTGGATTTATTTCCCTGTGTCGACCCCTTCACACCCTCTGCTGATGATTTGTTGAGACTTCCAGGAGACAAAATAAACATGGAAATTGCACAGAGGGGAATCAGGAATTTACTTTTGATAACATCTGTTAGTAACTATTCCGCTCAGCATGCACACTCCTTCTCCCCAATGGACCAGCCCCCCCCCCCCCATCCCTTTTATTTATATGAAGAAAGGCTTATATTGTCTCATACACCACAAGGTGCACCTAGGAACCTCTTTGCATGGCTAAACGGGGGGAACGTTTATACCCGTCCTATACCCAGAATAGCAATTAGCCGCGGTAGACTGGGGAAAAACACAGAGCGCAGTTTGGTATGCAGAGAGCTCTGCAAAGTTAATGGACTTTTAAATCGACAGTGTGCGCCAAATTCCCTTATTAATGCCATCCCCCGGTCGCCTGCCTACGCCACCGTTTGATTTCAAAAGGTCAACTCTCAAATGTCAACATAGGAACGGTAAATAGAGTACACTATTTTGTTATGATGATACAAGCTCTGTGTCCAAAGTATGGTTTAGTAAAGAGGTGAAAAGGGGCCCCGCTAACATATTTCATTTTTATATTTTACCTTTTATATCATGCCATACGGGCTTTCGTGAAAGTCCTTGGCACTGACATGCTTTACATTCGGGGGAGTTTGCACAACAATACAGTTTTATATATGTAGTATATACAGATACTGAGTCAGCCCACTGCAGAACTGTCATTACGTTGGTCACATACAGTACACATTTGTAGAGCCAGTTTAAGGAGGTTGACTTAGGTGGCCCGACTACATAATATCCCAGTATTGTATGTAGGCTTGAAGAAAAATAATTGACAGTTGTTCAGCTTCTTTTTGAGTCATTGATTTACACCTTCTTCCCTGTACTCCCACAATGCAATGCTCAGAGGACATAAGAGAGCCTCTAAAAGCTGTGACAGACTGGTGTTGAAACTGCCCCCAGTAACATCTCAGATTTTGGAAGTCTCCTTAAATACATTCTTATTAACTGGCTTAACAGTTAGATAAATACATGATAAACAATACTTTTGTCATTACCTTTTTATGTTAAGCACAGCATTGAAATGTATTATTTAAAAAAAAAGAAAATGTAATTTCAAATAATCCAGCTATTTCTTAGCGTCAACCATATCGTCTTCTATCACAATCTAAACGGGTCTTTAATTTAGCTAGCTAGCATGCTAACGTCAGTTGTATCAGTTGGTTCGTTTTTTCTATAAAAGAGATATGCAGTGACTGGCAGGTATGGGTTTAAATATTCAGTCTACTATCTCCATGTTAGAATTAGATTTGTGTGGTACATCATGATGGTTTAGCTCCACTTAAGAACACTTTTTTTTGTTTTGTTAAGATTTATTGGTTTGAACTTGGACCAGCTCTAGAAGTGAACCCAACCAGTACCAACCACCTCTCTGACTGTGACACTCTTGGGCTCCCGTCCGCTTCAACCTTGTGATTTGTGATTAAAAGGAGTCACGGACAGAGAACGTTTCATCTCTTTTAACTACTTTGTTAAACCCACACAAAAAGCTATTCTGTATAAGTGACAGTACCTCGCTGTGCTTTATATTGAGCCTGAGCTGAGACTGACAGTATACGTAGGCTATATGTAAAACTCAAGTGGGTTTTCTGTTTCACATTACTTGTTACAAGAACAAAGTTTCTGTCAGAATTTTTTTAAATGAGCAATGTTAGCTTTCAAAACTGTGATTTGATGCCACTTAAGGGTAATTACAAAGCAAAAGTGCCTTTCAATTTCAACAAATACTGCTTCATTACATCATATACATTTAAGGTCAATACATTTCAACCTACCGAAAAATAAGTCCTTAAAGCCCTAAGAAATATAGACATTATTGAGATCACCTTATAGTTTGAACCATTTTGGTTGTATCTGTTATGTGAGATATGTCTGCATTATTGCATGCTATGTCTATGCTCTTTTCACTGGTTTCAATGGGCCAATGATGAATGGAAAAATGGCTTCACACCTCTCCCATGCACCAATCAGAGTTAGAGCCCATATTTGAATCAAAATCTATTGACAGTGAACCCAATTAGCAAGTATTTCAGAGTTATGAATTCCTAATAAGTTATGACTTAGATGTTTTTATCGTTAAGTTTACTTTTTTTAACCATTAATATTTAATATTACGGGGGGGGGAAGAATCCTTACTAAACCAAGTTTTTGGGGAGGTTTCAAATTGAGTTGGTTTTGAATGAAAACCCCAGGCAGGCTAGTTTCCTTCGACCACATTAACAGACTAGTGCTTGTAGAGAGTTTGCAACAAAAGTTTATTTATTTGCAAGTTTATGACCCTAATGTTTTCCCAGCCATAATCAAAAAAAAATAATATGCCGGGTGTGTGTCTTGCACTATAGAGAACAAAGCTTTATGTCCATGTTTTTTTGTTCAATCCCAAAAGGACAGTAGAAGGATACACCCTCCTGTGTTATTTGGATTAGATATCTAACAATGGGTGTAAGCAGTCAATAATGTAACAATGGCTGATAACGTAATGACTGCCGATAATGTTGTAATCCCGTCCCTAGATAATACAGTTAGTATCAAAACCTGAAGCAACTCCTGACCCATTGACTTTGACAGACCACAGAGCAAATAATAAAACCACGGTCCATAGTAGACTGATACAGAAGGCACGTATGGAGACGCCACATCATTTTTTAGGGCTCGCACACAAAAACCAAAAAAATCGCCCAGACACAGATCCATTTATCTGTCCTAAAAGCAGAGCTGGTGCTGTGAAGATGTGCTATTGATTGCACTGATTCAGCCGGAGGTGCAAAGGGACACAGAACAGAAGTTAACAGAGTAAAGAGAATTTTATAGGCAGAGGATGGGAGGAAAAGGCCAGCATTTTTTTTCTTAAATGGCTCGCAGCAAGCAGACTGTATCTGTCTATTTTAATTTGCTCTCCTAATTATCTGATTACTTGCCTGTGCCCGTGGATTCCATCTCCCCCCTCTCTATAAATATAGGCCTCGGATTGTTCCAAAAGATCTGCTCACTAATTCTCTTTGGTTTTAAAAACCTCCACACTCGATAAAAAAATGTCTTTCTTTCTGAGATGTGTGGTGTGTGTGTGGTGTGTGTGTGTGTGTGTGTGTGTGTGTGTGTGTGTGTGTGTGTGTGTGTGTGTGTGTGTGTGTGTGTGTGTGTGTGTGGTTGTGTTTTAAAGCAGAGGAGTTTCCAGTTCCCACTTGAAATCCCCCCCGTCAGAATCTCCAGATGTTTTCCCGTTGCCCTTTTCACTTGCTTTTGTTGAAAAAAAATCGTAAAAGTTTTAGTCCCGTCTTAGTATTTGAATGTTTCCAAGACTTGAACATGTTTGTAACTAAAAATATAGACCCTGCTGCTGTAAACAACAACAACAGTGAAACGCATTCTAGCTTCAAACAGTTTTCCCTGCCAGGAAAGAAGTTTGTTTATTATATTCAGTTGTGAGAATATACCTTGAAACATGTCACACTTGTCTTATACCCTAAAATGTATAGAGTTTATTTATTTTATTTTAAAGGTGCACCCAGAGAAATGGAGGGAGGGAAAGAGTGGAAGATCAGGGTATGGTGAGAGATGGACATAAGGAGAGACAGAGGTAGAAAAAGAGGGATTTCTTTAGAACCTGGTTAAAACATACAGTCTGTGGCAGATTCATCTTAACGTTTGCCAGCATTTCTATCGATTTCCCCCTCCATCTGGCTCCAGTAGTAATACACTGGGCACAGTCATCCATTGGTTTTGGTCTTCCAAAGCAACTAGTCATGATGAAAAGGGCCAGAATGCATTGATTGAGTGTGTGTGTGTGTGTGGTGTGTGTGTGTGTGTGTGTGTGTGTGTGTGTGTGTGTGTGTGTGTGTGTGTGTGTGTGTGTGTGTGTGTGTGTGTGTGTGTGTGTGTGTGTGTGTGTGTGTGTGTGTGTGTGTGTGTGTGTATGTGCGCTCGGAGGGGGGCTGCGCGTCTACCATTGTCTAGACTGACTCATGTGCCTGCATACTGAGAGAGGAGGTGACATGCCCAAAGCTGCCCGTGTTGATAATCCTCGCTCAGTGACAGAGACACTAAAGTTAGTTACGGAAGAACTTTGTAGAGGGAGAAGAAGAAAAAAAAAAAAATGAAAGCCGTTTCGGGAGGGATTTGAAGATCAGCTTTTCAGCATAAAACGCTGCACAAACACAACGTAGCAATGAGTTAAGGGGATTATGATTATAAGGCCGCGCAAAGTATCGGGTACAATACTATCAACTGTATGCATACCCCCACTGTCTCTACTTTTGGGGCCTTTTTCTCACCATGCGAGAAAAACCCCAAGTCCTGAACATGCTCATTATTCACTGTATGTCCAAAAGCCAGATTTTACAGCACAAATACTTTCAATGTCTCTGCATGGAATGTCTGACACGCTTCTGCCTCCTGCCCACAACTTCCCCAATCCTTCTCCATCTTTCAAATGGACACACACACACACACACCATGCCCAATCAGCCCCCTCCATAATGCCTGGCCGTCTGCATGCCCCCTGGTTATGGGCTGTGCCACGCTATAATGCCCCCTCCCCCCCCCCCCCCCCCCCACACACACTCCTTATCTGACACACAGTTATGCAAATATTAGGTTCCACCACCAACCCGAGTATCTGGTGACAGGAGTTTCTCTCGCTCTCTCCTGATTATGCAGTGATAGAGGCTCGCTCGGCCCTGGAATAGGCTGCTGGCGTGTAAATCGTGATTAGTCATATCTGGTGTTCGCAGTGATGTAAAAAGCCATTACCGCCTGGTTTTTGCATTGTCGTCGGGACATACTGATGGACAGTCGGAGGCCGGTGGAAAATCAGTTTTAATGCCAGTGGTTGTAACAATGGTTGTAAGCTATGTGCTATGTATGCTAAATGATGCTAAAATAGCTCAAAAAGCAGTCAAACATTTTAGCTGTCTGGCAGAAAAAGCTGAGATGTGGGAAGCTTGATTAGGGAATCTCCCTGAAACTACATTGAGCTGTACAGACATTCCCTTCGTTTAAATACCCATACTTTCTTCTTTTTTAGTATGGTAGAAAAAAATATTTAGGATGTCCCAATTCTTGTGGTCAGATTTAGCATGCTTAAAAATACCCACATGGCCTACTACATCCCGTTGAGATGAGTATGCTATTTGGGCGATTCTGACCCACAATCCTGTGCGGACCGGAAGTGACATCACATCAACAGAGCCTCCGTAAACAACCAGGTATGCGACGGATAGAAAAGCAAGAGGCAAGATCCATGCGCAATGTTATGATGAAATAAATAAGTTAAAGTGTGTCCCAATTGTATGCCTACTGCATGCTAACTAGATTCTTTATATGTAGAATAGAAAAAAGAAAGAGTATGATTGCTTTCCTGCTCTTGTGATTGCCATAATATGGAAGGGAAGTTATCCACCCAGAGCGAGACACAAACAACACACACACATTCAGAGCTTGTACATACTATAGATGGTTGTGGTCAAGACAACGTCACCATTAGTCTTAAACTGTTGCTCAGCTGACTTTAATTGGCTGACAGTTAGCAGTGGGACTGTAAAGACCTGTGACATGGAGACTGACACAGATCCCATGAAAAGACAAATGCTCAAAAAAAGAAAGAATGTTCACTGAGGACACTGCAGCGCCACACATCATTAAGGCTAACTGACAGCAAGTGACATCATTAACTTCTAGATATATGACTGGTGATCGTATATAGATGTAGCCTATAGCCTACACCTGCTTTGGGTGTCATATAATCCTATGTATTTATACCTAAGTAGATGGAAAATCAAGAGTACGTAGCGTTTTATTTTTTCGGCTACTCCATTGTCTACTCCACAAAATTAAAATAAAGTTAACTTTGGTCTGTTTGCTGCAAGTATATGTGGGTATATCTACATAATAAATATGGTGAGAGTGGATTGTAGTTTGCTAACCTTAAACAGTAAAACCTTCATTTTGAACCATGTTTCAGGTGTGTAAAACTGGAACATTGGAAGCCATGAAACCCACTATAGGCACAATAGAGTGTGTATCGCAAGATCAGCAGTAGTATGTGTTAACGTGCTTATATTGGCAGCGTCCACACACCTGGCTTTAGATGATGTGTCCCATGACTTTGCTCTGTCATGGGGAGCAGTCCGGGCTGGTAATGGGGCGCCAAGCGAGACTGTTGACAGTGAGACTGGTGGAGGCTGGCAAGGAATACATGAGAGGTAAAATAACAACCGGCTCTTTTCTGTGTGTGTGTGTGTGTGTGTGTGTGTGTGTGTGTGTGTGTGTGTGTGTGTGTCTCTCTCTCTCTCTATCTCACACACTCACACTCACACACACACACACACCCCACACACACACACACACACACACACACACACACACACACACACACACACACACACACACACACAACACACACACACACACAAACTCCATCTCCCTGAGGGGGACTCCTGGATGTTCTGTGCACATCTGAGATGACAGCGCACACACAACATGGCCAGGCGCTGGAGTTCTGGGGTTCCACATGATCAGCCACGGCGGCACACCGGTGTTACGGCAGAAACAAGATACAGTATACAACCTGTGCACTGTGTACAGAGAGAGAGAGAGGGAGACAGGCCATTTCAGACTGGACCAAAGTACTGTATGTATTCTTGGCCTGCTATAGAGTCAGATGAATGAAACCTGCTGCATACTTGCCTGTTAATAGTCAAATAATTTATTAGAAATAAACCTTAGGAAGAATCCATATTGTTTTCAAAAGGGGTCCTATTATAACAACATATTAGGAATATACTTTTTTTAACATATACAAAAGGGAAATAAAATAAAATAAAATAAAACAAACAACCAAACAGAATCCATAACAAAGAAGCGCACACACACACGCACACACACACAGATACACTCATGCATTATGAAAGCATACAATATTTATAGAGAGGAGGTAAATACATGGGTAAAATGAAAATATCTATGATAAACAGTAAGCTTAAGACATTTCATCACAACATGTTTGAACATGTTTAGAGATGAAGCAGGTAGAATGTTGACAGGCAAATGATTCCAATCACACGGAGCTTTGAAAATATGCTTGTAGGACCAAAGAAAATATCTTGTGAAGAGTGTCTCAGTTGGTAAGTGGAAGAGAAAGGTACCTTCAAACGCATATTAGTTCACTTCTTGGTAAACAACATTCAACAGTACTTTAGCTGAACTCTCCGGGATTCTTTTGACCGAAAGTTGACCTCGTTACCGTTGGAAATGCAACGCGCTCCATTAGGTACAGAAAAGAAGGATTAAAAGTTTCGAAAAACAATTTTTTTTGTCAAGGTGATCAACATGCTCTGGCTACTGAGCTGATCAAGGCGAATCAGTTAAAAGAACAAGAAAATTCTACCTTTTTTAAATATATATATTTTTTCGAGAAAGCACTAAATAGAAATAGAAATGCAGTATTTGGATCTTGGATTAAAACATCAGATTTTTTTTTTAAGTTATCGGAAGCAACGGGTGTCACCCATTAGGGATTCTGGCATTGACTGTGGTAAAGCGTACTATTTATTAATGAGTCCCCATGATACTTGTTAGGATGTGAGCGAAATGCTGTGATGCATACTGCTAAAGGAGGCTGATTGTAGGTCCAGCTGATTATAAGGAAAGGTATGAGGGAGGGGGGGGGGGGGGGGGCATACAGTATATTCTCCACAGATATGATCAAGGGTTCCAAGAGACATATGTTCTGTCTACGACCCCAATGTAAATGTGCACATTTATATCTCTATCATTTAAAAAACACATCCAACCATTTATTATCAGCACAGGAGCGAGCAGACTGCATTTAATTTTGGGGAGAGGGTTAGTGGATCATGAAGGCATTTCACCATTTTCGGGAACAAATTTGAAAATGCGTCTCGAAAGTCAGGACCCAGAACGGGAGTGTTGTCATTGAAAAAAAAAAAGTCAAACTGAAATGTTACTTTATGTTCCATCCCAACGCCAATTTCACATCTACGCTGAAACTACTTTTGATCTTATCTCTTTCCCCTGACTTCTTCTAATATATTTTTTTCTCTCTCCCGCTTTCTCCGACTACCTCACTCTCGCCACTTACCCAGTCAATCCTCGGTGGATCTACTACTTACATTTCATCTCATGAAAGTCAGACCAATTACACTAACACGAATCTCTCCGAGTACAGTGCATGCATGGATTTTTTTTACCAGTCAAGACGACCAACGAACGAAGAAGAAAAAAAAGGGCAAACTCTAATCTTACTTCATTTTCCACGTTTTATAAGATCAATTTTCCTCCATCCGACATGTCAATAGCCTTTGCTTCAATACTGTCCTGCTCATTTTTCATTCCATTTTTTGAAGCTTGCCCGACAACAGAAGTCTGAAACTAAATAATAGTGATGGGAGGATTATTTTGTATTCCATCTCGGGCTTGCATGCAGATAACACTTGTTGCAAATGCATGCCGACTGCGATAAAGGCACTACTGAATTATCATGGATTTTTTTTTCCACGTGACTTTGCTCATGTCCTTGTTTAGTCTGTTCTCCTGTTTGCATCTTTGACTTCACTTGTTCTTCTACATCTCTCTCTTTTCCCTCTATTTATTTTCTATCACTAAATTGCTTGTAATTTGAAGTCCCTCCATCCCTTACAGTTCTTTTGTTAAAGAGCCATCAATAAGAAAAAAAAAAAGCTACCATTTGACCCACGGACTGTCTGAACAATGTCGGCTGTTTTACCAGGCATGATTTGTATTCCACAATTCAGAGTGTAATTACAGACCATAGCTTAGACTGAAAAGGGGGTCCCTTTATGCTCTTAAAAGGTATAACGCCTTTGTTCTTTTATTCCATTGATATTTTGCTTTGAGGCCTTTCATTTGCATTGAATGAACAAGTTAGCTCATTCTGAATGGTTACAGGTTAACTGTGGGTTTCTCCTTGGCAGCTTTTACTGAATGCGTCATAATAAACAGACTTCTGGCTTCAAGCTTCTGTGAGGGTGTGTCCCAAGGCAAAGCAAGTTTATTTATATAGCACAATTCAGACACAAGGAACAATTCAGACACAAGGCCATTCAAAGTGCTGTCTCATTGACTTATGCTATAGAGAACCAGAATTGCTAGGAGGAGCTGAGTTATTGTATCCCACACAGAACGTGGTAAGGAGCGAGCTAGAATTACACGCATACTCTTTCTTTTTTCTATTCTACATAGGGGAGAACGGGGTAAGTAGGCACACTTTTTACTCTAGTGAGAATTGCTCATCACCAAAACATCTGTCAATAGCCATTCCTACATTAAATTGAAGCTTAAGGTGTTGGCTAGAAATGTGTGTCTCTCTTTTTTTCCAACTTATTGTAATGAAGAAGTAATTTACCATCAAAGACACTCTGACACATTGTGACAACCAACCCCATCAAGGGGTCGGTTGTCATACACTATGGGGTTGTTTGTCACAATGTTATCTTAATGGGAAAAATCTTAAAAAGAAGGCAAGGAGGCAGAACCAAATTTGAATGTTTAATTGCATTGTCAAGTTGACAAATAGGCCTACATAACGTTCTGTAGCCTTGGCAGCTGGTCTAGTTTGGGATGCACTGGGTTGTTTTGATTTTGTTGCCCTTTTTTCTTTTGCTTGCTAGCTGCCTTTTCCTGCTCTATTCTTTCCTTCTCTGGGGTGTCAGTGAGGATACAGCTTGACAATTTCTTTCGTTATTGGGTTCCTTTTCTGGCTGCAGCCTTGAGATAACATGTGACAACCAACCCCCCAAAAAATGTGACGACCAACCCCAACTTGAATTTCTTGCTAGCATCAAGGCAAACAACCATCTGACAACTAATTAGCTTGCTAACCACAATCTAAACTATAGTTTACCCTTCACACTTTCTGAGGGTAACAAGTGTTTTGTTATAAACCCATTGTGTAAAAGCCTAGAAGAAAAATACTGAAAAGCAAAATATTTTGAATTTGACATGAAAAACACAAAACATCCTCTCATCTGAAATGCAGCAGTCTAACTCCAAGGAAGTCTATGTATGTGACCTCTGATCCCAATTCTGGACCTTTTTTATATCAACATTTCAGAGCTAGCGCGCTCTGGTGGCGAGATAACGAATGTGACATCCAACCCATGTGACAAATTACCCCGTTCTCCCCTACTACAGCTGACCATACAAAAATATATAGTTAGCATGCAGTAGGCATACAATTTGGACATTCTTGCACTTATTTATTTCATCATAACATTGCGCCTTGATCTTGCTTTTTTATATCTGTCGCATCCCAGATTGTTTTCACACAGGAGCTCCGTCGATGTGACGTCACTTCCCTGGATTGTGGGTCAGAATCGGCCAAATAGCATGCCGATTTCAACACTTAAACTTGGCCAAATATAAAAGGGCATCTGGGTATTTTTTAAGCATATACCAAACCCGACCAAAATAATTGGGACATCCTAATTCTTTTCTTCTACCATACTAAATAGCAGAAAAGTATGGGTATTGGAACACAGGGATCTCTCTCTTGATTGTCGCCATGATTGGTAAATGACAAGACTGATGAAAAGTCTGTATTATCTTTTATCAGAATGATTGACTGGAGTATAACTAATGTAATGGAACATACATGGAGAAATATCACCATCACTGCATGAAATACAAACGCAGTCTATTAGGAGAAGAGACCATTTGATCGGGTTAGTGTATACTCGTGGGGCCTGATTTCCAACCAGATCCGTGTCTTTTTACCCTATAGCTGCCAGCATGCATTCCCTCAAAGCTTGTGAGAGGCCATGGGGTGGTGTGTGAAGCATGAGGTTGGCGCGCTGCCTACGAAACAGCGTGAGAGAGGGAACAGAGAGAAGGTACCGCAAGAATAAGAAGAGTGAGAAGAGAGAGAGAGAGAGAGAGAGGACAAGTGAAGAATGTGTTAGCAATGGAGCGTATAGGTGCCAGGGGAGTCCCCACCATGCAAAATGAAAGCGCAACAACGGGACAGAACGCAAAAGGAACGGCAGCAAAGAGGGAGTGAGCGAGATATGTTTTAACCGCGGGGAGCTTTGTGTAGGAGTGATGGGTAAACCCGGCGGGGGCCTAGGAAGCTAAATCTGCTATAGCTCTCCAGGGCCTATGTAGCAGGTGCAGTGTAGCCAACTACACGTCACTAGTTGTTTTTCCTACACACGTTCAGATGAGCATACCAACATGTACAGGCACAGTACAAACAAGTGGCCATATAAATATACAGCTCTGGAAAAAATTAAGAGACCACTCCAAATATTCAGTGTCTCTCATTTTATTATCTATAGGTTTATGTTTGAGTCAAACATTTTGGTTTTATTCTACAAACTGCTGACAACATTTCTACCAAATTCACCCCCAACATATTGTCATTTAGAGGCTTTCCATTAAGTAATGTAGCGATGACGATTGAAGAAAAATCAAGACTGGTCACTTAATTTTTTTTCCAGAGCTGTATATACAAGTTCCATTGTACCACTGCAGTCACCTCATTTCAAAATGTAGCTATTTCTATAGGAGCTACATAAGCTTATTTGCCCATCCATTTTCCTCTGCACCCCCTTTTCTGTTGGCTTAGCAATATCGATGAAATATGTTTATGGCCATGTCATAAGCAGAGACCTGTAAACACCATCTCTCATTAAGATATAGAATACGGAGTGTGTACAGGCAGAAGTCAAATGTCCTCGGTTGTCTGCCTTATAGTGCAGTTTAGAGCATTTCATCAGACGCTGCTGTGTGAACTGTCTGTCTGTGGGTTTGTTTACCCTCCCAGTAGACACACACACACACACACACACACACACACACACACACACACACACACACACACACACACACACACACACACACACAATTCACTATAGCTCAAGCTCTGACAAACTTTGACAAAGAGGACTATAATATTCCATTATGTGGATTCCTGGCCCGTGATTGGATCCCCTAGTTCTCGTGTCTCTTTCTATTGCTCGGAGAGAGAGGGATGAAAAAACAATGAGATTTAATCATCACCATTCTCCTCTTGCAAACAATTAGATTATGGCATTGTTTTGTTTTCAATTTGATGAGGGATTCTGACACCATTCTTTTGCCCCGTGATATGCGCTTCATACATTATGGAGACGGAGGAGCGTGCTTCGGTTAATGTGAATTGACAGGAGCTAGTGCAGAATTGAAATAACAAGAACCGACTTCTCCGGAGCCCCACCCATTAAAAAAAAAAAACAAAAAACACACAACACACACCACACACACACACACACACACTTCACTGCACAACAGCAGTGGGACATCCACACAAGACATCCTCATCTATTATGAAGGAGCTCTGAGTGCCATCCATTACACCCAATCAGCTGGAGAAATCACTGTTTTACCACCATTAGCATTCCACTATTCATTAGGAAAACCACACACACACACAACACACACAAACACACACACAACAATCTACACACACACACACACACAACAATCTACACACACCACACACACACACACACACACACACACACAGACAATGCGCCGATAAGCCAGGACGAATATGGAAAGGAACTAAAGAGTTCTCAGAATGCAAAACCAGTTCCGGTCCCTAGTTTATTCATGACCTGAAAAGCGTGCGTGCACAAACAAATCCCCGAATAATGTTAATTAAGCAGCAAAGAGGCTTGTTGGGCAGAGAGGCAGAGAGAGAGAGAGAGGAGAGAGAGAGAGAGAGAGAGGAGAGAGAGAGAAAAAAATGGATTAATCCGAGAGACGGCTGGAAGAAAAAAAGTGTTCGATCAGAGTTGGAAGTTAGAAAAAGAAAAAACATGGGCAAACTTTCACGCTTCAAAAGGAAAGGCCAGTTGTGAAGAAGTGAGCGCGGGGGCAGAATCGGAAGACTGAGGAGGATTTGGTTTCATTGAGCAGTGGTGAGTGAAGCCAGATGAACAATGATAGAGACTGCTCGCCTTATTGTAGGATGTTTAGTGTACCATAAAGCCTTGGTTCCCAAACCAGGGGAGTAGGGATCTCCAAAAGAGGGCAAAAGACAATTGAAGATTAAGGAAGGGAAGGGAGATAGAGAAAAAAAAACACTTTCTTTTTGAAATACTGAATATAATCTATTACTTTAGAAAGCCTTACAAAATCTAGCCACTTCAACTTTGGTGGAACTGTGTCAAGACTCAGGCATCCCTACTTTTAACATGTGGCTAAATAGCAGCATACTATGGGCAAAAAATGGCCTTCCTTTACCGAAGCTTCATTTGTAGGATCCAGGCTTTCAAAGACACAATCATGTCATCTGCATATTGTAACAGTTTAAGAGTAATTAAGAAAACAAACTGACTCAGTCATGTCAGTTACACAGCATTCTGTCTATTACCACGCCGAGTATTGTTGTATTGACTGCGAGATTTGCATATTCCATCAACTTTCACTAGTCACTATTTGCATAGTATAACCAGCTCCAGCGGTGCAGCCTTGTCTCCCTCAAATTCCTTCAAATGATTGCGCTGATATCCGTAAGGTAACAGAATAACTACGACGAAAGTACCTCATAAAAACCACCACTTCAAAAATACTGAACTATCTCTTATAGGAAATAGAGCCCAACAAAAAAAAGGGTTGGGGGGACCAAGGCGCTAAAGCTGGTGTGACAGCAAGATGGTATTCGGAGGGTCTGATATCATAGACACCATGTTCAGGGTATACGGCTTCTATATCTCTTAACCATGTCCCGCTGTTTAATCCCCTTTTCCCTGCCAGGCATCTCTCCATCAGATCATTTGCTTTTAACTTGGGTTAGGAATATAGAGTATCCATTTAAAAGGAGTGGAATCCAGCTGACAGCAGCGGGAAAGGCAAAGATGAACTGATAAGGGCGTTATCATGCGGGGGTCCATTCTAGCTAGTAGCTGTTCCCTGGGAAAAAAACAAGAATTGACGGGTTCCACCTACTACTACAGGTTAGGCGTCAATTTTTTCTCGGCCTGCATTTGTGATGCGGTGCTACATTATGTGCTACATTATGCATGCCATATTGAACCAAACTACTGCTAATCAGGGGTTGAATCAAATATTCATCGGGACACATTTTCGCTGGAGGGCCACGCGCAGGGCGGCCGACCCAGAAGGGGGGGGGGGGGGGGCACACATCAAAGCGGACAAAATCCCTGCCAGTGTATGGTGGGGAAAGCAAGCGAGGCCGCCCGCAACTAGATTTAGTTCAGGGCCATGAGACATGAATTCAGAGGGCAATAATGGGCTCAGTGCGGCGTGTACTCAAGTCTCTTATGCTGGTGGTTATTTTTACATTTTGTACAACCTGTACTCAGGGAAAGAAAAAAAAAAACACTTACTGTAACTACCTTTTCATCTGAGAAAAAAAAAACATTCTCCCCTTTTAGTCACTCTATGCATCACCTAGCAACAGTGGGAAATAAGCATGACTTTGTGGGCTTCTGTTATGCTATGGTTGTGTGGATACTTGATGGTGGATGTGATACAGATGTCCACTGGCCAGAGTACTATAGTCCACTGAAAAGGTGTCTCTGTGCTAAATGAGGCTGAGTTGGATTGAAAAAAAATAGAAAGAAAGAAAGAAAGAAAGAGGGGAAAAAAAGCAGTTGATGTCTTATGAGCTAGAACGACTCCATCAGCGCTGCCTTGTCCTTTTCATCCCTCCCTACTGTCTCGTTCTCACTCCCTCTCTCACTCCCTCTCTCTCTCTCTCAACGGTGTCTCACTAGAGCACTTGTCCCTCACCCTTTGTCTATCTCCATCTCTTTTATATCCTCTGGTGGGAAATCAACCACATGCGTTTGCTAACACACGCACACATGCACACGCACGCACACACACCCACACACACACACACACACACACACACACACACACACACACACACACACACACACACACACAACACACACACACACACACACACACACACACACCACACACACACACACACCACTTTGTAGCAAGTTGGGGCTGAAAGAAGCTTCTATCAGCACCGCTTAGCCTTTCAGGTGCTAATTAGCAGTCATTGTTGTTCTTTCGCTAATCAGAAATCTCCTACACCAATGAGGGTCATTATCTCACCATCAGGAGAGAGAGAGAGGAGAGAGAGACAGAGAGAGAGAGAGAGGTCTGAGCTCAAGGGAAACTAGCCGAGAGATATGTGTATATATCTGTGTGTTATGTGATATGATGTGAGTTCAGAGCCTTATCAAAAGAAGACAAAAAATGACCAGATTGGATCTTTTTCAATCATTTTGCATATAGAAAGGAGCTTAATATCAATTATGAGAGCAAAATTACGCGATTGTTTTCTTTCCTCGGGGCTAATTGCGTCTTCAGACTTAGCGACAGCATTATTCTGGAAGCAGTTTTGAGGCGAGCAACAGCGTGAATAAAGTTCAAAGGGTTAAACAAAGCTGAATGCACAGAGGGAAATGAATTTAAAAAAAAGGTGTATCAATTATCCAGTGGCTTCCAACAGCCAAATAGAACAGACGTACTGTATGATTGGATGATGAGAAGCCAACTCATTCAGGCAAAACAATGCTATAAAAGGAATGCTTGAAATAGAGTGACAGTATCAAATGGATGGCAGCGAGTAGACACAGACAAGCAGAGATGGAAAAGAACCTATGCCATCATAATCATTTGAAGGCTATCATTGCATGAAAAACAGAATGCTGAATAAATTAATTCTAACACCATATCAGAAGTAGACAACTAATAAGGTCAGGGAACTATTGTCACTCAGAATCAATTACAAAGCAATATAAGCAAGATGTCTAAATCTAGAGGTGCAGCCACACCAAACGCGTTATGCGCGTTCATTTTGTGTCAAAAATGGTTCTACGCACATAACGCGCCTAGTCTCCCTCCCGATAATTTATTTAACAGGGAATGCACAGCGCATTAGCAGTGGCCTCCCAGAGTTAGCTATAAGCTAATTTTCATCTGTAGTCCCTGGGCAGTAAACAGAGGATAACTGTTCTCCCACTGTGCCGATGTCCGTGTCGGGTCATTCTCCAAGCTGATTGGCTAGGAGTGTAAAAAGTTCAATATTTTGAACTCCGCGCGTTTTGCGCGTATATACCATGGACATAAAAATAAATATATGCACCTAGCGCCGTGTTGCTTTCGAGCGTGTAACGCATCTACGCGCCTAAACCAATGGTTCCCTATGGAATGCCTATTATGCTTTGGTGTGGGCGCACAGTCACGCTAAAGCACGGCAATAATCAACCGGGCCATAACATAATAAGCCACTGGTCATACCACACCAACTAAGAATTTAGCAACAACAACTACAAAAAAGCCCTGATTGCATTGGATGGAGCAAAAGTGTATTTTTTGAATGTTACACAATTCACTCTTTGAAACAAGATTATGCAACTGTCGCTGAGTAGTCGCTTTTGAGGCCAAAATTGCTATTGGTGGAAATATAGTTTAAATGCTAGAATATAGGCTAGTATAACCCTAATCCTAATGTCAACTACGATGCAATGTCTATCTGAAGTTTGCTAACATTAGCCACCATAGGCCAACTGGTCATACAAGACCATGATGTAGCGACAAAAGCGCTGAATACATTGAGTTAAGCAAAATCGTGTTTTAATGCTAATGAATCTAACTTTCATTTAAAAATAGACAATGTCTGATTTTAAGTCAGTAACTAAGAAGATGCTTTTGATCCATCATGAACACACTCCACAGGAAGGGAGGGTAGCATGTGCCATGGGTCTTGACCTATTTGTTACTGATATGCAATGATTTTCATTTGAAACCAACAAAAGTAATAGCTTTTTGAGATATATCTAAATACCGGTAAGCCAAAAATAATCAGGGGGCGGTGTTCATATTGAGTCACTAAATAACAACAATTTGATGTGATACCTGAGCACTCTGTTTGGTGGTTTATATAGACAAAATGTTAAGTTTACCAAACACCAGCCAAGGACACTTAAACTTCAGAGGACTTCTACTGGGGGAACTCTATGCATCTTTAACAAGCTAAATGCTGAAATCTTTCAGGGTTGCCACTTTTGTGTTGATAACTTAGTTCAGACCAAACAATCTCGACATGGAGGTTACTGCGGGATGGACTGGCATTCTCGATTAGAAGGGGGGGATAAATAAGTAATGGGACTCGGAATGAGGCAACACATTCTGCTTGTCTCCCCAATTCAAATCAATGGTGTGTCCAATATCTCTGTCCTTGGGACGGTGGTGCACAACATATTGCTGACTGTCTGATATGTTTTGCTGCAATGCTGGTCACTCCGGGGAGCTGGCCCGCTTTACTTTAATATGGTGGTCAAGGTCCCATACACACAAACAGAAAAGCCAATACAAGGACTGTGGTAGACGGGGGGTCAGAGGGTCATCAGGCATTATCCCTCTCTTGCTAATGCACACTTTTTCCTGCTTTGTTAAATGCTCATGGTATGCAAGCTCGCCATTTTCTATTAGTGTCGTATTGCTCACTCATTTCCTTCCACCTTGTTCTTCGTGCCTTTCAATTCCTGTCCTCGCTCCCTTGCTAAAAGAGAAGCTAGCAGCCCATTGGACGGCGCTATACACAGGTCGGGCCTGCGTCCTATGGCTTCTCATTCCACCTCTGGAGTGGATTACTAAATGGAAATGACCTCAGGGTTCACAGGTCCACCCTGATCAGCTCGCTGCTCCTTCCTTCTCTCTCTCATAAAGCCTCAGTGACTCCAGTAGACCCTCATATACAGTATATGCCAGCCCTGATGGTGCCCCACGTTTATTAAAATGGTGTTTTTTAATTTTGCCTCCCTTCCCCTTCAGAGAGTCTGTGCACGCCCCTTAGCTCCAGATAGCTTCAGTTGGGGTCAGAAGACTAGACGTTTGGAAGAAAAAAAATCTGGAGGTGTGGAGTTGATTTATAGCTAATTCTGTTCAAGGCTGGATTAGCTGCTACTAGCACGCCACTGAGTTGTTGTTGGTAAAGCTGGTGACAAGTTTTGACAAGAAAGAAACAATACCCAGAGTAAAATAAGTACACATGTGATCCTCAGGGTAACTGAATAAATCAGCACTGTCTACTGTTATAAAACAGTATGGGAATAGAAATGAACTTGAGTTACATGAAAGTATTTGTTCCCACCTAAACAAATAGACCGATATATATGTGGGGTGGCCCCCTCCATCTGGCAACATTGCTATAATTCCACTCATGTAAAAAATATGAAAATGATCCACAGCCTTATTCCCCAGAATGTTTAATTGGAATGTTTAATATTCCCTTTCTTCATTAGCTCTGTGGCCACTTCTGCGCTTCCCTCGACCAGGGAGGGGGAAAAAAACTGATTGAGGCTTTAAAGACCCACTCCCAGTTGAATTGCAATAGCAGAGGCTTTTAATTAGATAAAGCTTTGGCTTGGTTTGAACGTATACTTTACAGCCGTGTCAGGCCTAAAAGGCTCCATGTGTCGTAAATATCAGCCCGGACATTAATAGAATTGAGATTAGGGGACAGAATGTGTGGATCAGCGTATAAAAAAAAAAAAAAATTGTAAGGCAGGCAGCCGGCAGTGGGACAACTTCTTTGCAGTGAGCTATTTATAGCGGGCTAAAATAGACGGCTCCATTAATATAAGGCTCAACCCTTTCTGGAAATGTAAATCACCGGGGCCACGGCATCGACGTGCATGTTATACAGCTGCAGTATGTCAGAGTTAACAGTGCAAGTCTATGTGATTTACACAGGGCTGGGTTATAAGCAGGAGGAGATTACTTTTTTTTTTCCGTGTGCATACTCATGGACATCTGTTTTTTTTTTAAGTCAATATGGTATCTTAGCAATTTTTTTCCCCCTTCCACCTCTAGAAATGACTAAGCGTCGAAGATAAGTCATATGGCTGCTAAAAGGATACATATTTTAATTGCAGGTCTTTTCCACTGCAGGTAGCTTGAGGCCATGCCAGTGCTGTACGCAGCAGCAGACTAGAATATGGATGTCTAAAACGGTTTTATATACGGCCACGCTTTGGCACCTGCCACTCATCTTGCTCTCCTTCAAGCCGAGGCCCTTGGTGTTGATATTATTCACAGACAAAGCAGGGCAGAGGGGGAGATCAGATAGCGGCCTCGGTGGACACTTCCACAAGGCCAAGGGCTGATCAATAACAACATGACAAAAAAACTGCATCGGTTTTAAAGTCCAACATTTTTAAAAGCCCACAGGCTCCGACCGGTTTAATTGAGAGGCGTCTCACGTTGGATCAGACGGGCTCATGATGTCTGTTCTTGTTAAATAAGTTGTCATTTCCTTCGCAATGAGCAGCTCACTCATTTATCCCCCCCCCACCCACTCACCCCCTCCTCCCTCTCTGTCCGTCATCACTGTCTGTCTGAACACTGCTACTGTAAACCACTGCATGCCTATGTGTGTGCTGTATGACTCATAACACACAGCTCACCAGAGGTAGAGGGAACCTTCACATCTTTCACTCCCTGTGAGAAATAGTGGAAAAAATACAATGTAAAAGATACCGTTTAAGTTCATTCTGCCATTTAACATTAAATCAATGTAAATCAGTATTTAACCTCAACAATTGCTTAAACATACACATTTATTTTCAAGGTTTAGCTCCCCTACCACGAATCATGTTGACTTTGTATGCTAGCCATTTTTTCAAACACAAGGTTGTACAGATTTCCTCATGTCATTGTTGTACTCCATTAATTTCTGTACAATATTCAGATCAATTAGCTCTTCTACTTAGTTTTCATATTGTATCAAAATCAATGGGCTTGGAGGCAACAAAAAAAAAGTGCTAAACCACTTGGTATAGGGTTCTTTAAAGTGTGTAAAGTTAAGTCTTTGCCTTCTTTTAATGAATCATTTGACCTCCTTGGGCTTTGAATAATTATTTAAATGAAATCATCTGGAGGGGTTTTAGAGGAAAACTGTCTCTTTGAGTGAACTTCTAACTCAAGTCATGGACATGTGAAACGTGACGGTGGATCCAATGCCTTGCCTTTTTTGTAAGTGGTCAGAAGCCCAATTGGTCGGGGACCGCTAGGTTTGATCTTTAACAATGCATTGCATTTTCTAAGCCTATTAAATGTCTTTATATAATGTACTAAGGTCATCTGAAAAGTAACCGTCAAATTAAGATAGTGAAGTGGTGTCTAGCGGAGTATAACAATTGAATAATGAAAAAGCACCTCAAAGTTGTACTTGTGCATGGAACTTGAGGATATTAACTTATTACTTTTTTTTCTTTTTGGCCATTGCAGCCACGCAAGCTGTTACCTCAACCGGAGTGATATATGGTCAATGTCGAGGCGTATATAATGACTTTGCAGAGCTTTTTCTCTGAATTCTTTCACACCATATGGTGACCTCCGTACACTGGAGGCCTCGGAGGGGATGGCAAAAAAAGGGCTGCTTTCTACAGACACAGAGGACAACAGAGGGAAATGTACAAACAGACGACAGCTCACTGCATGCTGATGCCCTGCCTCTAGAGGTGGTATGGTGTCAGTACGGGTAAATAGAGGAGAGATTTGTGAAGAATTGTTCATGGATTTATATCTTCAATACTTTAAAGTGAATAATAATGTGATTTATAAGTAAAAAAGCTATTTAATGTTGAACAATATACACAGTTTATTGTTACACATCACAGAAAAGAAGCTACTCTGTACAGTATGCTGCCAGTGGAAGCAAGGCTGATCGGAATGAAAATCCCCCTCAACTATTAACATATTAATTTCTACTAGTGCATGGAATACAGTGATGTAACTAATGGAGACGAGAGAGGGGGAGACACATTGTTGCACGGTGCAAACAAAGCCCCTAATAAGAAATGCACTGACCATGAACGCGGCAGCTCTACGATTAGAATATAAGGACATGAAACAAAGGACAAGCAGCTGGTGTGTATGAGGCATAATGAAAAATAAAATGTTAATATGAATTTTTCATGGAGGGAACCTGTGTGACAATTGCCGACGTGTGCATTTTCCGTCCGCTATACATTATTCAGCAAGAGCGAGCGACTTAAGACCGGGGAGTTTATTTTCGAAATTTTCACTGCGGAAATCTATGAATAAATTGATAATATAATTATACATAAATAAGACAAAGATGGAGGACGGAGTCTTCATATTGTTGAAATCAACAACTCAAGGCTTGAGATTATGAAGGTCTAAATGCTTTTTGGGGACATGTTCTTAGAAGCAGATTTACCTGGTGCAAAAAGCCTAAATGACATAATGAAAATAAAACAGATCAAGAGCTGGAAACAGTTGAGCGGGAAAATAAAATCCGATCATAATGCAACTAAAAAAGGCCTGAAAGAAATGACGGTCAATATCATTCAACAACACTGGCTTTTATAACTTTTTGATTTATATATAGGGGAGAACGGGGTAAGTAGGCACACTTTTTACTCTAGTGAGAATTGCTCATCACCAAAACATCTGTCAATAGCCATTCCTACATTAAATTTAAGCTTAAGGTGTTGGCTTGAAATGTGTGTCTCTCTTTTTTTCCAACTTATTGTAATGAAGAAGTAATTTACCATCAAAGACACTCTGACACATTGTGACAACCAACCCCATCAAGGGGTCGGTTGTCACACACTATGGGGTTGTTTGTCACAATGTTATCTTAATGGGAAAAATCTTAAAAAGAAGGCAATGAGGCAGAACCAAATTTGAAAGTTTAATTGCATTGTCAAGTTGACAAATAGGCCTACATAACTTACTGTAGCCTTGGCAGCTGGTCTAGTTTGGGATGCACTGGGTTGTTTTGATTTTGTTGCCCTTTTTTCTTTTGCTTGCTAGCTGCCTTTTCCTGCTCTATTCTTTCCTTCTCTGGGTTGTCAGTGAGGATACAGCTTGACAATTTCTTTCGTTATTGGGTTCCTTTTCTGGCTGCAGCCTTGAGATAACATGTGACAACCAACCCCCCAAAAAATTTGACGACCAACCCCAACCTGAATTTCTTGCTAGCATCAAGGCCAACAACCATCTGACAACTAATTAGCTTGCTAACAACAATCTAAACTATAGCTTACCCTTCACACTTTCTGAGGGTAACAAGTGTTTTGTTATAAACCCATTGTGTAAAAGCCTAGAAGAAAAATACTGAGAAGCAAAATATTTTGAATTTGACATGAAAAACACAAAACATCCTCTCACCTGAAATGCAGCCGTCTTCCTCCAAGGAAGTCTATGTATGTGACCTCTGATCCCAATTCTGGACCTTTTTTATATCAACATTTCAGAGCTAGCACGCTCTGGTGGCGAGATATAACGAATGTGACATCCAACCCATGTGACAAATTACCCCGTTCTCCCCTATATATATATATATATATATATATATATATATATACATATACATGTCTTTCATAATTTTAGGGTTAATTGATTCTCATATCATTTTAATGGCTCATTTCATCCAGTCTTTTTTATTTAATTATAAATCCTTTTAAATTATCTGATGGATCTCAGTGTATCCCTAGGTGTATTGCTTTAACAAGGAAAAAAAAATATATATATATATATTTTGTAAAAATTAATCAATTGTGTGTTTCTTGCTTTCTGTTGCACACTCAATTTGTCACCTCTGCTGTTTCTGCTGTTCCCAGCACCTGCAATCCGTGTAAACACAATAAGGCTCATTCTTACCCTCAGCTTTCAGCACAAATAGGAATGTGCACTCTCAAGAGATGCACCGGTGAGACCGCTGTACAGTATTATTGTTTAGTCAGACACAGTTTTGTGCTAAACTACAGGAAAAAAGTGTTAATAGGGTGGCAAATAAAATGTGTCTGGTAAACATTTTCCCTTATGTTATGACCGCAGATTTTATAAACCAGTTGCTTATCGTGTCGATTAGCCACTGGTATTGGCTAGCATGCCATACACCTGCTCTTTGTTTTATCACGATAATATCAAAAATATAGGAAATTCTATTTAATATGTTGAACTACATTAAGAACATACATTACTACTGAAAAAAAATGAAATGTAAAAATGAATTGTTATGGCGAATACTGACAATATTAATCAGATGCAGGACACACACCATTTTCAAAGTAACTGTAAATGAAAGCACGACCAAGCAGTTCATAGTATTTCTGGAAACTTGTGAGGTTTGACAGCCAAAACACATTTCTGTAACATTAGCTGGCTTTAGAAACGTTGGCATATACAGTAAATCATGTTTTTTTGTAGTGCTTGGGTCAGTGCCATGTCCAGCTGAGCTATGCCTGACCTCCACTGTCTCCCTGCACCTGTTCTTCAGCATTCCCTTGTGCATGTGGGCATTCATTTATCCATCCAAGTTCAAAAGTAGTCGTCCTGCTACCATCTTCCCCCATGAAAAGCAACTTACTGTGGCTCCATCAGTCTCTATTTGTCTCTACTCAGCCCATGTTGACAAAGGCGGTGCTCAAAGTATCCATATGGCAATATTATCACGATATTAATTTCCGGGATATACCGTATGTATCGTATTGTCAGCTGTTATTCCCCCTGAATTGCCAGGTTTTAGTTTAGAATGACATAGTTGTGCCTCAATGTTATCCACTGAGTTATCATCATGATGCATTGTGATTTATGACGAGCACCTAGATCTTACACAGCGACTTGTTTCTCAGCTCTGTTTTTTACATTTGCAGTGAACTATGTGGAATATCCCAAGATAGCACACTATGCATCGTATTGCAATGCATTGCGATACATATCATATCGTGACCCATGTATCGTGATGCGTATCGTATTGTGAAGTCCTTGCCAATAAAAGCCCTAATGTGTGGACTGATGGTTCACCTTGGCTCTTTTTTTTTCCTCCTCACCATTTCTTGCTGTCAGTCATTGCTCTTGGCACTGCGCCCGGTCTTGTTTAGCACAGCGTTGAGTTCATTTAGCAGATTAGGCGCATAACACCCTCTCCGCCCTGGACAGGCCTCCTGCCAATGGTCTTACTGCCACTTTGAGGGGCACCGGGCTGACAGAATCTGGAGGGGGAGCGTGAAGGCTGGCACACCACCACAGAGGCTCTCCTGTGAGGGACGTCCGGGGCTTTGAGCAGGTCCTTTTGCTTGGGGCAGTTGGCCGCCCGGTGGTGTTGTTGGGCTTGTGCTGGAGAGCGCCGTCCTTGGTGGGCCTTAGAGTGCCGTCATTAAGCGAAATCCTCCTGCCTGTCAGCTGCTGGGCAAATATGTCAGATGAAGATGAATTACCATGCTTGAATTCTACTGAGCTACGGACTACAGGGGCAACTTCCTATCAGGAGCGATCCTTGTAGTCCAATTTACAGGAAATACATATACATACTCATAACTGGGATTGATTTTATTATTGGTTTCCCACCTGTTTGTGGTTGTGTGTTGGAATCTCCCGGTCAGTCACAGCGACAGCCATGGAGGATTTCCGATCTGAGTTGAGGCTCTTTGAAAAAAGATTCGAACCGTACTGCCGACATCAGAAATAAGTAGAATGTTAAGAGAATGAAAACAATATCCGATGATTATTCAGTGTGGGCAACAATAGCTAATGTTGCCTTAATCTTTTCTTCAAATAATGTATTTGGTTACTTTATAACTTGGCTTTTACAGATGTCAAAGTATAGGGCTATACACATTAAAGGTGGAGTCAGTGATTCTGGAGAACGCGTGTTGTCAATATCACTTTTCGTCAAAATCAGTAAATATCTCCTCACGATCCAATAAAAAAATCTGATATTTACCTAGGCTCTGTAAAATGCAGATTGGACCGACCAACCGTAGCTAGCAACAGCTACGTCAGGATTATGCTACGAAAATACAAGCGTCATTGGTTTTTAGTAGTACTGTTAGAAGTGTGACAAAAATCCAGTCAATATTTAAACAGGTGTTCAGCCAAATATTTATCAGAGCCAAAGTTTAAGCTGATTAGTAGCTTAGCCTATATCGTTAGCATTGTTGCTAGCTACGGTGGGTTGGTTTGAGCCCTATCGTTTACATACAAGCTCTGTAAACGGGTATTATCACCAGACTTTTCTACAGCACAGACACAGTATGGAAAGGTAATGGATCATGAGGAGATATTCACTGATTTTGACAAAAAGTGATTTTGACAATAAACCCACGGAATTTCTGATTCCACCTCCAAGGCACACATTTCTATGCTGGACACAGTAGATAAAAGGGAACATGTATTCCAGTATCATTTCTTCACTTAAATGTGTCCATCATGAAAAAGAAAAATGTAGAGTTCAGTGTGCAGGATGTATAGGTATAGATTACTGTTCTTGGGTGGACAAAAGGAGGGTCAGAGGGGTGATGATCCTCTGTTCCATTGAATTCTCTCTTTCACAATGTCTCATTTTATATAACTGTGACCCCCCCCACCCCCCCAGACCTACACAACTGTCTCTCTTTAACAAATCCTTATTTCATCACTGCCAGGACCTGTCCTTGGACCTTGACAACCTCACCTCCACCCCTCTCACACTCACTACCACCACCATCCATTCCACCTTGCTTTAAAATGAGGTCCTCCATCTCGCTAGTTGCTATGGAAACAGTCTATGGAGCACTATATGCTCGCTAACAGGTAAAAGAAAAGGAAATCAAGGAAAGGTGGAAGTGCTCTCCGTCTACTTTCTCTCTCTGCCCTTCCCCCTAGACGGCCCGGTGTCCTTCCACAAGCCCGCGAGCTGGAAGCTGACAATCCTGATATTTTGCGGATTTGGGAAGGAGAATCCTAATATTTTTAGCCGGCTCCAGTCTGCTATGGATTTAGTTTGCTTGCCAGAGCTTCTCCAAAGAGCCGAGGAAAGTCACTGAGCCCTGCTGAAATAAACACCTTGAAACAACAGACAGAAATTGCTTCCCCTTTTTGGATCAATCTCTCCCTGACGGTGTTGCCCTCTTTTTTTTTTTTTTGACTTGCTTACCCAAACTAGGCACTAAAGGCTTTTACAGTAAGCACTGCAGACGGTTTCCCATAAAAGGAAGCTGTGCAGAGGGCTAATACTGACTAAAGGTGCTGAGCGTTGTATACAGTTTACAGAGCCCGGGAAATCAAGGATTTGGTGGGATCTTTTACTTTCGCCAGAGTGCTGCTGTGTTCAAGTTTAGAGCCACTTAATTGGAAAATGAGCAGAAAATAGACTCATGTGTTTAGTCTAATGAGGGAATGAGACGGCTATTGCACCACGTTAGTTAGGAATGAATCTGAGGGTGATAAAAGAATGCAGAAATATGACACACCCGTAGCCGTTCTCCCCCGTTTGCTCTGCCTTGCATTATTTATATCATATGTGCTGTGTCAGCGACTGACAGCGACAACACTTAGCCGTACTCGGGTCTAAGTACCACAATGCGATTGTTATGGGCGCCTTGACCTTATTCTCACAGCTTTCCACATAAAGTGATTTATGTTATTGCTGAGTGACCTCGAAAACTTTACAGTTCTTTCCCTGTTTATGTATTTCATCTGCCTAACAGCACAATGGGAACGGATGATTGGGGGGAGAATGTGATGGATCATATCTCCTTGTTCCGATACGTGGATTGTAAAAAGATGATTTATTTTCCGCGTGTAATCGAGAGTATTTTTTTCATCCAACTAGGGAAGGGGAAAAGGAGGATGTGTCCGCAAATGCGTGTGTGTGTCTGTGTCACATTGGCTGATATTTTTGGGTTTCAAATCCAACAGTAAAAAAAAAAAGGGTTAGAGAAGGGACACACGTACTTCTCCTACACTGCTAAAGTCACTCCATGCTCTGCTCATTCATTTGCCTCATGGAGCTTGTTTGCATGAGCGCGTCTTACCTTCATCCTGATGACGTCCTTCACCCAGCTGACCTGCGCCTCCCTCTTCTCACAGCAGAAATGCCTTGGGGGGGTACACGGAGCTCACTCAGTCACTACCACCTCTTTTGTTTCACACTCATTTTAACCTGCTGACTGGATTTGGCGAACAAAGCATTTGATGCAGTGTCTTCTAAGAGCAGATAGATGAATAAATAGACTTGACTACTATACGTTGGCCCTCTGTCATTACTTATAATTACATGACTATGCATAGGTGAACTGTTCCTATTCAGCAGTGATCCATACTGTAAGTAACAATTAAAGGTGGAGTCTGCAATTCTGGAGAACGATTGTAGATGAAATTGCTTTATGTCAAAGTAAGGGAATATCTCCTCACAATCAGATACCACTCTGTAAGGTGTGTGCGCTGAAACAAATCAGGTGTTAATACATAGAATAGGCTCTGTAAACTGGTATGTAAACAAAGAGGGCCCATCGTAGCTAGCAACATGACGGTTTACAGAGCCTAGGCTGTGTTTTAACACTGGATTACAGGCACGTACAGGTAGCCGTTTCAGGAGGAGATATTAGGTGATTTTAACTGAAAAAAGGAACAAAAATTACAACATTCATGCTCCAGAATCACTGACTACACCTTTAAGGATGAAGGTTTAAATTATACCGATCATATATTGTGTAATGTTTTGTACTTTTATGCATGTTACAGTAGTTGTGCTATTATTAAAGCCCTTTGAAGAAAATGTGTGATTTGTGAGTTTGGGCTACATAAATAGAATGCAATATATTTTTGTCTTTGGTATACACCGTATCACTGAAGGCATCTATCTTTCTATTGGGACCATCACACAGACATGTTAACTGCACTGATGGCCCAGCTACAAACCAACTTGGATCATTACATTGCTCTACATTCAACTTTTTTCTTTTTAAACTTGTTTAACTCGTGCCACGTTATTCTTTGCACTCACCATTGTTGTTTATCAGCGTAGACTGTGAAGCCCCAGCTGTTGAAAGAAAAAGGACACGGGTCAGATTTCTGAGATTTGGGTCCTGTAAAGTGAAACTGAAACAACGTCCTGTACACCAACTTTATTTGAATACAGAGGTTATGAACTGTGTTTTGGTGTGTGTGTGAGAGCGGACAAGTACACGTGGAATTTTAAGTACCTATAACCTTTAAGAAGAAGAAAAAAAACTTGGCGAGAAAGAATTGTTAAAGATAGCAACGGGTCAAAACCTTTTCATTAAAATGCAAAGAGGAAGAAAAAAAAAACAAGTTTGGTACAAATGCTAGCTGCTAAACAGTGGAATTAATTAGATTAATGAGTGCAGTTTCAGCCCACATGTTTATGCATGGGCAGACCTCAATATGCTTATGGGGCCAAAGTGTACAATACACAGAGCACATGCTGTTGCTCACCTATAAAGCCTTGAAATACATTTTGCAGGGGAGATATGCAAGAGATAGTCAACCTGCACACCACCAGTCTGGCAAGTGGAGATAATTTTCAGTTTTGCAGCATGTAAAAGTCTGCTGTATGTACAGTACGTTCATGACATGATCAATATAGGACACAGTTAATTGTATGATGCTGCAAGCTAATTGCAAAGGACCCTCAACCCACGCAGTGAGATTTGTATATGCTTAAATGAGTGTATACACGTGTGTGTGTGTGTGTGTGTGTGTGTGTGTGTGTGTGTTGTGTGTGTGTGTGTGTGTGTGTTGTGTGTGGGTTTTTTTTCTGTGTCTATGTGGATTAGAGGCAGTGCAAGGTGAAAAGAGCACGTTCCTTGAGAATAACACCTATGCCTGAAAGCCTTCACAAGCTGTGTGTGAACGGGAGGCAGGAAGTGGGGGAAGAACAAAGGTAGAGAGAGGAGAGGAGAGGAGAGCCTGCAGCCTGAAGGAGAGAGCACCACTCCTGTGAGTTAAAGCAGCTCCCATCCAAAACCCCGCAGTAGGCCGCTCACACAGACCTCTGCCTAATGAGCTACTGGAGTGATGCCTAGAACAACCCCTCTCACTCCTTGTTTCTACTCAACACTCTTGTCTTTATTCCTTTCTATTCACTCTATCGTTCCTCCCACAGCCTCTCTGCAGTATCAGTCTAAACCAGCCCCCCCCCCTTTCACCCCCAACTAGTCACTTCTGAAGACTTTAAGCATCGCTAAAAGAAGACAATGAATCGAGTATTGATGGCCTTTTTGATTTTTCAATGTTATCCAAAAGAATGACAAAGAAAGGAACTCAATGCAGTGTTTATTTTCTATACTAGGTTTATTATTTTGTAGCGTGGGAACAGAAATGTTAGGCCTACTAATCTGAATAAATGACAGATTGATTTTAAGAAGTAAGTCATGCACATATGTTCTCTATTATATTCATATGGTCGTTTTGTTGTATTTTTTTGATGCCAAAATCAAAATGAAAACTTGAAATTTTTTTTTGTTTGTTTTATATGCTTTATCTTTTAACTGCTGCATTATATGTAATATATGTGTATTTTGTGTCTGTTTTGCACTGTGTTGGAAGGAAGAAACTGTATTTTTTTTTTTATTTGTAAGTACACCAAAAAGTATATCTCTGAGCTGTATCACTCTTTCCTTTTGTCCATCTTTCTCCCTTCTTTCTCTCTCTCTCTCTCTTGATCTCCAACTCCTTTGCTCTTAAACGATCGGCCCGCCGGACTCATTTTTCACGCTTCCCCAGACTCGGAAAAATGTGGACGTGCGGACAATTATGAGGAATTATAATTGGGTGATGTGAAATATAGGGGTTTGGTTTTTTCAAAAAGGTCTTCTTTGTTTGACCAGCTGAGGGTTTGGCATGTGCCATAAATTATAATAATAGAAGATCATTAAAATAAACCGGCAGCAGCAACGTTTTCCCATCCGCAGGAGCAAAATTTGACAATTTGTATTTGTTAAAACGCAATTACATTTAATCAATTTCATTACAGTGAAAAATAAGATGGGGTCAAGGAGTGGGCTTGGCTATATCCCGGTCTTTTCTGGATAAATAGCTTACACAAACTGTTTGTGCATGCACACAATTAATGAAAAGTACACTCAAAACAGACAGTAGCAATGCTAAATCATCACCAGTTCATCTTAATAACGCCCGGGGGGTGGATTTGCTGAAAAATACGCAGCAGTTGTTTTGGCACTAATGAGTCACGTTCGAACGCATTAATTATGTAGCCACAACAACCAATTTTTGTCTAGGAAAAATATAAAGAGATTGTAGTTGGGATTAATGCGATATTTCCTGCATGGAAAGGAATGACAATGTATACAAATGACCACTTAAGTTGGGCCCATAATTGCCGAATGACTGCTGTAAAAAGGTGTATAAAGTCAAAATAAAAATATAATAAATAGTGGCACATTGTGGAGAAGATAACATTGCAGAAATCTACATACATACAACGCCTCACTGATGGAAAACAAAAGAATATTGCAGCAGTTTGAAATACAAAAGTAGTTTGCTTGCTCAATACACTCATTTCCGATGTTTTTTAATGGAATTGCAGCATTATTTTTTTGAAAGGATAAACACAAACAAACCTTTTATTTTGACAACTTGTTAACACATTATAATGCATTGTGTGACAATTCAACAGTGGCCGTGGAAACAACAGAGTGAAACTTAAACAAGCAAAGGTATGTCTGAAGCATTCAGACACACACACACCACCCAACCCTTGCCTTGTGGGGGTGTCATATAAAACAAATGTACTGTGTATATTTCAAAATAAAGCTAATGGCTCAAAGAGTGATGATTGCCTCGTCAAAACACTGCCACCGTGTATTCGTTGAATGCAACAACAAATCTCTCTGAAATCAATTTCTAATTTGGTCACTATCTTTTTTTTTTTCACACTCACAATGGACTGTGTTCAGCTGTGGTCATTAAAACCAACAGTATTAGTCGAAAAACTCAAGTAGTGTGGCAAAGCAAGTGCTACTACAATGGTAAATGTGGCTTTGTAATAGAGTGTAGTAGCTGTGAGATCATTAGAGGTGTATTGTGCATTGTGAGTGCAGTTTACCTGGTGGAGGTTTGAGCTTTTTCTTCAAGCCCAGGTAGCATTTGACAGAGTGGAGCTGGATGGCTTTCTCTGCTTTAGTGCACTGTGAAAAGGGAAGAAAACAACACACATTGAATATTGGGAAATGAAGCAATAAAACCAAAAAAGGAAAAGGCACAAATTTAAACTCAACTTGAACAACAATAAAAGTAAAAGAAGAAGAAATCTCTGTGTGTGCAGCATTGCAACACCGCAATCAATCTGAATAATTACCAGCACAAAAAAAAGCCTCTTCTTCCAAGCAAACAGAGGAACAAAGTCAAAGGAGAACAAAGCTAAACTAAATCAAAGTTATAGGCTTCACTGTCTGTCTGACACCTACACATCTCAACCCACCCACCCACCACAAGGCCTCCTCCTTGTTTCCATCAAACATCATTTCCCAGCTAAATAACAGACCTGGTTGGCAATAATTGTAGAGGCCCAATTACAATTTTCAGTTCAACACTTCTAATTTCTTTTTGCGTTTACGCCATAATTAGCCGCATTTTCTTGTGCAACCTGATATTTAGAAGCCCCCCCCCCCTACCACACACAACACAACACACACACAGACACACACACAAATACACACCACACCTCACCCTGTACCCACCCACCCTTGCTGCTGGAATTACTGCACCTCCATCAATTATTCAAACTTCTTCACACTCCTTTACCAAATTCCTTGTTTCAACTGCAGAAATGTGCTGAAAAGAAAAACCCTCCGGGGACCTGGGGCCTTGTGGTTCTCTCTGAGGCCACATTGCAAGTCCACCGCTTTATTTAACCTCCTTCTTTATTCCAGAAAGTTTTGGTCTGTTCTGTTGTGTAGACACAACACAACAATTTGGTTTTTTTAGGCTGTTCCATGACCTTTTAAAATTAAAAAAAGTAACCCTCTGTACACCCGGAACTTTGCGTTTGCAAGCAAAAAAACAATGGTGGCAAGTGTTTACAGTAGACGTGGCAACAGATTAAAGGTGCACTATGCAGTTTTAGGTGAGGGGGATTTGTAAACATTTGCAGAGCCTGCAGTTAGTTTACAAAAAAGCAAATATTTTCTCTACATGTAACTGTTAGTATGAATACTTTTATGATCATTTAAACAGTGTTCCAGGGATCACATTTTCCCGTGAGGGAAGTTTGTTTATTCAGTTATTAGAATATACCTTAGAAAATGTGTCACTTCTCTGACACAACCCAAAGCTACATAGTGCACCTTTAAGGCGGAAATCAAGAGTGTACTTACTTTAATATCTCTGTAGAGCAGCAGCTTCTCTGCGCGTAGTACGACATATTTGTCCTGGAATCTGTGGCCCGACAGCAGCTTGGAGGATCCATCACTGAACTTCAGATAGTCGCCTTTTATAAACTGACTCTGGTCTGCTGTACAAACACACCATGGAATTGATCAAAGAGTGTAAAGAGGATGCAAGTCTATTTACTTGTTCAGAAATAATGTGTACGTTTGGTCACCCTATGCTTACTATTGCTATGCATATGGCTGACCTTAAGCAATTTCAGATCTGTTTCATTACTTATGGCAAGCAAAACTATTTAAGATTTAGCTATAACTTTTAGCTACTTCTCTTGCTAAGTATAGTGTGGTGTTTAGGTGTTACAGCTGATTCACTATGGGAATATATTCACTTTAAACAAATCATAATATTCTACTGATTTAATTGAGTGGAGTTTCTGACCAATCCTTCCAATTGTATTATCACCGAATTAACATAGAATGAAAAAAAAGTCCTAAGTTAGATGCCGTTTCAGTCCTAACAACGGACAATGGCACGTGCTAAACAGCTTACATACTGTTAAATAGTTAATGTATAATAAAATAGTTAATGTTCATGGGTAACATTTTAACGGTATTTTGCCATCGTTCGCAAACTGACTACCTTTCCCGTCTCCCACTCTGTTGGCCCCTGCAAACTTCTTTATGACCAGGAAAGCCGAGCTAGGGCAGTCCAAAGTGCTCCACTCCAGCACCTGCTCAAGGATTTTCTCGCTGTGGTGCAACGGTCGCTCTGTGGAAAAATTGAAAAAGACAATGAGGTCAGAGGGAGAAACGTGATTGGCAGGTTCTGTGAAATCTGAAAAAGAAAAAGCAAGGTCAAACGGAAATGGTCAAAGGAGTCAACTGCCCGAGATGAAGCCCCTGACGTCTTCTTGGGAGTCTCATATGAATAAGAAAATGCATGAAAAAAAAACCCATTTAAAATCCATGTCTAATTGTTGTTAACCAAAATGATGTTGTTGTTCTCCCCATTTTTTTCCATCACCGAGCCATTTAGATTATCTCCAGCATATCAGGACATGATTATAAAAACACACTCATGTGCAAAATAGACCTATTATCTCTTCCTAATTGGGGAACAGGGGTACATGCTATCAGCCAAAACAGAAACAAATAAATAACTTGATAATTTGTGTAACGCCACCACACCCCCTGCTCTAATGCCTCCCTCCCTACACTCCCCTTGTTTTTCATAACCCAAGGAGGTAAAAAAAAGAGCCACAATGGCATAACTTATTCATAATAGTGGGCTTATCTTCTCTCTGGAATCTCTGCAGACCAAGCCCATGGAATTACTTCTTCATTTTCCCAACAAATATTAGCTTCCCCTCCTTTCCTGCCTATTGTCCTCGATAACAGTGTTTATCTGTAGCTGTCCTCCAAAATGTTTAATAAACGCATTTTTATGGTTTTATGAGCAAAAACATGTCACGCTACCTACCGCCTTTAAAGTAGCTTGACTGTTTACTCTCCCATAGACGTATTGTCTCGGCATGAAAAATATTCTGAACCGTCAGCAAGTTAAATTCAGTATTCAACAGCACCTTCATTGTTTTAAGAGGGGACGAGGTGTCCTCTGTAACTTTGTGAGGGGGAAAAACAAACATAGGAGCGCAGTGTAAACTCTGGGTGAACTGATGAAAAGTGCAAGGGGAATGCCAGCTAAGCAACTTGGCGACAATGGCTCAACTTTGACTTCCACTTAGTCGCCCTTTATACCTGTGGGATACGATCAGTGTGAGGCAAGGTGTGCCATCCGCGCATATTAAAGGAACAGTTCAGTATTTTGGAAGTGGGGGTTGTATGAGGTACTTATGCATAGTTTATTCAGTTACTACAGCCATTAAGGAGTTTGAGGGAGATGTAGCAGAAGTCTACCTTGTACTGTCGCAGAGGGGGCCATACGAAAAAAATTTGTTTTCTCCATGAATATGAAATGTTGTACACAAATGCTAGGATTCTGTTCACTGCTGATTTGTGGATTAATACACTGCCCTGGCATGAGTTGGCGTAGTAATACATGGCTTGAAAAAAAGTGCGAACATAAAAAGTATCTTCAGTCCTGCAAATCAGCAGTGAAAGAATGCTAAATTTAGTCTGTAGAACTGAAAGTATATCTACAGTATTTATTTTAGGTAAGCATCTATATATGTGGTGAAAAACCTTTTTTAAGGCCCCCTCTGCACCAGTACATTGCTGACGTGTGCTTTAGCTTTCCCCCAAACACCTTATAGTGACTGCGCTGACCACCATTTCCATACGGTAACACATAAACTATGTATAAGTACCTCATACAACCTCGACTTGAATAACAGCGAACCATGCCTTTAATACAAGATGAGGTGGGTCATCTCCCTATACAGTAGGTCCACCATGCAAGGCAGATGAAGGTAATTTATGACACGTGATGGTGGAGATGATTAATTCATAATGCATATCATCAGAGTTGACAGTGCTTGACTAATTTCTCTGTATGCGTCCATGTTTCACGGGACACTGGTTCATTAGAGCGATAGCATAATGCTTCTGATCATTACATGCTATAGGACGAGATCTTGTGTAGGGCCAGTGGATGAGGATAGCCATTTAAACGGTGAGCTGATGCATTAATCATTAGATAAACTGCATTGGCAGGTTCATCTTAAATTCAAACTTGAAAGAATGAAATGTAATCATGCACAACCTACCTGTCAGGGTATCGTTTAGCTGCTTTTATTGTTATAATATTGTGAAACACAGTGATATTAAGACAAATTTTAAAGGCAGTTTTTTTTTTTCAATAGAATAGAAAAACTTCAGAATGAGCCCAAACTATTAAAGCGAGACCATCATATCAATGTTTTATCTTCGTTGTAACAAGTGAATATTTTTTTCTGAAATTAAAAAGAAAAATTCCACAAAACACTGGACATTTTTGCGTAAATTGCTTAGCTCCTAATGCATTTTTTTTTGTATTAATGCTAACTTTTGGTGGGGATTTAAGGCCTCACCATTATATTAGTGACAGCAGGGACAGGGCAGGGAATGAGTGGAGACACTAATGAGGACTGACATGCAGCCAGGATCTGCGACCGGACGCCGACTAGGGACATTTTGGCAGTTGATCCCCGGCGCTGCCCCCCAGCCACATTAACATTCTGCAGACAACACCAGTTCAATGGGAACACTGTGTGATACGTAAATGTGTAAAAAAAAAAACGTCAAGGTGTCAGAAGGTACAGCCCAAAAAACTAATTGAAACAGATAACGCTTGAAGGTACACCCTATTCTTTGAGAGTCAAAACGTACCATCAGAACATATTCATTTTGTGACCCCCCCCCCCCCTCTCCTCAGATTGTTTTTTTTGTATTCCTGTGTTGTACTGTGTCTTGGTAACTGCATTATATAATACTGTAAAATGAATAGAAGAAAGAAAAATAATTCCTGTGACCCATTGGGAACACCTTGACCTAATTTTGACCAGTACCCCGATTGGTGGAGATAATCACACTGTAAGAGCCACGTTGCATACAGAATAATAATTCATTATTCATTATCTAAAAGTTTTATGTGTGTAAAATGCATAATTTACAGCTGTTATATTATTTACATTTAATCTATAGTTATGTACAAGTATCAATATATTGTGTAATACTGAATATTGATAGGCTTGAGGTTCCATTTGATTGATATGATAATGATGAAATGCGCAGTTTTTACTTTGGCATTTTCATGCTTTATTAGACAGTACAGAGTTGAAATGGCAAAACAGAGAGAGAGGGGGGATGACCTGCAGTAACGGTCCACGGGTCGGATTCGAACCCGCGACCACTGCAACGAAGGCCGGAGCCGATATGGTACACGCTCTATCCACTACGCCACCGGAGCGCCCCGATGGTATACAATTTTTGAACATTATTCAAACGGAATGCCATGGCATGACATACATTGCTTTTGGAAATGCATTCCTTTTTAAACTGCTTTGTGATGTGAACCAGACATACCTAACTCTCCGTACTCAATGACCTCAAAGGTGGTCCAGAGGTCATCGGCGTTAAAGCGGACGCTCCTCGTACTCAGCGCGGCCTCTGCGAGTTCCCTGGGCCGCATGTTGGGAGACATCTACAGACACACCAGAAAAGAGGATTAACACACACCTGAGCAATCAAGCAAACATTGAAGAAACAATTTGAACAAAGTAAGCACAGAGCCGACATGATAAGCCCCCTGGATGGATATCGCTGCCTTCAGCCATCTCCTCCCTATGAAGAGCAATTCAATTCTCAACATGCAACACTAACTGCACAGATAGCAGCCCTGTGCACGGCCCCATTGATTAAATACTTGCTTCTGTCAAGTTATTAGGTGTGCCTGCACAAACTGAACAAAGACAATGTGCTACTTGTCTCCACAGAGAGAGAAGGAATGAGTGGAGTATTAAATTCAAACTGTGCTACTGAGCGCTCCTCTTTAAAAAGCCATCCCTATTTTATGCCGTCGCTGGCGCCCTGTGCTACGGGTCGCTAACCTACAATGCAATTACTCACACAATTAAATCAGACAGTTTTCTATGATTAGTCTGCTTTTCATTTATTTCAGCCGGTGCTAATCCCATCAGGTTATAAACAGGGGGGGCATGTTCCCCAGCTCTGTTCTATCAACCTCACCGGCCGTCATTCTGCCCCACACACACACACCACACACACACACACACACACACAACACACCACACACCCAAAACCACAACACCACACACACAAACACAAAGGCTAAATTCCCCATGCCTTCAACCCACACTCCATCTCCCCTCATGTTTCTTACCCTCAATCCAATCCCCATACTGCCCTGCTATTTAGTTTGGTAGAAAAAGATTTAGGATGTCCCAATTCTTGTGATCAGATTTAGAATGTTCACAATAACCAGATGTCCTACTACGTGCAATTTGGGCGATTCTGACCCAAAATCCAGTGCGCACTGGAAGTGACGTCACATCAACAGAGCCTCTGTATGAAAACAACCAGGGATGCGACGGATATATAAGCAAGAGGCAAGATCAAGATCAATGTTATGATGAAATAGATTAGTAAAAGTATGTCCCAATTGTAGCATACTGCATGCTAACTAGATACTTTTTTATGATCAGCTGTAGTATGTAGAATAGAAAGAATAAAGCGTATGCGATTTGGAAGCAGGTATGGAGAAAAACAACAGATGCACACAATAACACACACACACACACACACACACACACACACACACACAAAACACTCACACACACTCCCACACCAACATCTCTTATACCTTGATTAAACAGCAGTTCTCTGGCACTCTCTTTTCCAAGTACACCTCAAAAATCAAGTCCCCCGCTGGAGAGAACTGTGGAGGGAGAGAGAAAAGGAAAAGCGGAGAGATGGAGAGATCAGTTGAATTACAAAAACAATGCAGCTGGATTAATTGGCTTTTCTTCTACATTGGTACTCCGCTGTGGCACCAATCTAAAAAGGAGAAACAGGAGAGAAACGCTTAGAGGATTTATGGAAGCTAAAGGTGGTTTTCTGAGCCCCGAGGCAAACTACAGTAAATCCGAGATGTGTTGAAAAAAAAAACGACTAAATAAAGAGAACTGTGTGTGTGTGTAAAGAAAGCTTAGGGTGCATGCTTTACCTCGACACTTGAACTGAATATCGGGGTCAACTTTAAGTGGGCTGTCAGTTTAAAACATGTTCTGAAGATCAACCTAGACACATGTTCAGGGGGCTATTGTGGGAACAGGTGAAAAAAAATGTGTACAAGTAAATTCCCATGAATAGCAGAGATCAGAGAGAGAGAGAGAGAGAGAGAGAGAGAGAGAGAGAGAGAGAGAGAGAGAGAGAGAGAGAGAGAGAGAGGAGAGAGAGAGAGAGAGAGAGAGAGAGAGAGAGAGAGAGAGAGAGAGAGAGAGAGAGAGAGAGAGAAGAGAGAGAAGAGATGGGTTCACTCACTGTAACATATTTATTTGTGTTGGAAGAAGACACATTTTTTCCCAATGTTCAAACTGTTGCTTTTCTAAAAATCCTTTTAAAACATATTCATTGTGCTTATTTATTTCTGAAAGCTACGTGAGCTAATTAATGTTAGCAAAACACAATGTTAAAAGATTAAACTGGATGAAGTACCAAAAGCTTTTCCGGCAGTCAAACCTTACATACAACCGTCAATACACTCACTTGCTTTCATGCAGAGAATCAGTGAGAAAATTGATATCACTCTCATGTCTATCTGTTTAGTATGACGCTAGAGTCAGGAGGCTTACAGGGGTTAGCTAGCTTAGCTCCCTCCAAACATGAATAAATAAATAAAATAAATAAAACGCAACCAGAACATTTGTCCTTTGAAGCTCAAGGATTAAACAAGTTGTGGTTTTTAAGGGAGGAAAAAAAACCTAACTTCTGCTACATGCTATTCAAGCTTGTTTTTTTTTAACAAATCTGCTTCTACATAGAAAACAAACTGGATTTAATGAGATTATAACCGTCAATAAGCTTTAGAGGTTTGACGGCATGTCTTCTGAACTCTTTAAACATTTTTGTCATTACAACATTTCTATTTTGCTGTTCAATAAATAGACAATGAAAAATAAAAGTACTTATTTCTGCTAAATGAAACCCATGTGAATTTCAAATAAAGACTAAAGGGCCTTTTCTGCTTGACATTCAGGCAAGTATTCGTCTATTTAATACATGGCTACATTTCTCCCATTTGTATTGTCTGTTTCAGTTACAAAAACGTTTATCTCTAGTTAGGTGACAGAGGGAACATTTAGCTTTTTAGGTTAAGGCACCAACTCTAGATTTTCAAGATAGAAAATAAACAACAAGTTTATTTTCCCCCGGCTATGTGGAAATAACAGTAACTTTTCCCTTTTTCGTATTTGAGTTTGGTGAACTGGGTCCGTTATTGGAAAAGTATCCAAGATAAGAGGGAGGGACTCACTTCTGACTCCAGTGGCCTTCAAATGACACAGAAATAACAGTCATTCAAACCAATGGAGTGCAAGCTGTAATTGTGAAAATGTCACCCACAAATATAGGGCCTTGTGGGTTTTGCTAAGTACACTTTCCCCTCTTTATTGTTATGTGTAGCAGACCAGGCACACTTTAGAAAAATACAGTGGCATTTATTGTAAAGTGGAAAAAAGGCAGGAAACAAAGAGGCTGAAGAAAAACGATCAAACTGCAAGAAAAATAACTGTTAAACGGCTTTTACAGCAACCACGTTCTAAAATGTCATGTCCTATTCCAAATGAATGGAATGTTCTAATCTTTAAAACCAAAGGCAAACTCTCTCTTGCGCTCGCACCCTGGCTGTAAATGCAGGTATTGATTTTAAAGTGCCACTTCTAACTTACAAGGTGTGACATTGCCTTTACACATCATTATAGCCCTGATTTACTTACTGCCTCCAGTCTATGTCTAGCCACACTATCCACTTATAGGGTGAAGGCCTCTCCTTGTCATTCTCTTGCTTTTCGAAAAAGAAACCGATGAGGTCAGAACCTCACCAACAAACTGAAGAAGCCAGCCTGTGTTGGCATGTTCCTGTGTCTTCAATCCCATTAGTATTTTTCTCCCAACGTACAGAGTGTAAATGGACCAGATTCTAGAATATGTGTTTTTAACAAAGCTAGAAACGTGGCTGAAGGGATGGCAATTACTGTAGGTCGGACTAAAATACTACCAGTTATAGATGGATTACCATGAAACTTGACATTCCGTGGACGTTCTAACTGACTTTGATGGTCCTGACTAGGGCCCGACCTATTTGGATTTTCTGTGGGCCGGTGCCGATACTGATTATAGGCAGAAAGAAAATCCGATTACCAATTAATCGGCTGATTAAATTTAAATTATTTCCCCAAAATATGTATTGACAAAAAAATAAGTGTTACAAATGTGTCTAAAGTGACATGGGGCATTTTAAAACTCAGACAGTAAGTATTGTATCTTACTGCAAGTCATTAACAGTCAAGAGATGACCAATGCCTCTGCTATTGGTTGCAGTGGGAACTGTCAATGTACTGCCAATTAATCCCATGTACGACAACACACCTGCTGCTGCTGCTGCTGTAAATAGGCTATTAGCCTTAATGCTATTCATTTTGGCTACCTCCAGGGCAGCAATGCATTTCACTAAACACGATTACTCGATACATTTTTTTCTTTTTAGAGTTATTATTCAGAGATAGGCAATAGTCGGCTGGTGTTAATTTTGTTGGCTTAGTCCTGACCTAACCTCTAAAGATTATATTTGTGGTTTTGAGTCAATTTCTATGAAAACTACTTGATGAAATGGGAGAACTTTGGTAATACTTTATCTTTTTGAATCACCGCCATATTGAAATATTAGTTCATAACCACAAACCTAAAAAGCGAATGATTGTATCCATTATCTTAGGCTATGCTTTGAACACACTGCATGGTTACATTGAATGCTAAAACATCAGCATAAGCATAGTCAATATGAGCATAAAATCATCCCTTTAGCATTCATTTAAAAGTATAGCCTCAGTTCAGCCTCACAGAGCTAATAGTGTAGTCCGTCAGGTAGTTCAAGAAGCAGGATCTCTAGCTGGATGAATAGTGATGGTTTGACAGATGCCGTCAACTCAATAATTTCTAACAACCTAAACCTAAAAAGCTTCACTTTTGTATTTCATTGTTTTAAAGCTTACATAATGAAAAAGCTACTTTAAAGTATGTGGGCTGGGAAATTACATTTTAACCAAATTTTCTTTGGTATTCCCTAACCTATAAAAGACAGACAAAAAAGCAATGGAATGATGAGAAATATTTGCATTTGAAGTAATAACCTCTAATTGTCGCCTTTACTTGAAGCCTCTAGAGTCAAACAAGTGAGTGAAATGTTGTCACACAACTGATCATAATCATGGTCCAGACAATGAAAATGTCCCCAAGCGAATGCGTCCTCCAGTATGTAAAAAAGATGATTTGTCTAACATTTTAATGACTTTAGGCAATGTTTAACTTTTGCAGAAATGTTAAATCATCCCGAAAATAAGCGTACCCATTATCTCAACAAGACACAATTTCAGCATGCTGTCTTTGCAATTACACTGAAATGATTGTTCTTAATAAATAAATAAAAAGCTAGCAACTTTTCTATGAGTTTTCAAAGGTCAAAAAAAAGCCTTGAATCCTCCAATCCGTGTCCGTAACCAGAAATGCCTGTCCCACATTTTTCACCTCGGACCAGCTTTTATATTAGCACCTGCTTTCCACTGGGTAACCCTATCCACCCCACAGCAGCAGGCATGTTCTGAAAACGTGTAGAGAGGGAGGAGTGTGTGTGTGTTGTGTGTGTGTGTGTGTGTGTGTGTGTGTGTGTGTGGTGTGGGCACAAACAACTTATTTCAGATTTCAACAACAACAGCGGCATGTGATTTCATTTTTTCACCTCCTGTTATCTGAAGCGAATGTTTTCCAGGGCTGCGGCGTCCAGGCATATAGTACCTGTCGTAAAAGGTTAACAGGAACAAAGGCCTTTTTTTACCCCTCACTCCCGCTTCCCCCTTAGAAGAAACACGGAACTTGTTGATAACGAAGGGTTGCTGATGTGAGAGACCTTGCTAGCATGCAGGGAAATCAATACACACGCACACACACTCTACACACACCTTCACACACACACACAACACACACACACACCACACACACCACACACAACACAACAATGCAACACACACACACAAATAGAACACGTGGGGATTTCCATTTTGGGTTGTTGTGGGAGTGGACTTACTATGGCGTCCTTCTTCTCATTCCAGCGTGTGATGAAACTATTTTCTCTCTCCATCTGCTGGACCCGCTCTTCATTGACCTGTTGGGGGAAAAAAAATACACACACATCAATTCAAAGCCAGCCAATGAGGAACTTTCAGGCCACTTAAGAGACATTAACCTTGCGTTTCAAATAGCATACTCTCTCTTTTCTATTCTTTATACTACATCTGACGACAGAATTAATCTAGTATGTTAGCATGCAGTATGCTTCAATTGTGGACGTACCTTTACTTAATTATTTTCTTCATAACATTGCGCCTTGATTTTGCCTCTTGCTTTTATATCATCCCGGTTGTTTTCATACTGAGGCTCCATTGATGTGATGTCACTTCCGGTGCACACTGAATTGTGGATCAGAATTGCTCAAATAGCATGCTGTTTTCAACACTAAACATCTCGACCTGATGTAGCAAGCATCCGGGTATTTTTGAGCATGCTAAATCTGACCACCAATCTTTTTCTACCATGCTAATTGTATGTATTGGAATGCAAGTTAATTTGCTAAATCAGCTCATGAAACCTTTTGTGAAGGTTATATTCAATTCAGCACTAAGATGTGACATAAGGAAGAGTGTGTTAAACCAGTGAAAAGGTATCATAAGAACACTGCAGAATTGGGTTGCTCAGTTCAACACTTCTTAAAACTAATTCTGAAGAAAGAAGTTGGCTGGGAGTGTTTGACAGAGCTCAGCGCCAAGTGAATACTCTTTTCCTCTCACAAAGCTGTGTGCAAAATGATATTTTTTCAGAGAGAACAATTTGCTTTGTTCCAGTTATATGAACGGCAGGGAAGATTGGTTGGGTGGGGGGGAGGGAGGGGGAACCTCACAAACTCATGGTGTGTATGTGTGTTGAGGCCAGATAATAGGAACCCACCGTTGACGACAATCCGGCACAGAACTGGGCGCTTTAATTAGTGAGATGCCTCACTCGTTTTTTTTTTTTATGTCACAGCGTGGTGTATTCACCACTATTGGGTTCATGATTGGTTGAGCTTAATGGGCTATTTGTCATGCGAATGATGGCGTTTCCAAACCGATTTGGGAGTGAATGCGCCTCCTTTCACGTTCGGAAACAAGAGGGGATCCAGGCGTTCCACTGGGAATTAGCAGACGTATCCCATAATGCCAGGCTGCTCGCCAAGGGTAACATTGATCCCCTCCCCTCCCGCACGCGCCCATACACACATCAGCAAAGTCAAGCCTATTGTGTAGCGTGGGCAACAACAATTCTGCTCCCGAGATGGTTGAAGTACGAGAGTGCAAATGGAGTCATGCCTTGCAGCTCGGTTTAGATATGCAATATGGTAATATATTATGAACGCTTTTACATTTTTTCTCTCATCTGTGAATGATTAGAAAAAAACCTTCCTAAACGTAGCACGGCGACTAGATTAGAATGTACTACATCCATGCCTGCACTTGGTATTAGCAGAAATATCTCAGGGAGGATTTGGCCAATAGATAACACACTTGCTGTTCAAAGAATATGTGTGTATATTTTCAAATGTGGATGGAAGTGATAGAGTTCACTTCATGCATACAGTTCTATTTGTCCTACTGTCAATCGGCAGGATTAAGAAAGGAATAGAAATCACTTTTTTTGGCAGGAGAACTGTTTTCAAATTCCAAAATAAGTCTGTAATAAGGCCACTGCATTATTTTTTTAAACAGAAGAGTTCATATGTCATGAAAAGTGTTATTATTCAGCCATGGAAAACAGATTCGTAAGGAAGTTTGTCGATCGGTAAGAAATGATCCCCGATGATGTCATCAGGGTTATCTCAAATTGAGCTTGTAAAGGTGAACACTGTAAGCCAGCGTTTGAAAAGATGTAGCTGTTAATCAGTCACTGAGGGACTACGGAGTTGCATTATGGGAAATGTAGGAATCAGTGTTTTTGGAGCTGCATCAATTTAGTCAGAACATCTCTGCCTGTTCTGCACTCATTTTGATTTTTTTTGTTGTTTTTTAAATCTGTGTTTGCCAGTGTTGGGAATAACGCCGTTTAAAAGAACGGCGTTACGTAACGGCGTTCTTTTTTCAGTAACGGGGTAATCTAACTAATTACTTTTTCCGCCGTTACAACGCCGTTATCGTTACTGAACGTTAAATGCGGTGCGTTACTTTGAATTGGTTGAATAAACTGTGTAATCCGAACGCACCCCTGGCTCCATACTACACAAACTGCTAGTGAGGAGACCGGTGTGTGGATGACATTATAACTGTCAGTTAGCTCCGTCACGTCAGTCAGCCGGAGCGCCTGTTTAGTTTCTTTTTCTTTCTCTCTCTGTTGTGTGAGCGACGAGCGTGCACGTTGACGCAGTAACCACCTATCAATCCACGGTTGAAACGTGCTCTCCCTGAATTTGTTTGCATCGCCCTTGTGAGTAAATGCAATGAGTTTCCCGATCTCTATAAATTATAATTTATGCACGCTATTAAACGGCCGCGATTCGCCAGTTGCAACAGCTGTTTAGCGTGTCATCACGAGCCGAATATTGCTATTGTTCTTTTCCTGGGATCTGTATGCTGCTGTGCATGTTAAAGAAGGAAATAAACAGCGGATAAATCCTTACTCCTCCTCTCATCGTCTCATGCTTCATAGTCTGACGTTTTTGGCCTGAAGTGGTGTTTTAGCCGACACCCCTGAAGTGAATCCAGTGATAGCAGATCAGCACGGTACATTCAGCAGTTTCCTCTACTACTTTTGTTGAGAACAAAATACTGCAGGTGCAGGATAAACCTCTTGCTGTCTGTTGATGTGCAATACATATTGAAGGTTATGTAGCCTACAAGTAGGCCTACCTGTCTGTTCTACTCATTTCAACTGACTTGTGAAAACTGCTCAGAAAAATCCAAATTTTGACATAGGCCTATAGCAACTTTTTTTTTACAGTAGGCTAACGCAAATAGTTACTTTCCCTGGTAACTAGTTACTTCTATTATAAAGTAATTCAGTTAGTAACTCAGTTACTTTTTGGAACAAGTAGTGAGTAACTATAACTAATTACTTTTTTAAAGTAACGTTTCCAACACTGGTGTTTGCACATCCCTGAAACTCTTAAACATTAAATACTAAATGGAGGGAAAGTCAAAAGCGAAAAATAATCTGTATTTTTGTTTGATCAAGTTCTGCTCTCCTTACTTTATGAAGGCCACTCCTCATATAGAGAACAAAACTCACATAAACTTGGCCTTGTCTCGCCTCAAACCAAACATGTCCTAAACAAGATTCCTTATTTTTTTTATGATCCTGGGTGACCTGCTTTCTCAATATAATGTCTGGGTTTTCTGGAGTTGCGCCACCGTCGTGTGCTAAACACAGATGACAAATAGGGGAAGGTGGGGTGATTTGTGCATTTTGGAAGTTGCAAAACCCCTTGTTTCTAGAAAACCGTGGAAGAAATTGGAAATGTGACCACATATTTAAGAAGAGCCATCCATTTGACTCATCCTGTAAAGAAGGGAGACACAAGGGCTTGGGTGAGTTATAAGTAAGTAAGTAAGTAAAATGTATTTATAAAAGCACATTTATGACAGTTTGCACTGTCCAAAGTGCTGTACATAGTGCATTCAGTAGGTAAACAATGAAGGTAAAATAACAATAACCAAAATAAAAGACGTAAAGCCCATACATCCACATAAACACAGATAGTAGTGCAGAGGTAAGTAAGTAGTGCAGAGGTTAATGGGGAGGAAACACCAGGGTGTACATATGGGTTTTGAGCCTTGATTTAAAGGCAGAAATGTAGGGGGAATCACATTTGTCAGGTGGCAGTTGGTTCCACAAGCACGGAGCAACTAGTGCAAAGTACATTTCTGAGAGTTGTGCCAGTGGCATGGCTGTATACGCTGGTCACCAAAAGAAAGTGATTGTCTACAGTAGCTCAGAAGAGAGTGACATCTCAATTCCACTTAACGACACCACTGATGAGAGTTCAGATGGCCAGAAAGATGATGATGGTGACTTTGTCATTGTGACACAATGACGCACAAATCACCCCACTACGTGGGGTGATTTGTGCGACAAGACAACTTTTTTTCCGAAAGCTATATTTCTTAAACAGTTTATTCCAGATCCAAAGTTTGTATTGCCAGGGATGCACAACATCCTGAAATATATGTACATATTTGAGTTGGAGACATAACTGTCAAGGCCTCACTTTAAAATCACTTTGAGTAAAAAGTTGCACAAATCACCCCACCTTCCCCTATATCAAGTTTATATATTTCACTTTTGGTTTGAACAGCATTATATCTCATTAAACACCTAGTTAAGCAACTGTAGGTACACATGAAGGATTCCTGGAATATAGTTGCCTATTTGTTTGTGATATTACTTTTTTTTAATGTGTGATATAGTTTTACTATAGTAAATATGCAATTTCTGCTTATGCAACAAAAATCCAATGTTAACTAACTTATAGGCGGAAGACCACATATTATGTGAAACATGCTCATCTGAGCCCAAGTGTCGTCTCACCAACGTCAACTCTGTCAAATGGTGAAACGAATGTAAATAGATCAAACATGGCTGACTCACATTGAAGAGGGTAATGTAGTTGCTGATGAGGTCATGGACCACACTGGTCTCCTGTGTGGTTTGGCCCTGGGTCTGGTACAAGCAGGAGGAGAACACACACGCCAGCTTCTCACTGGGCATCTGGTTGAGATGGGAACACTGATCAACCCTGAGACGCACAACCAAAAAGCTGGTTAGAGTAAGTTCAAGCATGCATGTACGCGCGCACACACACAAGCATACACACACACACACAGAGATCACTTCTTTAAAATGTTTATTAACCTGTTTATCAATCCCCTGTATTTCTAATGCCCACACATAATGAAATGTTAGGCCTCAACTAGAGGTGGCAGAACCAACATTGTTGTGGTGTGGGGCCTAGAATTCAAGCTGTGATGCTAACTGGAATCTATCTGGCTCTGCCCCCCTGTGTGTTCTTCTGACACTGTTGTGTTTCATAGTGGTTTTATTCCCACACCATGTTACCACTAATTAGTATCGTTCCATTCCATAACAGTTAAGTAGGATAAAGGTTCTACTTGCATCCAGTGATTTATTTACTGAAACATGTCTGCACATAAACTGTTCAATGCAATACCCCTAAAGGCAAAAGACTAAAAAAGAAAAAGAAAAAACATTAGCCTAATAAATACACCTTTTAAAGGAATAGTTCAATTTTTATTTTAAGCAATTTGCCCACTCTCCTGCTCAAGAAAAGATGAAAGAAACCGTTCCTGTAACTGAGCATGCATTTTTGATATAGAAATAGACAAAGGTTGTCCGTCCATCCAGGTTAGCTTAGCTTAAACACTGGTAGTCAAGGGGAGCAGGTCAAAAGATACACTTTATTTGTTTTATTATTATTTTTTTTATTCTTTCGGACAATTTCACCAATACACAATTTTCTCTTTCATATCTTCATACATCTTACTTTGTGTTGTCCGAAGGGTGACGGAAGAAGCCAAAGGCTTATCAGGTCCCGCCCCCATTATAACAGCACTAAACACTTCTGTGTGCTGTGTATATTTTTTACACAGTTTTTTTACACGGCTTCTTGAGAATAAGCAAATAAACCAAATATATTGTTTGCCAAAAGCGAAACAAAAATAGGAGCACTTAGACCATAGACTGTGTCTGACTGTCTGTGTTTTTGCTAATTACCAGAGTGTTTGCTAATGAGTTACTCGATCTGTCTTACTTGCAAAATGTCAACAAACGGAACAAACAATATGGGATTGATTAATCATTTTCAACCCGAGGTCACTGTTGCTTCAGTGACATAAAAAAAAAAACAGGAGCAAAATAAACAGCTTGTTATTTGAAGGGGCCTGCGTCAGTTTCCACTCCAAGTACAGTGAGGTGCTCTGACTAAAACCTGAGATATGGGAGATACGAGAGTATGTTCAATAATTTTTGTTGCTATTGTATTGAGTTATGATTCTAGTTTGGCCAAAGTAGTGGCTGTGCATAGCAAGACGAAGGAAACGATTATTCATACTGTAGTTTCAAGTCATTTAATGTAAGTATCAGTGTTTAAATAAATACACAGAGGAACTCTCTCTCTTTGATGGAAAAGCAAAAAACACACATAGCTTAATAAAGAGTGAACAAATTAGCATTACAGTCAACACAGAATGTAGCAAAACTTCTCAAAAGTACAGGTAACAGATGCTATAGCTTATTTCTCTTTCGTTCTCAAAACACCTGTTGGTGGTATTTCTTCCTCAACATATCACATTGTATCCTGACATCGGCCTTGACATTGAAAAAGCCTAACATATCAACACAGTGTGTGTGTGTGTGTGGTTTGTGTGTGTACCTGTACAGGTGTTGGAGCAGAGCTTCAAGGGTTGACCTGTTTATCTTGGGAGCTCTGGATGAAAGTGGAATACTTCTTTACTCTTGCTTCTCGTCCTTCTCATCTACAAGACACACAAAGAAGAGAACTGCTGTAGAAACCATGCCAACCTGAGACACAACCATGGAACAACATGGGGCATGAGGAAAAAAAATCATATCTTTATTACCAAAAATATCTTGAATAATAGTAATGCTACCACTCTCTCTTATTCTCTTCGCTCAGCCCAAGATCCCCTGAATTATATTGAAAATCGGCAGTTAGATTCAGGGCCAATCAGAGCAAACTGGGCTTTTTTGGGAGGCGGGGCTTAAAGAGACAGGCTCTAAAACAGACTGTTTCAGACAGAGGCTGAACAGAGGAGATTCAGCAACGGCACTGTGCGAATATAATATTTTTTTTTTGGGCACTTCGCCATGAAAACAGTTTCTAGTAGAAACCCAATTACAATTTTGAACCTCGAAATATGCAGAATATGTGACCTTTAAAAGGTGGTAAGCAATTCTGGAGTATACTTTGTTAACAAAATCCCTTTTTGTGTATCAACCCAGATTTGTCTCTATAACACACACATCCAGTAGGGACAGGTGCAGAAAGAAAGGAGATAGTATTCACTGATGTTGACTAAAAAGCGATATTGTCAACTAACAATTCTCCAGTAATCGCTTACCTCCACCTGTAAATACCAGCATCAAATCGTGTGTTCCCCTTTAGACATAAGGCTGACGTACATACCCAGAGCCGACACCCAGTAAGGGTAGAGCTCCTTGGTCAACAGTGCGTCCTCTGCCTGGGATAGGAATGTCTTGAGTGTGTCTGTCACATCCTCCAGCTGCTGCTCCTTCTTCCTCAGCTTGACGTTGCGTGCGTCCTGGATGAACTGACCCAGGAGCAGGGCCACTCTGCCTGGGTCCCCCGCTCTCTGGTACACCCCCTCCTGGCACAGACCTGGGTTAGGGATATGGACATATGGGATGGTTAGACAGATACGAAATGGACCGCTTCCTATACACCCCGAGGCTGCTCAGGGGAAATTGTTTCGCCTCATTACTTTGACTTCTGCATGTACTTTTTTTTTCATATATTCACTGTCGTAATACACTAGAATGTGTAGTCGTGGCTGCAACAGCAAATGAAATACAAGATTTTTTTTATGTAGCTCAATACAGTTATAGGGCAATAACCACCCCTATGTGGATGTTGAGCTGTTGGATTTGAACAGCGTTACATAAGAACATCTGAATCTAAATTGCCATGTGGAATAAAATTGTCGCTGCAAGGTATATTAACCTTCTGCACCACTTCACAGTTCAGAGTTAACTTTGTATGCCAGGGTTTCCCCCATTGCATTGCAGCATCTGTAGATCTATACTGTAATGATACTGTATTACTCCCTTTTGCATATCATACATTACTTGAAGCAATGGAAGCTATAATTAAAGGCCCAGCTTGTAAAGGGAATTACAGATTTTGCAAGTTGGTTGGTATAGAATGCGATTTTCACGAGTATGTTCAAATCAGTGCATTAATCGCTTGGAAATCAAAGTTCTTGTATATTTTATTACCTTAGAATGAGCATTTTATATCTTTAAATGAGCGAACCATGTTGCACTGCAATGTTTCTACGGTAGCACAGAACGGACAAACTTAACAACCTTACACATTTTTTATATAAAGTGGTGTCCTGGGGAAGTGCAACTTTTGGAATACTTTGACAAACATCTTCTCCTCATCAGTTGATATTTGGAAAGACTTCAGGCAGTGGTGGATGATGCCATCTTTAGTAACTAGCTTCTTATCCTTAAAGGCCACCGTAGCATCTATAAATGATTCGAACGGAGGGGTAAAGACAGAGCCCTGCAATCTAGAGTGTTAACCACTAGACGCTGGCAAAATATACCTTAACTACGTACTGCACCTTTAAGTTTCAAACTAGTATTTTGAAGATCCTGCAGTGGTTGTGCAGTGAAAAGACTGGATGAGTCTCTCCTCCATAATAATAGTCATGCAAAAGCCATTTAACATAATGTAGCTCACCATATTGAGTGACAAAAGCAATGCAACTGTCGACTATAATAGGGACCCCGTTTTTAGTCAGCTGTTGGTCACTGAGCGCCTTGCCATCTGTGCCAGCGGCGAGCGTGATGGCAGAGTGCCACAGTGCAAAGTCCATCTTGTTGAAGCCGTGAATGTAAACTGTTCTATTAAAGAGAGAGAGAGAATGAGAGAGAGAGAGAGAGAGAGAGAGAGAGAATGAGAGAGAGAGGGGAGGGGGACAACAATGTCATTGTTAATGAAGTACACCACATTTTTTTTAGAATTTACAGCAACCAAATGGCATTACACATTTGAACACCCAAAAGTTGTCCAGTGCCTTTGGAGAAGTGCTGCTTTTTGCTAAGTCATTAAATCGACAAGCGGCAAAGATTAAAGGAATCCAGAAAGCGCCTCTGCAGAACACACGTCTATAAAAACAAGCACCAAGCTTTATTCCCCCTACGAGGTTTGATCAACAAAAAACACACACAAACGCAGAGCAATTAGCAAGAGTAAACACAAAGTCTGGTCGCATTATTCTAACAAAAAAATAAAGAGTGGAGCCTGAAAGTGTTAGCTTGTCTCCACCTCGTCCCTTCTAACTGAAGCGGGGGCCGTTGTCTAGATGGCTTTAATTACCTCCCATACTTACAGTAGAGTAAAGTGCATTCGGACTAACAAGACAGAATCAAAGCCGACAGCCCGTTGCATAATGCATAGTGTTGTTGAATCCCAAATGCGTCACCAATTAAGCACACTTTTTATTTCTCCGGGGCGACTGACATACCTTCTGCCCTCCACCATCAGCAGAACCTGGATCTTGTCCTCGCCCTCCGTATGAGTGGAGACAGCTGCGGAGAAGAGGGTGACAGCTTTTTAAGAAAATTGGCTCATAGACTTTGTACATTCAAAGAGCAACATTACCATTAAGTTACTATATGAAAGGGATATAAGTGTATTTAATAATTCAGGTTTCAAGGCGTATACTTAACCTCTTTAAATAATTGTTGCAAAGGAGACACATTTGTGTTTGTCATGGATTTATTTGATGCACTAGTAGTTGAACTGAATCTTTGTATAATGCCTTGTTTAGGATTACAATTTATTGTACTGTTACCCCTAAACAATTAATTTTTTTCCCCTAATTCTGTTATTCATTAGTAATGTACGAGCACAAGTAGTGTTTTTAACCAACAGTTTACGTTTGACATTTGCAGTTCTCGAGTGAAACGTTAGCCGTGGAACATTCAAATCAATGTTTTTCTATTACACTGAAAGGTTTTCTTAAGTGTTCATTTGCTTTTTAAGTCCATAATGGCCAAACAACAGACTGCACACCATGTCTAGACCTGTATCTGTCTAGTCGTCTTAAAAGTATGTATAAAAGGAAAGAAAAGTAATGGAACAATGCAGTACAGTGGAAAGTAGTGCCAAATGCATCCGTTAATAGGATTTCCCTGTAGTAGTACTAGGGGAACAAGGATACAGTCTTTTTCTGTGTCACTAACTTAAAAGGTGTTTTGAACAAGAGAGGGAAGTGGGGGTATAAACAGCAGTGTCAATGGTCGTCCAGCTCTGCATTACTGTTTGGTCTGAATCCAAATTAAGATGGCACCGAGGGGTAGGATTTAACACGCCCCGAGGAAGAAAGGAAATCTTTTAAAAACAAGTGCAAGGATACGGAGAAGAAATAGGGCTAAGGGACTCAGAAGCTCTGCCATAATCTCTTCTGTGAGTTTCAAACAGCTGCTTGGATGGGGGCTGCGACAATCACAATCTCCACACACACACACACACACACACACACACACACACACACACACACCACACACACACACACACACACCACACGACACAAACAAAAAAGTACAAAGAAGATATGAGTCACAAATCTCCTAGCAACGACATCTGGCACTTTCATCTGACTTGAGTTCCCCACTGGCTGTGCTCAAACAACCGATACATTTAAAAGAATGTTGAAAACTTTGCTTAAACTAATGTGGAATTAAAGATAGTATAACGTGTGAACAACACATAAGCTAACTGGCTAGCTGATGGTAGTAGCTTCATATTAACCAATCAGATATGGATATATTTGAATCGAGCTATTAAATGTAAGAAATGCTATGGAATAGTATATTTTATTAACTGTAAAACAATTACTGCGACATTTTTAGTGAACAAGATAATTATCTGCACTAACAGGGAATTTTTCATTTAATTGTTGGCACGACAATACAAACAATATTCCATACAACAACAGTCTTATTTGGGCAAACAAGTCCTTTGTTAAGGGCCTTTGTATGTTGAACTAAACAGCCCGAAAATAATTAATCCCCAAAAGTCTCTCTTAACAAATAATTAGCTTTTATGTTCCTTTGGCAGATTTTTCAAGGGCACGGTATTTCATTTTGGATCCAAACAACGAGAGAATAAACGCAGAGAAACTTCAGAGATTGATATTGACTTGACTGAGGCTTTTATTAACAGTGTTATCAGGTAAATGCAAAAACACTTGTCATCGCTGTTTGAACAAACACACACAGCAAACCCTTTTTTATATCCATTTTACAGCTCCGTGGGGATTTTTATTCTGTTTTGCTATTATTTAATACGCTTGTGTGATAAGGAATAGTAAGTTTGCAGCCTTGTTCTCTACATAATTTGTACCTTCAGTCTTGTAAGAGATTTTCATGTTGTTTTTTCCACCTCTAAACATGCATCAAGAGCATTAAGTGTTTGTTTGTTTGTCTTGAAGGGTATTATACCATGACCCTCATAATTTTTACAATCCTTGTGGCCAACATTTGCAGTGACCTGAGTTTGTTTCCCAGCAGTAGTCTGGCTGACTGGATGCAGATACTGTCGTGAAACTCCTCCCTCCTTTTCCTCTTCTTCTCCCGCTGTACACTACCGTTTAGTAGATGCTCAGAACGGGAGACAACAGAAAGTGTGCTTGATACGGTTTGATACTATCCAGCACATAGTGCTGCTGCACACTACATGTGTGTAATTAACGGTGTCGTGGAACCCTTCTAATGGGTATAGTCTGCACCAAGTTTGCACTATTTTGAAAGGACACGTTGGGGCTTCTTGGGCTTTAGGTTGCCCAAGACGATTGTGATTGGTTTAAAGAAATAAAAACAGGCCAACCCAGTTTTCTTGCCAGGAATGTGTATCGCACGTAAAAAAAATAAAATACCTCCAAGAAAACAGCACCATGCTACTTGAATTAAGAAAATCTCTACGGGGAATAATTAATCATTCAAAATCAATCAAAAATGGAGGTACATGGGTTTCGCAGCTGAGTGTTGTTCACCAAGCCGAACTGGATTAGTTTTACATGAATGTTTTTACTTACTGTGTAGCTGTAGACTCTACACTAGAAAGAAAGTCAGCCTTTCTGATAATAAAAGCCTCAAGAGAGGTCCACCGGGGAAATGTGCACCGAATAGGTCGAAAGTGAATTTGCTTATCTTGCTTGGAAAGCGTTCATTTGAGTCCAGATTGGGAGCGGTCTTATCCGTGCACTGTGACAGGTTCATGATAATGTATCTGTCATTTTCTCCCTTATTTTTACTTTGGTTGTTTGTTCGGAAGAAATCTGGACACAAAGACATCACGGAAAGATCAATTGTCTCTTCAGCGCACAGCCATTTTCAGAGGTAGTGGGGAAAGGAATATGTATAGCTTTTGTTTTTTTTGCTTTTATTGATATAGCACTTTTGAAAAACAAAGTGACAAAGTGCTTCATAACCAAGTCAAATGAACAGTGACAAAGATCAATGAAGTAAATTGGTGGTAAAACGTGTCTTTTTCATAGGTTTGAGACAAACAGACAATAATAACAGTTAAGCCAAGTATGGATGAAATGAATGAAAGCTTAGAGAGATTAGAGCTTTCACTCTTACCTGAAGTAAGAAAATCATTTCATAGAATTCAAGAAAAGCTTAAGAAAATGATCAACTGTCAGGAATTAGACTGCATCAACACACGCAAGTCTGAACTGTTGCATAAAATGGTAGACATGTGCTGATTTTATATTGAAAAGTGTATTTAGTAAATCCCTGGTTTTGAATGTTTGTATTTTTGCAAATAATACAAATGCAATAAAATAGTTGTTGAAGAAATAGGATGGCATGGCTGTGGTTCCGCCCCAAGGTGAGAACAGAGGGCGGCACTCTGGAGCAATCTGATCCAAGCTGTGCAGTAAAGGGATTAAAAAGATCCATTGATTCTCCCCCTCCTCCTGTTCACTCATCATGCTGCAGAAATCCATCAAGTATGTGTGTGAACGTCCACTGTGACAGGCAGCTCCTCCACCCACTATCCTTTAAATAACTGTTGTGTGTCAGTCATTTGGAGTATTGGCTAAATACATGTTTGTGGGCAGTTGAAAGAAGGTAACTATGGCACCCGTCATACTGGGATTATTACAGATGTGTATCAGGCAGAAATGTTGCATGATCTTTAAGATATAGCTTTCATACCACATGTTCTTGTGAAACACTCAAATAAATCCAAATCATATTTGTCCGATGCAATTTTGACATTGGATTACGTAATCTTAGCAATTACTGAATTGTGTCAAAGTGAGACACTGGAAGCAAAAACATTGCTTTTTCAAGCACTGGTCCCTTGAATTAAAAAAATGCTGTAAACTAAGAATGCTTTCAAAAACACAAGTCGTAAATCGTTTATTTTCATAAATTCACACATGCAGTGAATGAACAGTGGATAAATCTAAATCCATCAGCTCAGAAATGGCAGAAACCAGTGGGACTCAAGTAGATCCAATACTGTTACTCAGCATTGAGGATACCATTAATCCTGACCAAATCTTCAACTCCATTTGCAGAAACTTGAAAGAACCTCCGCCATGCTTCACTGTTGCCTGCAGACACTCATTTTTGTGCCGCTCTCCAGCCCTTCGGCCAACAACTGCCTTCTGCTGCAGTGAAATATTTCTAATTTTGACTCATAAATCCAGAGCAATATAGCGATTATTGCAAATATCTTGTGTCGTGATATTATCGTTATCGAGGGCCACATTTGTCCAAGTATGGTACCATGAGTTACTTGTATTGTCCCAACCCTATTAACCTGCAGTAACTCGCCTTAGAGCAACATATTTTCTGTGTGATCTTCACTCAGTCCCCTCCAAGACGTTTTTTTTTTTTTTTTTTATAATGAAGAAGAAGCTGGACATTTAGAGCAGGGATCCAAAATAAATGTGTAATGGAGTGCGAAGCAGAAATGTCTTCTGACAGTGATTGCTTGCTTGGCTCCTCGGACATCCTTAAGTAGTTCTAAATGCAGGTTGTTGGAGGGAGTTATGGATTGGTGGTTTGTTTGGGAGATTGGTGAGAGGCAATTTTAAGTCATTGCATTTGACGGCCGACAGTACTGATATGGTCCTGTTTGAGCTATGAGATTAAAGGGGAAAAAAGTGGTTAACTGCGTATTTAAGGCTATACTGAAGCTCTTTAACCGTGGCAAAATGGGACGTAGGAGAGTTAACAGATTAACAAGAAAGGAGTTACAAAATGAGTTAATTTCCGAGCAGAATAAATTACAGCTGCCACAATCATTGGATTACTTGCTAAATACAGCGTTGGGGGGGCGCCCTTAGCTCAGTTGGTAGGGCGTCCCCCCATGGGCCTCGGCCAGCAGCGGACCCGGGTTCGATTCCAGCCCGCGGTCGTACTCTGCATGTCATTCCCTCTCTGCCCCATTTAAACTTTGTCTCTACACTAACAATAAAGCATAAAAATGCCCAAAAAATATCTAAAAAAAAAAAAAAAACAGCGTTGGTCTAAATATAGAAACTCCTGTGTGGGGAACTGTACTATGTTGTTTTGAGGTCTAGAAATTTCAAGTCTTCATGCTTTTGAGTGAGTTTGTTGCATTATGGGTTTTGTAAGCTAACCGCTTACTCTGCAAATGTTAACAAATAACTCTTCCCTGAAACTGCAGAGTGCACCTTTAACAAGGCTGTTTCATTTTGACTTTTACAAGAGAAAAAAGGCCTTGAGGAAGTGCAACTTCTGAACTCTGACAGGTGAATTTACAAAGTGACAACGCTGACCTTTGAGGACTTGCAGAGCTAAAAATTGAGAACGCTGTTATATTAGCTGTTTGCAAACATACACCCTGTGTTCCAAATCGCATACTCTTTCTTTTCGTATATACATACTAAAGCTGACCATAAAAATAATCTAGTTAGCATGCAGTATAGGTACACAATCGGGACATACTTTTGCTTATTTATTTCATCATAACATTGTGCCTTGATCTTCCCTTTTGCTTATATATCCGACTCATCGCTGGTTGTTTTCATACGGCGGCTCCATCGGCCAAATGGCATGCTGATTTCAACACGAAAAATCTTGACCGGATGTAGTAGGCAATTGGGAATTTTTCAGCATTCTAAATCTTACCACAAACTACTAAACTGCAGAAAGTATGAGGATTGGAACACAGAGACTATGTGGTTTTCACAAGAGGGATAGCGACATGATTTCACAAATCCTTAGCGTGCTTACTGAGCTCTTGTAGCTGTTTGAGTTGAAGCACTTCCTCCTCCGCCCCCTGCTCTCCTGAGCTGAAGTGCAGGGCCGAGCCTTCCAGTGTGAACCAGCCCGTCCTCCAGTGGTACAGGTCATGGCCTTCTTTATAGAACAGCCGGCCAATCACATCGCTGTCCCTCTGCACCGGAGCCTCCACTCCGGACGTGACGAAGCACTGCCATATACCGTGCACACAAAACAAACAAAGTGAAAGAAATGTGTTTGTGATTAAAACCCATGTAAAACCCAAATCCACAAAATCCTCGACATGATCCCAAAACGTTTGTTTTTTTCTCAATACTCCGATACCAAAAATCTCAACTTTTAAAGCACTTACATCAACTAAACTTTTACCATTCTTAGCACTATTCTGATGGTTATTGACGAAGGATTTGTTCATGTGTCATTAATGGTCTAATTTATGGTACTTTTTGTTTTTAAAAACATGCTGAAATTGCATTGTTATCAATGTCATGTCAAATTGTAAATGTAATTTAGGGAGTTAGGTGCATGATAGTAAGCATTTGAAAAGACAAAATAGTAAATCCAAATTAAAAGATATTGGCCGCGTTTCCCAGATTCGATCGTTCTTTGGGACCAAAGAACGCGTAAGATGAAGCGAAATAAGCTCTTTAGTGGGAGCTGTCCACCGCAGTGGTGCTGACACTGAATAAATCAATGCCAGGCGAATCGATCACCCACCTCGTTATCAGCGCATAAGTCACACACAGCACCCCGTGGTCTCCCCCACACAGGTGGAATTAGGCTACGCATGTATCGTGTGTGTGTGTGTGTAGGTGCGGGTGTGTGTGTGTGTGGCAACAAGTGTATCCAAGTAGTAATCAAACCCATTAGCGCATATATACCCCCGTGGATATAGGCACACACATGTGAGAGTGGAAGAAAGCGGCAGCAAAAGAAACAAGCGGGCACCGTCGTTTACCGCGGAGGAGATGGGCGTCTTAGTGGACGAGGTCTGGCAGCACCGGGGAGTTTTATTCGGGGGAACAAGGGGCAAAAAGAACATCACGGTGAAGAACCGTGTTAGGCAGGCCATAGCCGAAAATATGTCCCCCTCCAGCCCATGTGGCCTGCGTGACTGGCGTGCTGTGAGGAAGAAGTGGCAGGAGTTCCAGAACCAAACAAAAAGGAAGAGTGCGAAGGTTTCACTAATCAATCTCCCTTCGTTGCAGGTGATGCAGACGCCCAGTAAAGACAGCGCGGAGTAACCCCTCCCCCATATGGTTTCAATAAACTACTTTGGTTTCCTTTTCAACCATGTATTGTGTGGATAATTTTGCATTGAAATGAGGGTGTCAAACCTATCAACAAAAAGTCCCAGGCAATTTGTAATTTATCTAAGCGTAGGTTAATGACGTGTGCGTATTGTGCGCCCTTTCAACAGCATTCCAGTGCCAGACTTTCAGGTAAAGCACCCGCACTGCAGCAATAATCATAGTGTGCAGGACGTTACATGTAGCCTACATCTGCTGGTTCTGTTTATTTATTTCAGCCTGCAGGCCTGAGAGTTGATATGGGTGGTGTGGTGGTTGTGGGTTTATGGTTTAGTGATCAGTGCTTGCTTGGTGACTGGTGGTGAAAACGTAGGGGCTGGGGGTTGTTGGACCTCAGAAGAGGTTGATATGTTCCTAAAAATGCAGCGCAGCCAGGGGCTGCATCTCCGGGCTGAAGGCAAAATTGCAGCGGGTTGCTCTGGATGTGTGGAGACACCAGAGTGATCAGCCGTTGGATCTCCGCACGGGGCAGCCGGTACTTTGCCTGGACGGCCCGGTCTGATAGCACGTCCAGTGGGGAGAAGTGCCGACGCACGTATGCATTTATGTAAACCGTCTGGCTTCGCGCACGGTGAGGCTGTTGGTTCGCAGCGAGAAGGTGTTGTATTGCAGCCATGGTTTCTCCACGACGCGCGGACTTTGGCAACGCCTTTATAGCAGGTAGAGCTGCTCTGGATGAGGTTCAGCTGAGTTCAATTAAATCTGTTCTTTGATATCTGTGAAATGCCACAGGGTTGTTGATGTTTTTTTTTATATGTGCAGTAGTACTATAAACTCACATGTGTGTGGAAAATGTAAACGTCTAATTCATTAAAACACTTTTTTTTTCTCTACTATTAGTCTATGTTTATTGCGCCAGGTCCGCATTGAGCATTGTTTTATTATTTCGAAAAGTGGAGGAAATAAATTTCCCTGACGCGGCATGATCACTGACGATTTGGCCGCTAAGAAGGTTGTAAGAGTGGGTCAGCTCCATCTTACAGTTCCGTCTTAGTGAAAGAGCTACTTTCGCTAAGAACGAATCTGGGAAATGCATTCTTCTTTCACAGCGTTCTTAAGAGCGCTCCAAAGAAGTACTTAGCCCAAAGAGGCTCTTAACGAATCTGGGAAACGCGGCCATTGTCATTTAAGTTTGACAGAATTTTACAGAAATTCGGTTTAGATGAAGCAGGGCTATGCTCTGGTTTGTTTTTTGACACAATGAGTATTTTGAAAACCAATCATGGCAGTTCTATAAAAACCATGGATGTTGGCATGGAGACCGCTTGGTACGCCACGCCCACAGAGCCCTGTCTAATGGTCCAGTAAAAAAAATTATGAACACTAATTTTAAATCAAATTTCTGTTAAAAGCTTATTGAGACACCCAAATTTTTTGATGTTTACTATTTGAGAGCAGGTTTCCAGAGGCTTAAAAGGAATCTTCTAGTAGGGATAAAAAAAAAAAACCTTTGCTCAGATTGTGTTCCCCTGGTGAATTATTTTCCAAGCACACATCGAGGAAAAATATGTGCTTGGTCCGCTGTTCTGCGAGTCAAATTGAAATACGGAGGTGTTGAAGGCCTGTGCTACAGATGGGAGAGAACATATGGACTGATGCTGCCCATACCTCCCACTATCTAAGACTGGGATTGTGTGGGATTAAAGAGATAAAGAAAGGAGAAAGGGGACTTGTTTATGTAGGGTGTTATTACCTGATGCTGTCAGTGTGTGTGTGTGTGTGGGGGGGAGAGATAGTAAGACAACTTGTCTTATTGGAAGCAGCAGCATGGGGCATTCAGGACAATGTGTACAACCGTTTGTGTTGCAGAGAAGCGGAGCCGATGACAAAAAAGAGCAGTGGAGCGAAGTGCTGTGGTTCTGCGGCAAATCACTTTTTTTGTCAAATCGGTGAATATCTCCTCTCAATCTCAAGCTTCCTGTCCGTACTGTGTGTTGAAAAAAAAATCCTAGGCTCTATAAACTGGTGTGAAACCAAAGGGAATGGAAACAAAGGCGGCCCACCGTTAATTTACAGAGCCTAGGCTGTTTATTGTCATACACACATTATCGACAAGTAGCAGATTGTGACGAAACACTCACTGATTTGACAAAGTGGGTGAGAGGTGATGAATAGAAGTGTGTGTGTCACCTTTGTCAGCGCGTGGATCCAGTCGCGTTGCGTTTCCTGGGTTTCAGCTCCGACAGTCAGCACTCTCTCTGTCTGCAGGTACAGCTCCACCGTCAACACAGCCCTGCATCACACACACAGTTCACAGTAACTTATTAAAGGAGAAGTAAGTGATATATTTATTTTAAGCTAACTTCCTGTCAGTGACTGCAGTTAGCAGTCCCCTCACTCGTCCCTACGTCACCACCACATGAACACACAGTGAGCCGTGAGTCATCGTTCATGGGCACAGAGACCCGCGTCTTTATAGCGCTCTGTCTCCTGATTGGATAAAACCAGCGGGATACTCAAAATTTTAACTGGCAATTACCGCAAAGCTGAATGACTGGGAGACCTGTGTTATGAACTGTGCATACTGTTAAAGTGATTGCTGTATGATTATAGAGAGGTGTTACACTTATATTAACAAAAAAAAATTAAGTTACTTCTCCTTTAAAACATTCAAACACATACAGTACAGGAATTTTTTTTTTCAAAATGCCAAGTATAACCATAGTCTAATGTGCTCTCTGAGCTTTTGGGGGTCAAGTGCCTTGCTCAAGGGCACCTCGAGGTAAGTATAAACAAGTGGGTAATTGGTGCTCTTTCACTCTCCCAGCCACTTTTCTGACCTTCAGGTACTGCGCATTTGCATAAAACATAATTTATGAATCTAATGAAAATAATATGCACACACACAAACACACACACACACACACACACCATTTTTATACATTCCAAACATTAAAAAGGATAATTGTACTGTAGCTGTAGACATGGACAACTTCAACAATAATTGGATTAATTGGATCATTTTAAACTCATTACCAGCGGACTGTGTTCTGCACACAATTAAAAATATTAGATTTTTGCATAACATCTGGTCCGGTGTGGCGGCATCTGATGGTTTTTATTGTGATATATTATTTTTAGAGTGTTAAATAACTGGTTTGCTACTTGGTAATCTAGACACGTGTCCTTTATAAATGTTTCAGCTAAATTTGATGTTCAATACACATTTTTGAAACACATTCTATATATATTATATATATATATGTTTTATGCTTACTAAATGTCTGTCTATTTACGTGAAGATGCTCTTCTTTATAGATATACAGAAGCTCTGCTTACGGCGTGCTATCATCAGATGTAGTTCAGATATTCAGATGTTTTCCTTGAACCTAGAGTCGAAAATATGCCGTTGTGTCAGTCACTCACTCAGTAAGTCAAAGTCATCCTCCTGGCTATGTATATACACGCCAAAAACTTAATCCTTAAAAAAATTCAAATAAACAAATAAAAGGAGCCTGCATGCACCCACACTCATTCATCCAAATACGTTGTTGTCGGAAGCAAAAAGGAAGCTAATAATCTTTGTTGGTCTTTCTCCGCTTGTCGTCTCTCTCCCCCTACCAATGTCTCTTTCTCTCTGCCTCTCCCTCTGTGAAGGTTCAAAGGTTAGAAGATCAGTTCCTTAATGGTTGGAACACACACACTGCCTCTTCCAGTGGAGGCTGTAAATGCTACAGCGATGGCTGCTTAAGGTGCTGTGTCACTGGGGTTCACAGCAGCACCGAGTCGCTCTCTTTCTGCTCACCGTCAGGGGAACAGGCGAGACATGGGTGTTTGTGTGACCTGCCCACACTGAACCCACACCACACACCACACACATACACAGACATGCAGACCACACACACACAACAACACACACACACCCCCTCCTCCTTGCAGGTGTGCAGACGCTTGTTAGAGATTTGTCCCTCAGGGAGAGGAAGGGAGTTGTGTGGAGGGGTTATGGCAATGAAAAAACAAGAGGGATAAGAGATGAAGGCTGCATTATGAGCATCCAGAGGGTGTGTGTGTGTGTGTGTGTGTGTGTGTGTGTGTGTGTGTGTGTGTGTGTTTGTGTGTGTTGGTGTTGTTGTGTTGATGTATGTATTTGTGCTGATACAGTATTTGGTGTCTTCATTCTGTAATTTTCGTATATCTAATTGTTTCAGTAATTTCCTCTTTGTTATTTTCTTCCTGATTTCATCATTTTTCTTCTATCTCCAATAGTTTTCTTACAAAGCCTCGTGGACGGGTGTTGATGACTAGCATGTATGCTAAACTGCTTAAACAAAGCACCTGGTTTGTCCAATGTAATTGTGATGTCAATGTCAAATAAAATCCTTAAACATTATGGTATAGTGGATCTATAATAAAATATAATAATAATTGAATCAAAATGTCTTGTTATGTTTTTCGCTATTTCCGTGAGAATTGGTTGCTTGTTGAAGTCAGCTTTCGTTTCTTCTATTTTTCATCATTGTGGTTTCAACAGTAATAGATTGATAGGATTAGTATACAAGCAGTTATTACCAGGCAAGCAATTGCTGCTGTCTGATCTTTGTCCGAAACCCTGCATGCGCACAAATGGTGCACAAACAAACTATAACAATAATAAACGTCTTTCTTTGTTTGCTGTTAAAGGTAATTTATGATTATCAGAGGAAAAATGAGGATGTTTTAAAGATATTTAAAAGTTACCGTAGCTGGTTTAAGGCCTTTGTGTGCCTATTTTCCCAGCCATCATAACCCTAGCCCTAGCACAGCCAGAGGTTAACCCTCGCAAAAGTCTTTCAAAGCTCTAGTGCTTTTTCTCAGTGCATGAGAGAAAAAAACAGCGAGAAAGAGAGTAAAGTGTTGCAAAAGCGCAGCCAAAGAGATGAAACGAGGACAACCAGAAATGAGCAGGAATGGTGGTTTGGAGGGTTGAATTTGAAGGTCACAAAGACATAGAAAAAGTCGTTATAAATAAATAAAAGGAAGACATTAGAAAAACCTCAACTTATCACAAGCCAACATACTCCCTTTGCATTCATTCCTGTGGGTTTGTAATATTAATACAACTTTTAGCAGATGCATGTGGCGCTCTATAATTTGCTATGTCCTCTGCCACGGTGGAAAATTACCCAAACGCTGTGTTTTAATAGAAGCGACACCTACGGGCTCCTGTAGCGCGGCGATAGGCGAGTGTATCATCTGCATACACGTTAATATTCATGAGCGCTAAGACAGTCAAGAGGTGAGGGCGTCCCCGCTCTTACCGCACACAGGCAGGCTGGGAATGCAGAGGGAGAGGCAGAAGTGAGAGCCGACTTTAAGCTAGTGAAAGGTAACAGCCATTATGTTGCGTTAGCCACAGAGATATAATAGCCTTTTTTTCTGGGGGCGAAGCCGTGATCTGTAACTGGATTGTTATCTGCACTATGCAAAAAAATTGGCACGTGTCACTGTTGCTTTGCAGACACAATGTTATCATTGTAACTCGTCATTGTATGTCTTTGTATGTGTGTCCAGCTCATTATACTGTATAAAAAGGTCACAGTTTTAGCAGGCCAGATGTGTTTTTCTAATGGCTGCATAAAATACCATTTACAAAAAAAAAAAAAAAAAAAAGTAGCGTTCCCTCTTCACAACATCTGCTGCCGTCATTAAGGACCCGGCTTATGCTTTAATCATAAGCCATTATCGGAATCCTCGGTCGGAGGAACTGAAGCACACACACACACATGAACACACAGACAGAAGTGTGAAACCAATGGGTGCAGGGAGAGGGTGAGCGAGAGAGGATCGAGACATCTGTTTCTTTTGTGTGAGTTTGTAACACGTTTCAGAAGAGATAAAGAAAAGTTTGTTGTCAGAGCAACTGTTTTTTTTTTCCTTTTCAGGACTGTGTGTGTGTGTGTGTGTGTGTGTGTGTGTGTGTGTTGTGTGTGTGTGTGTGTGTGTGTGTGTGTGTGTGTGTGGTGCGTGTGTGCGTGTGTGTGTTGGTGGGGTAAATGGAGTTGAGTGAGGGCAGTTAAACCTTCACCTGCGCCAAAGTAAACAGCAAATATACAGCGCTCATAAAGCCTTGATGGCTTCTGTTCAACTGAATAATGCTCAAGTTAAGATTATGCTAATGTTACATATGAAGAGAGACAGAATCTATGCAGAAGACTTGGTTTATTGTGTGTGTGTGTGTGTGTGTGTGTGTGTTATCTTTTAATAAATGTATACATAATACAAGTGCAGTAAACAGTAATTTAGACAGATAAAGGAAAATAAATTATTTAGAATGTGTTTTTGTGTGTATGGCATGCATGTCCTTAAAGAAGGATGAGCAATCACATATAAATTATGATTTAGTACAGGTGATGTAAATGAAGCAGGTCGTGTTCGAAACTGGTTTATTGTGTGTGTGTGTGTGTGTGTGTGTGTGTGAGAGAGAATGATTGTAAATTATAGCCCTATAACCAGGCCGAACTGCTCTAATGTTTGAGTTATGTGCAAATTACCACTGAGCGTGCAGGGTTTCAATTAATTGTAACCTTAATAGATCAGATGCTTAACTTTTAGGTGAAACAAAACCCCTTTAAAAAAATCAGCATTTTAATGATACAAAGTTTTTTTTGTTAACTAGACAAAAGCAATATGTATGTTTGAGTGAATGTGAGTGTGGGTGTGTGCTCATACCCAGCACCAGTCATGGTTTCTGTGTTGCTAACAGCCAAGCTAACGGTCTCAGTGACGTCCACCCTGCCTATGGCCGAAGGGCTTCGCTCATTCTCATAGTAGCTCAGGAATCCTCCCTCCAGTGTGCACCAACGCCGGGCCATGTCTGAAAAAACACACACACACACACACACACACACACACACAATCTTGTTAAGATATACATGTACAAAACTTAAACATGTTGTTTATTTTGTTTGAGAACAGTGTCTACTTTGATGTGACATGCCCTTGAATCGTAGACTTTTTTATATGACATGCAGGGTGGGGGATTCTGCAGAATGTTTGTTGAAAAAAAATCACTTTTTGTCAAAATCAGTAAATATCTCCTCAAGATTAGATATCTGTCTGTACTGTGAGTGCGCTGGAAAAATATCTGGTGTAAATAAAGAGCTTAGTCTCAAAGGGAATGCCAGTTTACAGAGCTTAGGCTGTGTGGTACCACCATATATGCATGCTATACAAGAAGCAGATTTTTAGGAGATATTCACTGATTTGACAAAAAGTGAAACTATGTCACTTTTATAAAAAGGGACACGATTGGCCAGACTACCGTACAGCATGTACCTAATGTTGGCTTGAATTATTTACCATTAGCCACCAACGGCTACATATAGCAGCAAAACCCCATAACATGCTTTAGACTTTTAAATATACAAAAAAAAGATCGAAATAGTATTGCTTTATGCACCGTGTAGATACATTTCGGTGTGTGTACAGAAAGTAGCAGGCGAGACTGTGCAATATTGGGTACACACATTTTGTAAAGTGATCCGATTGTTTTCTTCAAATTGGAATTAAGACAACTTCTGGCTCTTTTCCTAATGCGCCCAGAACCATCCAATATGTCTGGTGCCTCTCTTTGAGTACTGCTGTAGAGCCCACTGCATTTGCATACTGATACAATTTAACAAATTGTCTATTGTTTGTCGAGTCAGAAAAGGAAATTAATTAGAAGCTGCAATGTTAGTGATTGGTTTGTGAAACAATTAGCGGCACTCCAACCCTATTAAACACAGCTAATGACTCCGTACAAGCTAGAGAAAGTACCGGCGAGAAATCGTTTAAAAAGTTGGGAGATAAGACACTCCATTACATCTCCATACATCCATCCGACTGTGAAAGCTGAATGCAGAGTATCATGGGCCTCCACTTTTTGTTCTTCTTAAGGGAGCAGTTAACTCAAACTTTGTATCTATCATAAGACAAACCAAGCGGATGTAACCAGATCACAACACTTTGATTTCAAACCATCATCGGAATCAACATCAAAGATGCAATGCTATAGAAAGGAATGAACGAAAGGCAATGCATAGAAAAACATATTGAAAAAGTTGTAACATTATTATTGTATTATTGTGAGGAGAAAGTCCCCCTTGTTTCAGTTAAAGGAAATATAATCCATACTACTGTATACTGTATGCAAGGGCGTACATGCAGAATTAAAAGAGTCAAGCGATGAACAATCAATCAACAAACATGATCTCGGTGGAAAAGCAGCAAAGCACACACACAACATTGTCTTTCATGATTGTCTGACATTTACATAGCCAATGAGCATGAAGTTCATGGAAACATACCTAATTTTGGATTGTTCAATGTCAACATGCCATCTGCTTATTTGTTCCGCAACACACACACACACACACACACACACACACACACAACACACACACACACACACACACACACACACACACACACACACACACACACACACACACATACACCACACACACACACACATACACTCACACACACACACATCCCCCTCCGCACCCCCGTCGCTCGCAACTCCAAAGTTTCCACTGTATTCATCTCATGAATATGCTAATTGTGCATTCCATTGCCAACTGTGTGTGATGTTTGTGAAAGAACAGATATAGTTCCAATAAAAAAAAGGAAGTGTCTACAACTGGTTGTAAAAAGAAAGTAAAAATACATGTGATAAGCATAAGTATAAGAAAGGAGGATACCATATTTGCTCTATTCACCCCTGCACTGCCTCTCTGCATGGCTCTCTCACTTTTTATTTGTCTTTTCCGACTCAAAAACATTTTGCAAACAGCTATAGGGCTGCAAACCGACTGATATCATGTTGCTTACTGTGGCATTTAAAAAATACATACTGTTCTTCTGACCCCACTTTGGTCAAAAATCAGGCAGTGTGTTGTGTGTGTGTGTGTGTGTGTGTGTGTGTGTGTGTGTGTGTGTGTGTGTGTGTGTGTGTGTGTGTGTGTGTGTGTGTGTGCGTGTGTGTGTGTGTGTGTGCGATACAGAGAGTGACTGACTCTGGTATTTACCAATCCAATCTATCTGACAGGACGCACTGTTGTCTTGGCAACGTGGAAAAGATTGTAATACACTTTGCAGCCGTTTCAAATTGTCCCGGATTGCTAAGGTTTTTTTGCAGAAAATGTCACGTCCATCATTTCCACCCTGGAAAGTATAGGCAAGTTGTTGTTTTTGTACTTTATTTCCTGTCGTACAGCTTGCCTTCCTTCCCACAAACTATAATAGAACTATGAAACGGTTCCATTTGTACCGTATGAAACCCTCACACAATCATCTTCTAAACAAGCACACTTGTTTTTTTTTACGAACTCAAATCAATTGCTTTCTCTAAGCTGCTAGAAAAGCTTTAATGCCATCGATTATCTACACATTTTGCTTTATAATGTTTCCTGTGATCGTCGAAGTCTTTAGGGAGTTATTACGGATGTTGTGTAAGAACAAATGGACCGGTAAGTACAAAACAGGTTTCATCTTGAAGACGGTTCCCACCCTGGAGCTACAAATGAAACCTGATTTTTTTTATTCTATTCCTAAACCCACATAAAATACCTAACATGTAGTGGAAATACATGGTTGGAAAAGTAGAGGGATTCATAAACGGGGGGCCAAAAGGTGCTATGACAAGTACAAATGTTTGACAAATGTAATTGCAGATACAGTAATTTATTTTGGTTTTGAATTGTGAACGAATGTAAGGGATTCAGTAGACTAACTCGAAGGCTGAGAGGATGACTGGCATTTTTTGAATGGAGGCCTGAGAGTAAAATAATGTCCAAACCCAGCAGAACGTGTCCCATGGTATGAGACAAGATATAACAGCATGTTGTTACCAATGGTGTTTCTGCCAATTCATTACTAAAAATGACTGCAGTGTTAGTGTGGAATAGCTGCAATACCTTTCACCCAGTGCAATGTAACTAGTATTCAGCTATGTTGGGTTTTGTGGCACAAGAACCTTCCTTCCTTCACCACCAGTGATTGCCTTTGGATCCCTTTCTAAGAAGATGTTCCCTTCAGGAAACTAGCTTTATCAAAAAAAAACCTGCATCATCACTGAATTGCAAGCATCCTTCTCCTTTTCTTTGTTTACGGTTCTGTCTGCATTTCCTTAGCGGATAGTGGGATACCACTATAGCGTCTACAAAGCCCCAGCTAAAATGGGACATAACAATGGTGCCTGATTCACAATCAAGCAGCTGCGTCCATTGCCAGCTGTTGCTCACACACACACACACACACACAGCAGCGTGGCCCCGTAGCCCAGCCGCTCTCCACGGGAGTCCACAACCAGCCGCCAGAGACACCGCTAACGGAAGCCGATGCACGCTTACGTGCCACCAACCAGCTAAATTGGGGCCAATTAGCTTGTGCGCCTAGTCCCCCCCCTCCCCCCTCCAAAGCATTTTACCAGAGGAAATGTGGCACCAATCTATTTCTGCTGTTTTTTCTTTCTCCTCCTCCTCCTCCCCTCTCTCCACTTCAGCAATTTGTAAAAAAAAAAAATTGCTAAATGCTCCAAGATGAGCAGGTTGATTAGACTAATCATGTCATCAATGTGGCAATTAAGCCGTCGCGTTGTTCATCGACTGAATGGATTTGGGAAGTTAGAGAATAACATATTTACTCAAAAGTTTTGACTCTTGATTGTGTCTCAAGTTTGATTTTGAACGGCAGCCCTCCAGATTTTTTCTCAGTGCCCCCTAAAACTTTCCATCGACATTGCACGGAAGCACGTTTTCAGCACGCGTCGAAAAAAGCAGGCCCGTGCCCCTTTTTACCACTGACTCACAACACCACCTCTCCCCCCTCTCTCCGCCAATCTTCTGCCTATCTCACCATTGGACTAAAATATCTGCGATGAAGACATCTGCTGGACAGCTTGTCAGGGGGCCGGGGAATGGAAATCGAGAAAGTGAAGGCATCTAAACGATCTGTCTGTGCCAGAATTACATCCCACTTCATTACAGGCAGAAATGGACAGATACGGCATAAGATAAAGAATAGGAAAAAAAACACTCTATCTTTGGCCTTGTATTCCAAGCCTATACGCACCACAGCACTACTGGCTCATTTTGGCAAAGGCCTAGTAACATAAGAAAGATATTCCAAAAAGCATATTAGAACAAGACTAATAGTTTGAATGGAGCTTTGTGTGCTCCTCATACAATATAAAACAGAATCACTTTTTTTATTCAATTTGACTACCTAGCTCCAATACCAGTCATCTAACATCCTTTGACAGCTATTTTAACATAGAGAAGATATGGCTTATTGTTAAAAAAACTCAAATCATCTCTCTCTCTCTCTCTCTCTCTCTCTCCTCTCTACCTACCTACCTACCACCTCTCTTATACCTTCTCTGGCAGTTTCTGACTTGCTGTTGCGGGCAAACACACAAGAGCACAAGTTGATGAGGAAAAGACCAAACTAAATCAGGAATTAGGGGGAGCCATTTCCCTGCTGCCACTTACCATTCCACACTACTGCCTGCCTGTTCTTTCACGAGGACTCTCACAAGCAAAGAGAGGCATGCACATACACACTCTTTAATGTGAAAGTAGCAACAGTCACTCTTCAATCCTTTTAGGGAGGGAACTTCATCTACACTAGATTCAACCACGTAAACCTGACATTGAGCAGAGTTCCAACAGGACAGCTAACCCAAGTTGTTCCTGTTCAACCTTGTTTTCAGCACATACAGAACAAGGTATGTAGCTGCTAACAATGTTTCATTTCCTTATGTTGGACTGGCAAGATGGTCCCCCCATGCCACATCTGTCAAGAAGACTATAACCAAAATGTATAGGACACATGTACTGTATGGTTTAATGTTGGCTTGTCACCATCTTAGGATAGTATGTACAATCCTTCACACCCCAAGTATTAATGTTAAGTCTGTGTTTGTTTGGATTCAATTCTGAGTAAACCCTCATGGTGGAAGCATTAAATGAAAAAAAAAAAAATTATATATTGTATTAAACATTTAAAAAAAGAATTCAGTGAAATAACAAACACCTATTGGAGTTTGTCTCAACCGCAAAAACAACAACATAAAAAAAAGTCTAAGATGTCGTGGCAAGAGTGCTTTTATTAAGCCCAGAGCGCAACCTATGAATTATTAAGCAGATGGGTGTATCTATAGACCATCAAACCATTAGCCTGGGAGAGAAAGGCATCTTGGGGAACATTTGAAAATACCTCCCCCCCCCCCCATGCTCACTAAGTCCTGACAGCACTTCCTCCTCATAGAAACAAGTTGGAAGCGCATTGAGATTTCAACCCAAAAACCCTCTGAATATTTTAACAGTTGCAGCTGCAGTTAAAGCGCCATTAAAGCCACACACGCCAAACTTGTATGGCTCTCCATAATAGATGAAATAACAAGGGGTATTTATCAGGTAAAATATTAAGAGCAGTTATCTGAGGTGAGGGGGAGAATGTCTGGGAGTTGGGGCAGGATTTAAAATGGACCTGGACAAAATGCCCACCTGTAGCAGTACTCCATCTCAAGCTGTATACACTGTAGGCGGAGTAACAAACCACATATTTCCATAACACTGTTTTTTCTTTAATTAATAACAGAAAGAACAGCTATGTTTTGCAACTAATTTAACATCAGGAATCATACTGAAAAGAACAATGCTGACTTAAAGGTGCACTATGCAGTTTCAGGGGAGCGGGATTTGTTTGCATTTGTAGAGCCTGCAGTTGGTTTACAAAATATATTTTGATAGTGTCTATATAGTTTTTAGTATTTAATAATAATATCATCATACATCAAAATTAAATAATCTTAACGTACCTGGAACCAAAGGTAAGACTAAAATATGTGTGTAAACCAAACTGTGGGGCCCAGCCGCTGTAAACAACAACAGTCAAACAGTACTTTTTTCAAGTAGCTTTCTAACTGTTCGAGGGATACAATCCTCTTATGATGCAAGTTTGTTTAATCAGTTATGAGATTACACTTTAGAAAATGTTCACTTCTCTGACACACCGAAAAGCCTTTTAGCACCTTTAAAGCAGCACTTATTAATAACATTGTACATACCAATGCAAAAATATCTACTTGCAATGTAAAAAGGGTCGCTCATACTGATGAACCCCATCAGTTTTGATGTTACTCTCAAAAACCATATTTCCAAATGCAGGCAGCTGTTTTTAGCAACAAAAACAACTCTGATTGTCCAGCACCCAAAAAGCAAATGGACAGTTAACAACTAGCTGGTGCACTTAGTGACGCATATAGCAGTTTAAGAGCCAGGTATCTCTCCAAGCGAAAAAAAAAAACATGTTAAATGTCAGTGAATATTGGACACAACTCCAAAAAAAGAAATGCTAATGTTGCTCTGTGTCTTCTGGATGTGACAATAGTCAACCTTGTGCTGACACTTTCAACCTGTTTCCTTACAACCTGAACCTTGCATTTTGAATTGATATGTGACACTTTGTAGTGTGGCCTTATTTGAAGCTTAAAAGGTGCTGTAAGCGGAATGGTTTATTTTAGCTAACTTCCTGTCAGTAACTCAAAAACAGACATTGGGAAGGATGTTTACCTCCTCCGCCATTGTAGGCGCATAAACATTCACCCATCTGTCGCTCTGGCGTGCACCGGCAGTGAGACCATGAGTGAGACGGGTGCGGTTTGTAGCGTTCTCTCTTGTGATTGGATATTAATTTCAGGATCCCCCGAAAATTGTATTTGCCGATTACATGCAGAGCAGCTGATTGAGAGATCGGCTTCATGAAACGCGCACATTATGTAAGTGATCACTGTATGAATAAAGAGCGATTTAACACTTATATTAACATAAATAAATTGCTTACTTCACCTTTAAGTACATGCATGATTCTGGCTGTGCTCCTGGTTTGTACTGGAAATCAGCCAAAGGGGCAAAAAATATGAATGAAGCTTAAAATTGCATTGATGCCATATACTAACATATTATCTCCAAACAAATCTGCAATAAATAGGAATTTAAATGTGTTCACAGTGTCCATTTTGAAAGCTACATTTTAATAAATGAATCAATGTATCTTATTATATTGAGTTTACAGGTTTAAAGGTTTTGAAAAATCTCATAAGGTTAGACAATGTGGCATGCGAGCAGGGCATACAGCTCTGGAAACAATTAAGAGACCAGTCTGGAATTTTCTTCAATCTTCATCTCTACTATTACATTATGGAAATGCTCTTAATGACAATATTTTCGGGGGATATTTGGTAGAAATGTCGTCAGCAGTTAATACTATAACAACCAAAATGTTAATTTTACTCAACTAACATATGCCTATAAATAGTAAAACAAGAGACACTGATTATTTGGAGTGGTCTCATAATTTTTTTCCAGAAGTGTATGTGTGGGGTGATGGAAATGGAGATGGATGTCTTGCTCAAGAAGATGTATAGGAGATTCAGCTCATTCAAGTGGCAGGTAGCTCCAAGCTCCACCCCCCCCCCTCTCTCCATCCTACTCAATCCCCCAACCCGACCACCTCTCTCCCCAGGGGCAAACATCCAGCACCGGCTTCCCTCTCCTAATTACCCAACGGGCCCCAGAGCGTTCCAGCTGTTGGGAGAAAGAGGGGGGGGACCCACTGGCAGAGCAAAGAGGTGCAGCAGCAAGCTGAGAAGTTTTAGGTGTGAACTGGAAAGCCTGATTAAAAGTTTTCAACTGCCTTGGAAAAAAAACAAAAAGAAGAAGAAGTAGTATTGGAAGGTTTCGGAAGTAGTGCATCTCTCAGGTAGAGAAAAGGGCTGGTTGTACCAAAGTTGTCATGTCTCTCTTAGACCATCAAAGGTTGTCACGATTGATATTGTCAAATTTGCATGGAATGAAATGCAGTCATGTCACATCTACTTTTTTGGATTATCAAAGACAAGTTTTGTAGAGGCACAGATGAAATGAGGTAGAGAGGGGAATGGCTTGCAGAGAACGACCCCAGGGCTGGATTCTAACCCGGGTCTGCTGTGAAGAGGAGTAATGGCCTCCACACACATCCTACCTCTACTGCGCGTCTACTGCGCGTCTGCCTTTTTTTCACTGACCGTGTAATCAACCTAGAGCAGCCACACATCCAACCTCAGACGCACTGCTGATGCCCGTCGGAGGCGAGTCTGCAGCGACGCTAAACTTTACCTTTTCTGAGAGACACACGTCTCTCTCGGGTCTCTCTGCTTTAACTGATAGATAAATACTCTGCTGAGAGTCATATTGACTTCATACCGGCAGCTTTCGCTGTAGTTTCACCATTTCCTGGTGTGTCCCTTTCAAAAAAACTTCCAACAAGCGAAAATGTGAAAAAAAAGGCAATGGGGCACACGGATTACTGTCAAGACTCAATACTAGACTCAATATCAATCATATGCATCATAAATGACATGAATGAACCCCATTTTTAATGGGAAGTATCTATGGAAACTCTATGTAGAAAGATAGGGCTTTTAAAAGCAGCGCTGCAGCAGTTGAGACGTTGTATGTGTGTCCGAAAAAAGCGCGAGAGAGGCAGCAGTAACGGAAGGCGACGCGCCCCAGAGGTAGACGCAGGATGTGTGTGGAGGCCGTAAGCCTCATGGGGAGGGGGGCACCATGAACACACTTCTTTCTGACAAGTATTTATCCCATGCATAAACGCAATGTGAAAAGACAAGATTCATTGATCATTTTGACTGGAGCGTTTTGGTGAACACAGATTAGAAAGCCATTGGCAGTTTGACAGCTGACGGGACTTGACACTGATTGATTGATCGATCGGCGTTTAAACTGCACCAGAACCTTCTGACTAACACACAGTGTACACTAAACTGCTTTACAGATGGACTGATGGATTGATTGATGGATTGATTGATTGATTGATTGATTTATTGATTGATAGATTGATTGATTGGGGCTTGTCAGGAGGGGGTTTTGACACTGACCGTCTCTCCCTCTGCGTTGGTCCAGCGTGGTCTTGGCCGGGCCGGAGGAGGAGATGTAGAGGAATCCATCCATGAAGAGAGAGGCTTCAGACAGAGGGGCGCTCTCACTCCACTGCTCCAGGCTGGGGAAATCTACAAGAGGCAAGGCAAGGCAAGGCAAGTTTATTTATATAGCACAATTCAGACACAAGGCCACTCAAAGTGCTTTACAGGGGCAAGATTAGAATACATAAAACACATTTAAAAGCGAATAAAAGAAGCAAATAAAAAAATAAAATAAAAAAATTCAAACTCGATTTAAAAACATTTAAAAGCTAATAAAAGAAGCAAATAAAATGAAAATTGCAGGTTAAAATGGAAACAAAAAAGTCTTCAGACTCGATTTAAAAGAACTGAGAGTTGCAGCAGACCTCAAGTTCTCTGGGAGTTTGTTCCAGATTGTTGGTGCATAAAAACTAAAAGCTGCTTCTCCTCGTTTAGTCCTAACTCTAGGGACTGTAAGTAGACCTGTCCCAGACGACCTAAGGGCTCTGGACGGTTCATAACTTATCAGCATATCAGTAATGTATTTTGGCCCTAAACCATTTAGTGCTTTATAAACCAACATCAGTATTTTGAAATCAATTCTTTGAGTGAGACACAGGAGATGGAGCAAGGGCAATGGATGTCCCCCAAGGGAATTCAATGGTGGCAGTGGTGCAGCACTCTGATTCAGTGCCACTGTTTCACCTAAAACTGCAGCTTTAAAAACTTTCCAACTAAGGAACTTTTTTTTTAATGGTTTTTGGACCAGGGTAATTTAACAAACGCATAACATTAATTCCTAAACAAATGCATGTTCCTCTAACATGTACTGGCAAATATCTAAAAGACAGCAGGCGCTGGTGTGGTAAAAACACTAACGCTACAATCAACAAAGACGTTGAACGTGAAATTGCCTTGTTATCATGCACTTTAATATTTAAATGCTTATTTTAAACAGGATTTGTACCATACTTGACCCCACGTGACTCCTAGTATTCAATGAAAACCATGTTTGTAATTTGGATAATTTTAGATACACTGAAGGATGAAGCTGTACTACATGGGTTGAAAATGTGTATACGTCTTTATCTTAATACACCATTTAAAAACCCTTTGGATTAATCGTAATTTGCATTGTACAAGGCACAATACTGAAACGACTGATTTTTAATTAACTCATAAGAAACTGATGCTTTGGAAATGACACACTAGAATTCTATTTAGCTTTAAAAAAAGAAACAGTCAGCCTATGTTGCATTTAGAATTGAGCAATATGACACAATGATGTCACAACATTAATCAGACTATTCAACAATATTGGAATACCATATAAAATCATCTTGACATCAAATGCAGAAAAAAAAAAAGTTAACATCCCCACTGGTATGCGATCAAAGACAGAACTAATTTGATACTATATAATTGAAATTGCTCAGAATTATTCAATTAGAAAGAAAAATGTAGTAAAATGGTAATGCAATATCTTAATATAACCATGATAAGATTCCACTGAGAATATTTAATCAGAGGCCATTGTAGTAGAGTAAATCAAGTATGCGAGTCCCACAGGGCACTTTGTAGGAAACTGCATTATGCCTGTATTACTGCAGCAATAGCACATGTTATTATCCAGATAGCATCATGTTGAAATGTCCTGCCCCCATTATATATTATATGTCAATCATCTTCCCAACAGTACATTTAGGGTATGGATATGAATGTGGGAATATTTTCAGACCAGGATAGCACTAATCCCAGATGAATTTTTATATTGATATCAACTCTTATTCCTGTTAAATAAAATTAAGGTATAAGTATTTGTTGATGACACGTTTGGCCATTGTTGACACACTGAATCCCTACCAGCTTTGCTATTGCTGTTCTTTTTTTTATCTACATATTTATTGACTTTTTCACAGGTTTGGTACATTTCATAGATACTTTGTTTCATGATACGGAGACCCACAACTTATAGGTGTCAAGGTAGCAGTTTGTAGGTTTTTGGACTTAAAGCAATAGACACAGATGGATAAGAAAATTATAAAAAAATTAATAAAAGAATAACTCAAACTATGCTATTGCTGTCTGAGCCAGTGTTCTCGACTCCATGTGGACAGCATTTCCCTATAAGCCTCAGACGAGATTGGCAGTATTATCTATTTTTTCAACACATAGCCAAAAAAACACCATTATAATAACTGCTGTTTATTACTTTCCTCATGTGGTCAATCTTTCAAGTCATAGAGACGGTTTCTCTCAGAGCATTTGGAGGCTCAATCCTTAACGTGCTGTGTGTTTCAAAATGAGTCTATTACACGGTGTCATCTCCTCATCTTTGTTCATTTAAATGAAAAGCCTTCTCTTCCTCCCTCGCTTTCCCCTCTTTTCTTCATCGCTTTCTCTCTCCACTCAAGCCTTTCCTGCTATAGCTTTTGAGAGCTCCCCACAGTCAACCTTATCGTTCTCAAATTCAATTAGCTTGAATTCTGAGGTTCCATTTTCACTGCCGCGGCAATATATCTTACAGATTGTATCTCTGCCACCTCCAGCTCCTCTCATCAAGCCAAGGTAAAATGACTTTAATTGAAATGGCTTTTTAATTGAAGTGACATTTCCACCCCTTCACTGACCCCGCAGCAAAGCCTGGCATATATTTATGTATATATATTTATTTTTTTCATTTTCATTTCATTTAACTGACCTTCATTTGCAATGATGTGGAGTCGAACAAATGCAAAGCAAAAACACAAACAATATATACATTTCCTTTACAAGAGAAAAAAAAATCATGTTTATTTAACAACACAGCTTGGTCTGAATATGTGTGTGTAGACTGTGTCAAACTAATGCATATGAATAATCTATGAAGTAGTGGTGAAATAGTAATGCAAATGTACATCAACATACCATAAAAAGGGAGCAACATGGATGTTATACATCACAAGCACCTACATGCAAGTTGTTTTAAGCCGAATATTATTAAATGAAATGAAAGTGAAGCCCTTTCGCATTTAAGAACTTGGTTTCATTTTTCCAAGTATTATTTTTTAAACTTAAATATCTCAGAGGATATATTCCTTATCAGAGTTTTGCAGTTTATGTTTATTTTGGGGAAATGAATGTGGGCCATGTTGCCAATTCTTTCATTAATAGCGATTACTTTTATTGTCAGATATTCAAATCACTGGATTGCCCAAAAACAGGCATTTATATGTGCTATTTAACATACAATGTACTTTATTTGCAAAGCCACGTCCATTTCGAAGCAATCCAATCAAATCTGCAGGCTTGTATTTAAATATCGCTTATTAAGTCACATTATTGGAGATGAAGACACTCTAATTTATTTTTCGCTGTGATTTTAACACTCCATAGTGCTTTTATGCAACTGTTTTGACTGGAACCTTATGCTTAATTCAGTGTTAAGAGTTATAAAAACCCTTACTCTTCTTGGCTTCTACTTACTGATATATTATTACTACTTGTGAATGGATCACCAACTTGATCATTATTATAAATACTCAACCGTACATGAAAAGCAACCCATCATCAATGATCATTCCAGCTAGCAGCAAGTAGCAGTCAAAATCAACTAAATAAAAAATATATGCTATTCATTACAGTCATTTTTATGCACTGTAGCCATTTCTATAATAGTGTACTATAGTTTGGACGCGGCGGTTAGAATGCAGAGCCAATAATCAGGGACAGGGTGTGACATAAATCCCGGGTGACGTTAAGTTAGCAACATCTGTAATCCGGTCTTTGAATCTAACACAGAGAATGTGTCTTCCAATTGCAAGAGTCGTAAATACATGGAATCTGACAGAATTTAATAAGCAGACTGCAAGGGGAAAGTTGAGTCCAACACGAAAACATGCACACACACACACACAAACACACACACACACAACACACACACACACACACACACACACACACACACACACACACACACACACACACACACACACACACACACACACACACACAGGTCCAGCCACTCGGGGTTGAGAGAATGTAAATAAGCTGGTATCAGTGGTAACGAGTCTCTCTCTCTATGTGTGAGCCTTCAGAACAGTCCCTGGGGGCCTCTAAAGCTGGCCTGTGTAGAGATGAGGGCTGTGATGTGTGTGTGGGGGCGGCTGTTTGAGAAAGTCTGTGCCTTGCGCTGATTGGCCGGGGTCCCCATAGTGAAGGGAGGTGACATGACAGAGTGCTCAATTAGCCATCCGGTCGCCCACAGCAACGCTCACAAAGTGGTCGAACGACAAGCAGTGGACAGTGTGAGGGTAATCAGAGAGAGAGGCACTCACTCCTCGCAGACAGGGATACGAGCTAAGCCACACACACACACACACACACACACACACACACACGGTCAATGATAGCACAAATTGCTAACATATGCACGACAAGCGCAGATAACATACGTACAAGTCAGCTAAAGATAGGGGGAAAAGGAAGCGAAGAAGCCTGTGTTTCGTTTCCAAGTGCAAAAAAACATACACTCCTTGGGTGTATGTAATGAAGCTAATCTATTATTTATTTGAGCTATTCAGATAGGAGGACACATGGATACACAAACACTTTATAGCTGTGAGCCTTTCTTTTTCTAAATGAAAACTATCCACATATATACAGTATACGCTCCCACCGGGGGGAGAAAAAAACATCTTAATTAAATAAACTGTAAAAATCCTCAGCAGCGTATGACCTCTTGACCCTTCTAAAAGTCAAGTGTGGAGAGTGTCTCTGTTGGTTCAAACACATAAACAACGTCAACAAGCGCTGCAGAAGAAAGAAAACTGGCAGAGCTTTGCCATTCTGCTAACAACAGGGAACAGGGTGGAATGGAGACCCGAGATGAAACGGGGCCTCTGATTTAGGGTGTGTGTGTGTGTGTGTGTGTGTGTGTGTGTGTATGTATGCGTATTTGTGTGTGTGTGTGTCTGTGTGCGTGTGTGTGTGTGTTTTCATCTTTTTTTATTATCCACCCAGAAAGCCTGCTGGATAAATTTTTAATGCGTCGCGAGATTCCGAGATGCCGAGGCGTCAGGGATGCTATGGGTGTTCAACAATAAAAACTTCTCTGGCTTCACATCCGCGTGTGGTCATTTAAAAAAAATAAGTGGAACAGTGTCAACGGTGAGAGGCATTGGCATTGTTTAGCTTGGGCTTTCTCTACAGTACATTGGCCTCCTGGGTGGAGTGAAGAGAGCCGCCACGAAAGCACTATTTATTTACATGTTTACCTAGCTCTGTTTACAGATTTAGGCATTAGCTGAGCCTTTTATCCACAGATTTACAAGCCGAGAGTTGGCAGGGGGAGGGGGGTTCACTGCCTTGCTGACACAGTGCACAAAGAAAATCTCATTTGCGATCGTAAAAAAAGCCATAATTTGTATTATTCTTTAGGAGTTAAGCAGCTTACAAATAGTTTTAATGGCATACGTCTTGGTTCATAGAAAAGTATGACATTCCCAGGGAAGGATTGTCCTGCTTTTCTTCCAGTGTCTGGGAGGCATCAAAGTGTAGAACTCTACACACAGCTGCTTTAAAGCCGCTTGCTTCTATTTATTATTATTTAATAGACAACGGGTTAAATGACATTGTTTAGTGTAAAGTGTGTTGCTTACTGACAAACTCATAGAGAATGATCAGTTTCCCTCAGGTCAATGGGGCTGTTTTGCATCTTTAGGCTGCATTCTGAAAATGCTTTAAAGGTCCCATATTATGCTAAATGCACTTTTTAAATGTGTTCCAACATATCCATGCGTCCACGGTGTGCCTAGAGACTGCCAAAATATCAAAAAAAATAACAATCTCTCCTTTTCTCACTCTCCCCTTTTCTGAAACCCCCACCCCTCCCCCCAAAAACACTCCAGTCAGAATTATCCCCTTTTCTGACCTCACAAACCGTAAAGCCTGAAGCTTCCACTGTGCAGCCCACACCCCTATTTCTTATTGGTCCACGGCCCTGACAGACAGAGGGCGAGGCGTATCTGGCTTCGCTTCCGGACAGGGGGCGGGGGGAGCTCAAAGATTGTATATTTACGAGGGGACCTGCAACTCTTTTTTAAAAAATAGGCCATTGTGAGATTAGCTGAACATCAGCATAGTACAATAAATTATCTGAAAGTTTTTTTCAGCAAACAATTAAAGAAACACGTATTAGGGACCACTAAGACCATATAATATGGTGTATAATAGAACCGAAAAGTGTATAATATGGGAGCTTTAAGCTTGAAAAAGGTCCGAGTGACTAAATATATACGCTATTGCCAACTTTGCCCATTGCAACACAGTTTGGTGCTAGCTTGTGTTCCTTGACATTCTAAAGCATTTTGCAGCTTAAGAGTCATATATTTCCTTCCTTGTTTGGTGAAGGCAGGACTGAAAGGAGTCTGAATATTGGACCTACAGGGGGACAAAGAAATGTAAAATGACTGCTGAAGTTGCTACCTGTCTACTGGATGTGTAACTAAGCAACAGTTTGCCAACGCATGCAGAATGACAGCTTTCTAAGGTTGTCGTGTGTCAATGTGTTATTGTTAACTTGTTGTTGAACTGTCCTAGGTATCCTTTGAGACATTTTACTCAACAACTGGTATGTTCTGGAGATTCTCAATGCAATGACAACAGAGGAACAGTTGGGTCTGTATTCTGTATAAAAGGATCCAGTGTGTTGATTCATTTTTAGCGGGTTGGGCACCTGCAGCATTTAAGAAGCCAATGAGAAACCTGACCTTCTAGTCGGACAAGGACCAGTGGCCGCGGCACAGAAAGTGACCATTACAGAGATTGAATGTTCTTCTTGAAACTTCTGGTGTGTGTTCATAAAACTGTTCTAGTGTGGGCCAAATGGCTCCCCTGTGTATATTTAAGCCCTGGACCTGGATGTTACAGCAACACTAGCAACACCAGCAGTGCTCTATACCTGTTCAATGACTCAGCAAGGTGTGGGGAAAAGGACACATTTCACCACTAATAATGCTCATTTTGCTGTTAAGAAAATGTACAATTAGAGTTTTGGTCCGTCATCTGATACTTCCATTAAGAATGACTGGCAATTTAGTGTGGAGGCAGTGTAAAAAAAACTGAAATTCGGGGAAATGTTAAATCCCTCTGACAGTATTGTTTCCTTAACCAATACAACTGTTAATTAGCATTCAGAAACTGTTCTCTTCACATATCTCTAAGTACAGCATCCACAGTATTTGTGTACATTTGTCATAACCATCACAATGTTCAAACTAGCTAATGTCACTGGTGACTGCATGGTTAGATGTGATTTCTGCCTTAGAAGATCTTGAAAAATATTTGACTTTGGCAGTGTGGTTTCATTTATTTTTTTACAAATCTTACCTGAACTGGGCCAATGATTTGACACTGTCTGTATAGAAAATGCATGTTTTAAAACTGTTGTTTTGCATCCAAAACAAAACTTGAAAGATACAGATTTCCCATAGTTTATCTTTCATCAATGTAGCCCACGTAGCCTCTCGGGGTGTAACATATGGAAATATAATGGACATAAAGAATGCTAAAGGAACCTAAAAATATACAAGAAACCAACCCCAGTGGAGGCCTTTGGCTACAAGGTGTGGATGCATCATGGAAGCAGCCCACAGGGGTTGCTAAGATGCTAAGATACACTGCCTCAGAGAGCTGCCTTGGGCCTTTTTTTATGGAAACCGGGATGGGGATATGTAAATGTACATGCTCCAGCAGTATCCCAGGGTGCTTTGGGGCGAGCAGGTGTATGTGATTGAACCAGACCCGCAGAGGCTCACATAGCATGCAGTCAATGCTAATGAAGTGGTGATGCTCCATGGCTATAGCATTAGTGGACGTCCCAACGCTGCAAATGAGGCGCAGTGGAGGGACAGGACAGTGGAGAGGGGTTTGGGAGAAGCAGCCCCAAAGATTTGTTTTAGTACAAATATCCATGGGAAATGGACCCTGTGCCTACTCTTTCTATTTTACATACGTGCATTACAGCTGACCGTAAAAATCTCATTAGCATGCAGTATGCTATGAGTGGGACATCCTTTAACTTTATGTTTTTCATCATAAGAATGCGCCTTGATCTTGCCTGTTGCTTATATATCTGTCTCATCCCTGGTTGTTTTCATACAGAGGCTCCGTCGATGTGACATCACTTCTGGTGTGCAATGGATTGTGGGTCAGAATCGACCAAATATGCATTTCTAAAGCATACTAAATTCTGGCCACAAGAATTGGGAACATCCTAAATCTTTTTTCTACCATACTAAATAGCAGAATGTATGGGTATTGGGGACTATTTTTTCCTGTTCCTTTATTTTACAAACTGGAAACCTGATTCGCACTGTGAAGCTGCAATGTTTTCCTCACACTGAGATAGACTCACTTTCCAAATGAAGCCGTACAGAGTGAGAACTGTTCAGAGTGTCTGTCTGACGAGCGTTTACTGCAGGCTTATCCCTGTCTCCCACCAGGGGGGACAGTGGGTTTTTGGTGTAGAAGCGTGTTAGACATCATTTCATTTAAGTTTAGTTTCTGGTTTAAAGCCCCATGTGGCGGTTTGAATGAAGGCCTGCCTGAACTGCACACCTTTGGTTTTGGTGGTTTTTAAGATTAAATAAAGGGAGAAGTACTAACAGCCACCACAGGTATGCACAAACAACTGATACCTACATATCTCCTTATGTTATCTTGCATTTGGGCATTGGAAGTTCTGCTCTAAGCCAAGGCTGAGGTCTATAAAAAAAGAAAGAAAAGAAAAATGGAACTGTTTTGTCCTTGATATTGGCTGCTATGTGGCTCCTTTTATTCTTCCCTCTGTCTACGCCACGCTTTGCAGTAGGGATGGTGTCATATGGGTATTGAATTGTTCCCCTGCTTTTTTTGGCCAAACATAAAACCGCGCTCGACAACTGAACAAGTCCAAAAAGTTCTGTTTAATCAAAATGTTTCACAGTTCTTTCTCTTGCAAACTCTTGGGGGCTCCGAGCGCACACAAAAACAACACTGTAGAAGACTATTTTCACAGCTCTGTCCGATGTGACAATGGCAGTAGGAAAATGTCAAATGGGGAATTTGGACAGCGCTTTGTGTCGTGCCTATGGTTTTTCTTTTCAGCACACCACAATAGACTAGTTATTCACTGTGGTCTCCCAAATTATAATTATAGATATGTGTTTTTTTGTTTTATTATATTATTTTACAACCATCTTTTCAACCCTGCTGGAAAGGATGGCAGTGTTGTTCTGCCGTCTGGTGAGTTCAAAACACTTTGGTCACATGGGATTTAAGATCTCAGCCTCTTTATTTTTATTTTGACTGATTGCATTCTGATTGAAATAGATTTTGCAACTAGGTGCTATCAGACTTTCACTCATACAATCACTAAACCTTGTCTTTGAGACTCATGCTCTCTAGCCACTAACTCATCAGTTGTCTATTAATCGTATAAAACCTTGAAAACAGGTAAAACATATGCATTTTCCTTTTTTTTAAGTGCACTATTTTCCGAAGATAACTGATCCCTTTAGTTTTAGCAAAAACTATTGTTGTAGGTTGGGGATGCTATTATTTAGGTCAGCTGGGCAGTGTAATGGGATAGCCTAAAAATAAACTACAGTGCCCATGTTCATAATCATTTAAAATCATGTCACATAGTGCACCGATGGGGCTCATTGTTTTTTTGTTCGTTTTTTGTTAAAGTTTTTAGAAGACACTGGAGGTTGATGGTCTTGGCGACACAGATAATACTTTTTGGTAGGATTAATTTATCGTTGGTTTTAGTTCTTCTGAAAGGATATGTCACCAGAATCTTAGACCTTGTGTGTAGACTGCACGTGAACTGGGTGGATGCACAACTGCATATGCTTTGATAGTTGCATTACAAACCTCAGGTATTCAGTGTCTTAAAAATATTGTTTTCTACAACATCCATACCGGCAAATACAGTTTTAGTTAAGGTTAAGGGAAGTCAGTGGTTATAATCAATGGTAACGGAATGGTTAATATCTGGGGTGAAAGATTGTCATTTAGATTAAAAAAATAAATAACAATTAAAGCCAACATTGACATGACATTAAACATAATGTGTGTGGTGCATAATTTAATTGAAACATTTAAGTAATTCCAAGGGATACTGGGGGATGGTATTTGGGGATCTGGCAAAAAAAAAGGTTGCAGAGGAGTTGTATATAAAACAAGAAAGCATCATGTTAAACACTGTGGCCATTAAGTCCTAACTTGCAACGTGCTGCACTCCCGGTCTTTATCGAGGACAAAAATCTCAAGTGTAGCCAATGGACAGTGTAATCTGGTGACATTTTGGTTCTTGGCATCCTCTGTGACCTCGCTCCTGTTTGCCTGCAGCAGGTGGTCACTTTAGTCGAGACAGCCATCAGTACAGGAAGAGTCTGCTCCGCTCCATATCTGTCTGTTTGTTAATGATGACGCCTCACACAACTAATGAGCGTACACACATGACTCTGTATGCTACACATTTCAGATGGACAAAACTAAACGCCCGTCTGTGTGAGTCCTTGTATGTCCATGTGTGTGTATGTCCGTGTGTCTGTCTCTCCTAGCACACCTCCAGGTAATGGCCATCACTAGGTGACCCATGCTAGCAATTAGGAGTCCCTAACAGGCTCTCGCTTCCAACCAGTGTGCACAGATGCGCCGCATACATTATGTAAAAAAAAAAATACAGTCCCCGAGAAAAGTCTCCCCGCGGCCACCAGCCACCGGCCTTCTCTCCCTCCTTTAATCTAGTCCATTCTTAACGTGGGGACCACACAAACACACAACACAGCCGTCATGAGACACAGCACATCTGTGCCGGGGCCTCTGACGCCAGCAACATGAGGTGAGTAATACAAAGGGGAGTTGAGGGAAAGAGAGTTTTTTTTTCTCTTTCCTGGTTAAAACGGTGGCTTCAAATTTGTGGGTTTTTCTGCCTTCATTCTCTATTCATGGCACTGAAGAGAAAGAAAAAAAAAAAATCCCACTGTGCTTTATAAACATGGCGGCACAGCGGTGAGGGTGAGTTTTAAACATGCTTGTTAAAGTAGAAAGACAATGGGCTGAATAAATGTGGCGCCGACGGTTGTAAAAAGTCCAACAAGCACACCTAGCTTAAAAGGCCTCCTCACAGATATATCCAAGTGCGTCAGCTCTTGTTTGTTTTTTTTCCTGACCAGCAGAATATATGAGATATTCAGTAGCAGATCTACACTGGCCATGGAAAAGTTCTCTGTATTTGTGCTGGAAGTATTTTCCTTTGTGTTGTTAAATGAAAGAGTATGTGTAGTCACTTTGAAGAAATATATACTCACAAAAACATTGAGCAGGTGACTTTCTGAAACCATAAAATACAAGAGCATAACTAACTAGAAATGTATTTTTGTTTTCTTGTGTCTCTTCAATAATCCGCAGTAGCTCAGAGTAGAGCAGCTGATTGGCAGAATGACACAAAAATAAACGGCAGTCTGGTGGCAATGTAAAAATCTCAGTTCAACGTACCATTGAAAATATATTTAAGTTTTAGGTGTTAGCATTTTTATATGTCTGCTACAGTACAAAGCTGACTTCTGCTACAGCAACGTCTCCCCCAAAACTCTATATAGTGACTGGGCTGACCGCTATCTCCATAAAGGTAACACACTAACTATGCATAAGTACCTCATACACTTCAAAAATACTGAACTATCCCTTTAAGAGCTCAGCCATGGTCTAGTTTTGCTTACCGGAGAGTTTGTTGTGGTGCAGGAACTCCATCTGTAGCCTCTGTCCGGCGCGCTGGGCCAGCAGGTAGGGGGTGGAGAAGGCTGGCTCCCCGGTGGCACACATCACATCTGCCCCACTGAACACCAAGGCCATGGTCTGCACAACGTCAGGCAACACCACTGCCGCACACAGAGCCTGTGCACACAACAGCACAAGAGCATGCTCTGTATATTTACATTGATTTATTTAGCACCTTTTCTCAACACTGTTACAAAATGCTTAACAAATGAAAAATAGAGCAGAACCTATTTCCAGTAAGAAGACAGTCATACAGACCATTAGTAAGAACCAGGCACCAAGTACCACCGAACATTAGAATATCATGAGGGAGCAGAAATAAAATAGGTATAAAAAGTGAACAAATGAAAAGCACAGAAACAGTGAATATGAAATAAGATCAGAGATAACATAGGTAAATATTGGTAAATATAGGAAGTTATGGACTTGATCTGTCTAAAAGGAATTGGCAAGAGTATCATCATGCCTTCGCTCAGTCTACTTTGAGTCCCATGAGGTCTCAACACCAAACAGAGAATACTTCAATAATGTATGTGGATGTTATAATTATTTATTTCTCATTTTACAATATGTATGATTGGCTGATATTTAGTGCTCACAAAACTCATCCCTTGCAAGTCCACCTGTGGCTTAATGTTTTCCTGGTGGGATAAGACTAATAAAAAGACAGAATAGGAGCAGTCGCGGCTCATTGCCTTTCTAAGTAGCTTTCTACTTAATAACAGCTGGGTTAATACCATTTCAAAAAAAGATGTCACATACCCAGACAATGAGCCAGTGAAAATCCCTGGCAGGTTGATAGAGGACAAAGAGTCTATAAAGTGGCTACGGTAAAAAGCATATAAAGTTTAGAATTGAGTTGCGCCCGCTGATCTCCAAAGAGAAGTTAAAAATAAGATCAAAACCCTTTACTCTCCCTGTGGGAATAATTACATCTCTAATCCCCGTAAAAGGAACAGAGGCAAAATAAGAAGAGGACAAATGGGCCGTATTAAATATAATGAAACTAACTATTTTCAATGAAGGGAAATGTGGGAAACGAAGGCATGAATAACAATGAACGGAGCAAATAACAACAGAAGAACATACTGAGGAATAAAGACCAGGGAATGGGAGCGGATATACAAGAAAGACCTCTAAAGGGGAACTGACGAATGAGACATGCAATACAAAATATACAACACTAATTTAATAAAATCACAAGTGTAAATAAATAGGCCTTTACGGCACGACAAAGGATCAGTTTCTAGTTTGTCCTTTGGCATTTTAAAAAGAGTCATAAAATAAAATACATCCCATTATTGTGAAATATACAATTGTGTTTTATGCGTAAGAATAAACTGTGCCTTTCAAATGCTTTCAGGCAACATGACATGTGACAGAACTATATGTTAGTACAAACAAACATTGTATCACCATGAGTCACCTTCCTTGCCTGCTAAATTCACTCATCTTTTAAAGCAGAACTAGCAGACTTCATACAATTGAGTGGGCTTTTAAGGAGACATTTTACGATTTAACAGAATATTGTGGGTTAACCATTCCCTCGATATAATCCTGAATCCGAAAAAAAAGAAGAGGAAGTTCAAAGATCAAATGAAAACCCTCCAAAGTAGGCTGCAATTGGCCGAGACTCCTGCCAATCAAATACATCATCAAAAACTTGAATGTCTCCTTCATGGAAGATAATGTTTAAGAACAGCTACCAAACTTAAGAAGAAGAAAAGATACTTGATGAAGACCTTAGCGTCTTGTGGACATGTCTGACTTTATTTCTGAATATCCTTTATGCCTTTAAGTAATTTATCCAACCTGTAAATACAGCATCTGGTGTTCATTTTATAACACTGGCTTAAGCATGTCTCCATGGTGGATGGCACCTGTAAACAGCAGGTCCTGATCCACTAACATTTACTGTCTAGCCATACAGACTGGCTTTTGTCAAAATGATTCACCTGCTTCACATACAGGGCCGGCTAAGAAAAGCAAGATTGAAAAAGAAAAAGGTCTGTAGAAAATATTCCATATCTCTTTCTCTCTCTGTGTCTGTTCCTATCAGCCCAGTCAATTGATGTGACATTGAGCACGATGACCCGCGACAAAGTGGATCAACGGAGGAGTCGCTGGCAAATGGCGGGATTTCTCTTCAAAGAGCAACCTCTCCTTTCATGGGATCGGACCGAGTCAGTAAGCCAGCATCGATCGGCCACGAACAGGCAAGATCCGTCTGAGAGTGAAGCGTATTCACACACACACACATGCAGACAGAAACACACAGACATACAAACACACACACACACACACACACACACACACACACACACACACACACACACACACACACACATGCAGACAGAAACACACAGACATACAAAGAAACACACACGCACACACACCAGCAAAGAGCACACACAAACAAAGCAACTGTCGATATAACCTGCCCACCCACACACACACACACAAAAGGACCTGCACTGACATAAAGATATTGCAATGTTTCAAATGTTTTTTTTTCTTTCTATGTACACAGTTTCTGTACCCTGGAAATTCAGACTTTCAAATTTAAAGTTGCTCCGCATACTACTCTGGGCACGAACCATTGGAGCTCATGTGGGAAAATTCGGAAATACAAATCAAATCGTACTATCTGATATAGGCAGGCCTAACTGGATGACGACAGTGCTGTGCATTTCTATTAACAAAAAACATTGAGAAAGAAAAAAATGTCATAAAAGACATGATTACTTTATTCACTTACTCTCACTTTGTCTCGGTTTTAGTCACACACACACACACACACACACACACACACACACACACACACACACACACACACACACACACACACACACACACACAAGGTCAGATCATGGCAAAAATAGTCCCATGATGCTACCTGGCCTTATTTCTTTCTGTATCGTCTCCGGAAATGACCTTCCGTGTCATAGCAATTACTGCAGCCACTGGAGGGTTTCTGTGTGTGTGTGTGTGTGTGTGTGTGTGTGTTGTGTGTGTGTGTGTGTGTGTGTGCGCTGGTGTGTAATGATATAAGAAGGTCCTTTGACACCGCCACCCCCCACAGCCCTTCCTCTAGGTCATGTGGCCTGGGGAGACTCTCTGTGGAGGTCACCAGGACAACCAGCTCCTAATGGGGAACTGGGGACCCAATAACTAAAGGCATGGGGCGAAACCAACATTTTATAATGAAGCAAGCATTTAGAGATGATAGCAATGTGGTTGTATTTTTAAAGATGTAGGGGAAGGTGGGGTGATTTGTGCGTTTTGGAAGTTGCAAAACCCCTTGTTTCTAGAAAACCGTGGAAGAAATTGGAAATGTGACCACATATTTAAGAAGAGCCATCCATTTGACTCATCCTGTAAAGAAGGGAGACACAAGGAATAAGATATAAGCACATTTAAGCTAAAAAAACTGTGTTTTGCCTTTCAAAGTAAAATTTCCATGATCAAGGTTTTTTGATTATTGTGTCTGAACAATTATAGACACGTTTGAAAACATTTGACACATGTTTTAGTGCTTTGGTATGCTACACTTAGAGTCTATATAGTTAGCACAATGTCAACCCTAAATTGCTGCATCATGCCTATTATCCAAAATTCTGGGGATGGGGTGATTTGTGCGCAAGGGCCTGGGTGAGTTATAAGTAAGTAAGTAAGTAAAATGTATTTATAAAAGCACATTTATGACAGTTTGCACTGTCCAAAGTGCTGTACATAGTGCATTCAGTAGGTAAACAATGAAGGTACAATAACAATAACCAAAATAAAAGACGTAAAGCCCATACAACCACATAAACACAGATAGTAGTGCAGAGGTAAGATAGTTAATGGGGAGGAAAAGCCAGGGTGTACATATGGGTTTTGAGCCTTGATTTAAAGGCAGAAATGTAGGGGGAATCACATTTGTCAGGTGGCAGTTGGTTCCACAAGCACGGAGCAACTAGTGCAAAGTACATTTCTGAGAGTTGTGCCAGTGGCATGGCTGTATATGCTGGTCACCAAAAGAAAGTGATTGTCTACAGTAGCTCAGAAGAGAGTGACATCTCAATTCCACTTAACGACACCACTGATGAGAGTTCAGATGGCCAGAAAGATGATGATGGTGACTTTGTCATTGTGACACAATGACAAGACAACTTTTTTTCCGAAAGCTATATTTCTTAAACAGTTTATTCCAGATCCAAAGTTTTTATTTCCAGGGATGCACAACATCCTGAAATATATGTACATATTTGAGTTGGAGACATAACTGTCAAGGCCTCACTTTAAAATCACTTTGAGTAAAAAGTTGCACAAATCACCCCACCTTCCCCTATATGGTATTTCTGTTTTTTAGGAACAACCAATTATGGACCGGTTTTATTGGCTGTTTTGCTGATTCGGACAGGCTATTATGCTGGTTTTAGTGGTAAACTGGTAAACCCTTTGTTTGAAATTTGCGTCAGAAATGATTGGATATGGACCCCCCTCGCCAATGTCTCAACTGTGGTTTGGCCCTTGACTATAGGGAGCGTAGCGGTGGACAAGGGCATGAAATGAACAGACCAAATTCAGAAGCAAAAAAATAAATCTCCGTAGACCTAACGTATGCCTTGGCTGGGTTTATGTAAGAGACATATTCACGCAGTCAGGTATAAATCACTTGGCTGCTGCCGTTTTTTATCATTCTCATTTCATTAACATGAATTGACACTTTAAAGGGTAATTTACTGCATCTGTGCCGTCGAACCCCTGGGCCCATAAACCTTGTTAAAATGCCATCGCGTGATTCCTAAATTGCGTGAATGTCGATGAGGAAAATTAGCTAGTGTTATTGTCCCTGTGCCGGAGACGACTCCCACGGGGAATAGGTTTTATATAGCTCTTTTTTTATTTCTTCATATTCCACACTTGTGTTACAGTAAGTAAGTGTGACACCAAATTCAACCAACATGTCAAATGAGATTTAGGCTCAGCGTCCTTGTTTATGTTAAAAATACTTTTTTATATTTTTGTATAATGTATTCTAGGATGCATTTGATTTGATTGTCTTACGTTCAGATAAGTCGAAAACCATTTTTGTGAGTGTGTTTTTTTTCTTTTCGAGTACACATACACACCACTGTGTTGAGTCCTGGTGTGTGTGTATAATGGCTGTATGACACGCTGATCCCTATCAAATCTGTTAAGCCCATTTATAAAGGCAGACCAGACAAGAGGGACAGCAAACACAGCCGCCCACTTCCACCTTTTTCCTCTCTTACTCTGCATCTCACACGCACACGCACACGCACACGCACACACACACACACACACACACACACACACACACACACACACACACACACACACACACACACACACACACACACACACACACACACACACACACAATTCTCCACCAGGCCGAAACCCTTTTAGGCAGCTGCACTCTGTGTCTGTCACACTTCCTCTCCTTGTACAAGCCTTCAACAACCCTCCCACTATAACAGCAAATTCACAAGTTCTTAGTGAAGCAGCACACATGTTCACACGTGTGTACACACCACACACACTCCCACATACACACACACACACACACACACACACACACACATACGGCAAAAGCAAGCAAAGCCTCAATAAAACCAACCCAAGCATTTTCTGTTGTGGATTCTAATCCACTTTTCCACTTAGCCTGCTAGTATATCTTCCTTGCGCACACACACACGCGCACGCACACACACACACACACACACACACACCACACACACACACACACACACACACACACACACACACACACACACACACACACTCTCTCTCTCTTTCTCACTGTATCTTCATCCCTCTCTTTCTACTCAAGAAAACAATGCAAAGGGGCCGATCTGCGTAAATGCTGATGCAGGTGGAAACTTAGCTGTTTGAAGGCTCGGTGCTTTTAAGACCCTCTCTTTAAGTGGCAGCCAACAAAAAAAAAAACTTAACTGGCAGAGAGAGCCTTACCGTCAACCTGCTTACTCTCCAAAATCGATAACACATCCCCCTTTGGCATTTTGAGACTTATAGTGCAGTTATTCTGATGGTCAAAAGGTCAGGACAATATGGTACTTTTCATGTTCAGCGGATCTATTTAATGTAGTACGCCATGTACCCTTGGAGACATTTAACTAGTATAGGAGGAAGACAAATATAAGTAGAAACCCTTCATTAGTCCTGCTAGAGGAAATTCTATTATCCACTTAACACTGTAGCGTTGGGGATATGTTGGTGAAATTGTTCTGCTCTTTGCGTCCATCTCAGAAGAAAAATCATTTGATAACTAGAGACAGAAAAGGGGGCGCCGTTAGCTCAGTTGGTAGGGCGTCCCCCCCCCATGGGGCTCGGCCAGCAGCGGACCCGGTTCGATTCCAGCCCGCGGTCGTTCTCTGCATGTCACTCCCCTCTCTGCCCCAATTTCAACTCTGTCTCTACACTATCAATAAAGCATAGAAATGCCAAAAAAACAAATATCGATATATTGTCACCGTCCAAAAAAATACATTGATATTCATTTTAGTTCATATTGACACGCCCACACCCAAAATGAGTATGAGTATTAGTAGGGCTTTTTGAAAACACAGCCAAGGTTTGTGGGGGGAAGGCATTAGAGGTTGTACCATATATACCTGGTTGAGCTGCTCCAGGTCGTGGTAGCCCTCCAGCACCCTCCTGTACTTCCTCTCCCTGTACTTCCTGCGTATGAAGGTGGCTCGCTGCTCGGCCGAAGCCCCGATGTACAGCTCCTCCTCCACGGGAAGGTTAGCCGCCCAGAAGCTGTTAGCATTCCTGTTCCCCACCTCCAAGAAGAGCTATAAAGGGGGTTTCAAGTAAACAAGTAATTTTGAGTACATTTTTTATTTTTGTCAAATCTTTATTGATTTATAACATACAAACAACAACAATGAAGAGACAGACAGAGACAGGCCTACAAACCCCCCCCCCCACCACCCATCCCACCCACAAGACAAATAATACATTATAGTAATAATTTGACACTTTCCGCGGCATCAACTAAAATATTTAAATGATTTGGTTTTGCACCATGATGATCTTGCAATGGACTGTTCCAGGTTGAGAATGTCAAGGACAAGGATTCTCATTTTGTTAGACCTATTAGTAGGATTGGAAACATCTTGCCAAGCACCCAAGGTTCCCCGTGTATGGTTCATCTCAATATCACAATAAACACATGTTGATTACTTTTTAAAAAGGTGCGTTTTTCAGAAGAGGCCTTGTAGAAATGCAATAAAATATTCATAAGTTGCTTTTAATTTGTTGGTTTTCATTAGTGTATTATAGGAAAGGTGGTGGGGGGTTTATATCCAGTGAGAATTAGAAGAAAAGCAGTATACAGTATGTACCTCCACCAGGGCATTGCTCCAGATACTGCTGTCCAACTTCAGGCTGCGCACTTTGGAGATACTGGGGCCGAGGGAGCGGTGCTGTCCTGGTACAGAGGGAGAAACAAGGCTTTAATGTATAGTACACACGTACACAAAACATCCTTATTTCAGAAATCCAAACAACCGCTTTGGTTAAAGGTAGGGTAAGCAATTTTAGAGAATGTTTTTTTGACAAAATCCCCTTTTGTCAAATCAGTGAATATCTCCTCACGATCTCTTTCCTGTCCGTACTGTGAGAGCGCCGTAAAACAAAACTGATTTTAATATGCAGCCTAGATTCTGTAAATGGGTGTGTTTACATGCTACGGTGGGCCCACCTTTTTATTATTTTTTTAAATAAATAGTTTATTGATTTATAACATAGATAACATAAAAACAACAACAAAGACATGAGACAGACCTACTGTACATGTTACGCTGGGCCCCCATTGTTAACATTCCGTTTGCGTACATACTAGTTTACAGAGCCTGGGCTGTGTATTAACACCAGATTTTTTTTCAACGCACTTACAGTAAGGCAGATTGTCTCCGGAATCGCTTGCCCCACCTTTATTAAAGCCTACAGCTCAATTAGATGTATTCAAAAAGAACATGGCTGTCGGGCTAGTTCCTGAATAGTTTGCAATAATAAAATAAAAATCAAGATGTTTTTAATATGCACTGAAATTCCACAGCGGGCACACCAACACACAACCACATGCCGGCGGGATGGAGTAAACAATAAACAGGCAGTTACAAGACGGCGAGAGGGAGCATGACTGGAGGCTCGTTCTCTCACATGCGACACATGCTAATTGGAAATTAAAGCACAGAACGAGAGGGCCATTAATTGCTAATGAATCATGAGTAATTCATTGTGTTTGTGGGTCGGCCTGTTTATTTGGGTGAACGACAGGCTTCTGGGGTTGTTGCTTATGGCCAAAGACGGAACGTACATGCATAATGTATTTGGCAGAATACCACGCCATATGCGTAAAAATGTGATTGCTATTGCGTGTGTGTGTGTGTGGTGTGTGTTTTGTGTGTGTGTGTGTGGGAATGTGGGATGATTTTCAGGGTTTTGATTTGTGCTTTGATCTCATTACTGTCTGACTCTGCTCAAGTGGAGCAGCTGTGAAAGAGACTGTGGAGCCATGAGTTGTTCATGAAAAAAAAGGCCATCTTCTTGACACAGATCTACAAAGCACAGATACCAAGGAAGGATGCTTTCTTGATTTGTCACCGAAGATATTTAGAAGAGAAACTAAATAGGAAATCGTTTTGACAACAATTGACCTGTTTTTAAACTTTCATCTACTATAGGAAAGCGGTTGTTTTTATCAAGTCTATAGTAAATAGAAGAATTAATCATAACATTGGGGTTTGAGACGTGGCGGATTTTCTCCGTGTCTCATATAACTGGTGTAGAAGCATGAACACAAACTTTAAGCACTATGATACACTTTTGACGAACCTCTTAAAGTGGTAGTGCCTTTTAAATGTGACACCAGGACAGATTAAGTGAATGGTCTAATTGCTCCTATATGTGATTTTGAACCCGATACACCAGGCCATCTTTCAGTGTGGTGAGGCTTGGTGTGATCAATGGTGAAAACGCGACAAAAGAAAAGTCCCAGTGTTCCTGCACAACAGCTCTGAGCCCATATTCTTTTTCTACATAGGACATTGTGATACTGCTATAATACTACCACAATTGATTTTTTTACTTCAAAGTCCACATCAAATGTTTCGAATGAGCAACGATACGTAATTGTTGAAAGGAAAAGTCAACATATTTAATTCTTTAGCTTTTTGCCTCACTCGCCGGCACAAAAAAAGGTGTCAGAAACGCGTGTTGTATATATTTGATATACAAAAGAAATAGGCATCGTTCGCCCATCTAGGTTACCAAGCAAACAGGACCGTTTAGTGATGTTGTAAATTGTATCTTTTGACCTGCTCCCCTTGACTACCAGTGTTTGAGCTAAGCTAACCTGTATGAGCGACCTTTGCCCATTTCAATATCAAAAATGCACGCACAGTTACAGGAACGGTTTTTGTTGCCCTTTTCTTGAGACGGAGAGTGAGGCAAAAAGCTAAAGCCAATCTGTTAAACATGTAAAGCTGTTGGTATTATTGGGTGCAGTCAGTGCAGAACAAATCTAAAACGGTCCAATCCCAAGAGAGGAATGATCGTGGCAACAGAAATCCGGCTTGACAAATAAAAAAGGCCCCAAAGTACAAGATTCTTCCACTCATGCTAGTGAAGGAGTGAAAAATTGTTTCACTCTTGAGCGCCCGCTGTATTGCTATACTGCCACGCTCCATCCACTGAGTCACACGGCACCACAGGAGCATTCTCACTTGTGTAAGGGTAATGAAGCTGAAGTGGCCTGGTATGTGGTGAGATCTCCCCATATAAACAGCCTGGTGTGAACCTCTTTTCAGGTAGAACTAAGAAAAAAAAAGGGCACCTCATCAACAAATAATGAAGATAAATTAAAATAAATCGACGACTCTGAGAATAATAATAATAATCTCCCCCCCCCCCCCCCAATTAATAATTTCCCAACAAGACTTTCCCAAACCCCCCCCCCCCCCCTTCCTCTTATTTGTTTCCGACGAGTCATAAGGAAAATAAGGTAAAAGCAATGAGTACTGCGTTTGTGCGTTACCATGGCAACTGTTGCCAGCGAAGGGTTGTCTACATTTGCATCCTGGTGTTTAAAGGAGTTCACTGCAGTTACGTGTGTGTGTGTGTGTGTGTGTAAGGAGAGAGAGTGGACCTCCCAAGCTTTTGGAGAGAGAGAGAGAGCAAATAGAGGGAACAAGAGCAACAGTGCAGAAAAAAAAGGTAAGGTATTGGTAAAGTTAATGAGGGATGCGGGTTTGACTTAAAGGTGGGGTAAGCCATTCTGGAGAATGTTTGGTGAAAAATCACAAAATGGAATTTAAACAAAGCGTGCCCACTTTGGTTACATTCCTTTTGTTTACATACCCGTTTTACAGAGCCTAGGCTGTTTTATTAACACTTGTTTCTTATTCAGTGCACACACAGTACAGACAGGTAGCGGATTGTGAGGAGACATGAACTAGTTTGACAAAAAGTGACATGTCGCACATATAACACCAATTGCATCAAATGACTGTGTGATGTGTCAGGGAGCACTTGTAGTGAAAAACCAAGAGAAAATAATCACCTGACTCAGTTGCCCCTCTATCCAATCTGTGGTGTTTACGTCCAGCAACTTTAATGTTGCAGCTGTGTTCAGTGGTAAAACGTTATTTAAAAAAATAATAAAACCTGCCCACAACATGCTCAGCACCAAACAGCAGACAGATACAGATTTTACAGAGAGATAGTTGAAAGTGTTGAGCATTAAGCTACTGAGCAGTCTGATATGTTCCTCAGAGTTCAGTGGAAACCCAAACTGAACTAAAAGGAGAGTTAATATTGGATTGAGACTGCTTGTGTGTCCAGAAACACAACTCAAATGTAATACTTAAAAGGGCCATATGCCTGCTGGATGTGTAAATAGGAAATGCACTAACATTACAGGGTGTTAAATATGTACATTGTGTGCTTAAAGTGGCCATAAAGGGAGTTACTAACTGCAGGTTGTTACCTTAACGGTTTCTAGTTTAGCCAAGTTTACCAGATAATACAGAGGTTATTTTGAAAGTAGCTTATTATCTACTTTAATGCTCATGGTGTTACAGACACTGCTTTGGACAAATAAGGTCCCCCTTGTGACAAGGACAGCTCAGAATATGCTTCCCGTATTCACCTGTATCTTAATAACCTTATTTTTTTTTTCATTAAACATTAAAAATGATGGACTCTAAATCAATCCTTTAAGTCTACGCAAACAAAGAGGAAACATTAATAGTGTGTAGCTTCAGATCAAAGAGTGGAGGTGCAGAAGATTAAAATAAATTCTGTCTTGGCACAGAGAGAGAGAGAGAGAGAGAGAGAGAGAGAGAGAGAGAGAGAGAGAGAGAGAGAGAGAGAGAGAGCAAAGCCGACGTGGGATCATTTTCACCATTAGCCCTCTCATTACTTTTTCCCCTCTTTCTCTTGTTCAAGCTTTTTTCCTCTTTATTGTCCGTGACACTGCAGCGCTAATTAAAAGCGCGGCGCAGGCATTGGTATTCCAAACGGACGCCGCGTAGTTTAAGGAGAGCACAGTGTGTGAGGACAGCTCTTTGGTTGGCAGACCCTCTCTCTCTCTCTCTCTTCCCTTCTCTCCATACTCTCTCTCTCTCTCTCTCTCTCTCCACCCGCGTGTCGACTAAATGTAATATTAAACAGCCCTGCAAATGAAATCATTTAGGGGCTGTTTGAAAAAAGGAGGATGTTAGAAATCTGATGATTACACCAATTACACAGGGCTTTGGCAGAGGTGAGGTGAAGTATCGCATTAAAAGCGTACAAGACTGGGAGATACCTCAGGGCCAAGGGAGAAGGAGGAGTGTATAGGAGCGTGGAGGAGAAAAGGAAAAACACAAACACACACACACACACACACACACACACACACACACACACACACACACAACACACACACACATCACACCCCACACACAACAAAACTATATCCCTGTAGATCAAGCATGGCCACTGCTTCACTCTAAATCATATCTAGTGGGTCAAGAAGTAGTTTGGGATCCCCCAAGTTTTTGGCCCCCAGGCTAAGTCTTTGTTGTCATTTCATCTGAGCCACCCAGCATCGCACACATAGATTAGAGAGAGCGTCCAGGGCTAGACCCACAACTTTCATAAGTGGCTTATCACCTGAGAACTTCTTCCAAAGAGAGCCTCTAGTAGGACTGAGCACTGGGCTAGCGAGACAAACACTAAGCCACACATACAGATGATTAACTGATCGCTAACAACTCTGTTGACTCCTTCAAAACAGTACAGATAAACCTGTATGCATTTTTTTTAATTAATAATTATTTTAAATTAGAAAAAAAAAATTGCTGTGTTGCTTAAGCCTTCCTAACAGATAACATTACCACCAACAAAGATATGTATTATATGATATAATATATAAGAAATTAAAATGAAATTGGACAGTATGGTTATCGGCGATATCCAAACCCCAGATATCACAATCGGATCGTACTGAAAAAAAAGTGGATCAGTGCATACAGTTATGTGTGAAGAAGGAAGCCCAGAGCACAGGGGGATTTGTTGTGTGTGTGTGTGTGTGTGTGTGTGTGTGTGTATGTGGTGTGGTGTGTGTGTGCCTGTTGTGTGTTGTTGGTTGTGTGTGTCCGCCCTTACCTGCACACTTCTTACAGAGGACCACCCCCAGATTGACGGACACCCACTCTGGCCGCGGGGCGCGACAGTCGGCACAGCTCCCGTTGGCCTCGTTGAACCAGATCTTCTCGGCCACTTCGTAGTCGGAGAGTGTCTCCGCGATCGATTCATGCACCGCCTCAATCCACTCCTCCTTCTCCCAGTCCGAATCGGCCGTGAAGCTGCAACAATTGATTTAGATTTTTTTTATTTTTTATTTTTTGTACCCCCAATCCCCAACACAAGCCTCAACGTTATTGATTAGATTTGAGGGAAGCAATTAAACAGTGCAGGCAGGGTCACAAATATGCTGTATTTTGAGTAGGTTTTTTTTTTTGAGGGGGAGGGTTTTGGTTGTTAAATGCCTATGCCTATGTTTGGTGAAATTTATAGGGTAAATCAATCGGTCTCACCTTACACCACTGTAATCTATAAGTGCCTAAGTAAGTAATGCCAGATACTTTTTTCCGGATATCAAATTTGTATTACACTCTGGAAAGTTGAGAAATATTATTGGTAAAAAAAAAATACTAGAAACATTACACATGTACAGCCTTCACACTAGGGTTCCTACAGGAGCTTTTGCCTGTTTTGAAAGTGAGAAGAAGAAAAAAAAAAAAGCCCTGAGATTGGTAATACTGCATATTTTGTTGAAACAGGTTGCAGTTACAGACTTTAAAAGGCTTCACTCCAGTACAGTTCCAATCTAAGCACTGCCAAGGCAATTTGTCAAGTTTTTTTCTTTTGAACATGACATTTTAGAAATCAGGTTAGTGCAGAAAAAAAGCAAGAGTGTTAGCCAGTTAATTAGGCGCATGTGAAAACACTGACATTTTTCAGTCGCCGGCGAGGTGTTGGAGGATCTCAAACAGAGCACCAAAATCTCAACCCATCTAACACCTTTGGGCGCAGACCTGGAACGCAGACTGCGAGTGAGCCAACCTTCAACTTTGCATCAAAACCGGACGCATTTAGAATCCAGCACTAAGAATGCATGATAATTAGCACCCAGACCAAAGCAATGGGTTTTTTCTGATGAGGGGAAGACAAGAGTTACTTGGGAGGTTAAGGAAAAATGACAAAATTGTTCATATAAAGATGTGGGACCACACATACACATATAGAGACAATACCTGAACTGTATTGGCTCTCAAATTGGGCATCTAACAGGACAGCACTTCACTTGTCTCTCAATCAATCTGTGTCTCTACACTCATTAGTTTTCCAGCATGAGGAGATCTTTTTTGGGAACAGTCACAAACACACACACACACACACACACACACACACACACACACACACACACACACACCACACACACACACACCACACACACACACACACACACAGTGGTTATGGGATATGTCCATCACTGCCTAATGAGGACTTATAAAGTTACCCGGCAATAGACAGACAGCACCAGTTTTCTGATGAATGGGATGTGAGTATTTTGAAGAGGTTGCCAATTTATATGTAACAAGTGATACTGTGCGCATGTGAAGGCTAGGAGCAGTAGACGGACAGCAAGTGAGATGGACAGAGATATAAAATTGAGAGGGGGGAAGAGAGAGAGAGAGAGAGAGAGAGAGAGAGAGAGAGAGAGAGAGAGTCCCTGGCAAGACTGAGACAAACACTTGGAAAGGAGAAATGGGACCACGGTTGCCATGGAAACCGTTGTAAAGTAGAAGAAGTAGGGATGGGGGGGGTGGGGGCAGGGGGTTTGCCCGGAGCAGAAGATGCACTACGGGTCAGCCTTGCCCAAATTACCAGGCAGAGATCAATAGGTTGATTGGGTTCAGCTACTATGTGCCCACTGGTGTCTGTCCTCCCTCTAAAGAGATAACTGCTCACATCCACTGTGAAAACTACAACATAAGCTGTGTTCGAAAAAGCCACACTAACGTCCTCCCTCTACATACTCAACATGTATATACTCCATACTGTCTACTTAACAATCGATTGTGTATGAAAGGTTCTAAAGATTTTTTTTTTTAACTTCCATGTCGTTTGAAAAGACACAATGCATTGTGGGGCGGTTGAGTAGGAGAAGTATCCTATCAATCCATACACAAATCTTGCTGGAAGTAGGCACTCATCCGGGCACTTCTCGCCTACACAAACTCGCATACACAACCATACTGCGTACTCAAATTGAAGTCAAAATGAGTATGAGTAGGACGTTAGTAGGGCTTTACTGTCAGATACGGCCGCTTAAATAAAGAAATATAGGAAGTCAAGCAGAGGACAACAGGTGGTAACAGCAAATGTAAAAATAATGAATTATAGTAGAATTACATTTAAAAAATGTCCCTAATTATATAAGAAAAGACCTCTAACAATTCCTCTAAAGCGCTGCCAAGTTAACAGAAATTAAAAGTAGCGGAATAGGAGTGAAGCTACTATGTTTCAAAGCTAACAATAGTACAATGGTTGCCTTTGTTCTGATAATAAACTGAGAGTTGTAACTGATTTTTTTTCTAGCACTGTTTTTTCACACAAAGTAAGGACTTTTCAACTAATCTTGTATAGTGCTTAAATATGTCAATCAACCTCACAACCACAGGCTTCCATCCTCTCCTTCCCTGCAACACACACACTACAATCATATAGATATCATGTAATTCCATGCTGATGACGTGTAAACATGTATCTGGAAATGTACCAAAGCAAGGAATCAGTGTACTACTTTCTCCAGTGCATGATACACATAGAATACTAAGAAAGTCAGTATTTACAGTTTTTTTTGCCATTTCTGTACCGCCATTTACGAAATTCGATCATTTCAAATGAGTAACACAAGTAGATTGAAATATCACTCTTTAAAAGTCAACTCGAGGGTTTATCATTCACCCAAGGACGCAGTATCAGACCCCACTCATGACAAATGTATTTTGTATTAAGGCAATAACATTAGGAAATCCAATTTTCGACGTGCGGTAGCTTGACATTCTTTTGAAAATTCTCCACTAAAGTGAGCATTGAATCTTAAAGTTTAAAAGTTGACTCCCATGGGTGTCCTTTATCCTATTTGCTGTATAAAGCACTCATGCGCCTGCTAGCCTACATACTACGTGCAAGTGTGGAAATTCAAATCTTCTTCTTGAATGATGAATGGCCATACAGCATATTTTGCATTCATAATGTATGGCAAAATAGCCACAAACAAAGTGGTTTATACCATAAAATATAAGTTTTTTGTTGAAAATAATACCATAACTAGCCATTCCCTATAGTAATTATTGCTGAGAGAACAAAGCTATTTGATATGTAGGTAATCAATACAGCCTCTAAAATGACCTTGTTGTAAATCAACATATCACAGTAGCCTACCCTTCTAAAAACCTGGCACTCACTCAAAACCATTCAAAAAGTCTTTGTTATAGTTGATTTTGCTGTGTCAATTAAATCTTAAAAAAATGGAATTCCAATTTTGAATGCCAGTCACTGACACCTTTAAATAAATGTTTGGCTTCCACAGCTACAACCAGAAAATAAAAAAAATAAACCAGTTATTCCCATCTAACGTTGTAAGAGAAGGCACACCCATCGCTGTGGCCCAAAGTTGAGAGAGATGGATGTTAAAAAAAATGAGATGAAAACTCTTTGACTTTGCTCTCGACATGAATGGCACGTTTGAACTACAGTTGGACTGAGCCGACCTAAAGCGCCTTTCAGGAGGGCACCTGAAGGCATCAAAGACAGAGAAAGGATCAAGTGTATTCGGTGACATTGGGAAATATATATACATGTTCACAATGCCAATGTAGTCACTAGCCACAGATGCTGTGCAATCATCAGAAAGTAACTAGTGCTGAAAGATTTTGTATCTCTACCGTTAATGTTCTTGTACATACTTAAGATCCCCTCTTGATTCGAATCTAACTCAGACTGATAGAGCCAGATATTAGCCTAAGCTTTGCAGACTAGTTATTATTTCAATGATCATATGGGCATATGAGTAGAGTGTACAGGCTAACCTACCAATGCAGCACAGACATAAGAGATGGAATGCAAGTTTATTTCTTATGGCACTTTTTGATATACTACTAATAATAATAGTTCTGGGTTTTTTCCGAGTATGTTCTACCTCGACACAATGGGGATGTAAGGCAGCAGACGAACACAAAACAGACCAAACAAAGATGGATTTTCTCTGATATGCCCTTGAGCTAGCCACTTATCCACAAGCTTTCCTCTAGTAACAGTGGCTTCTGAATCTGATCAAAGTTTCTTTTTCTTTCTATTCTCCAAAGTTGAGCTTCTTTGCCCAGTTAACACCACCTCTCTCCCTCTCCGCCTCATTATCATTCTCTCCGCTCATAAAAAAAGTCAGCTATTGCGTCTGCCACAAGCCGCGTCGAAATGTTCTGTCCATTTAGCGCCGGCAAAAAAAACAATGGAAAAGCCAAAGTGAGTCTCCACAGCTTAAAGTGATTAGATGAGTTTCTCCCTAATCCCCACCTTGAGCAGGTAGGAGAAGAACGCTCTCAGGGGCTACCAATCGATTTGATCCAGGTACACACACACACCACACACACACACACACACACACACACACACACACACACACACACACACACACACGATGAAACCCATTCAGCAATCACCCTCATCAAAACAATTCTGGAGACCCCAAGCTCATTTTAATTCCAACTTTTCTTTTTTTTTTCATTCTTTTTTCCTTTTGTTTCACACAAAATGGCAATTACGTCCAGGGTATTAACGAAGGTGCCAAACTCTGGGACCGTTAAGGCGAGCTGACACAAACAGATCGATGTGGACATACAACAGACAGGTAGAGAAATGAGGGTGGAAAAGGAAAATCTTTACACCAGACAAAGGCCAAAAAAGAAAAAGGGGTGAAAAAAAAGAAAAGAAAAGAAAAGAAAAGAAAGAAGACCGTGGAACAGGCACACAACACAAACAAACGAGCTGTGCTTTGTCCAGGCAGCTGTGACGGTTGTATTGTAAATGGGCCATTACAGCACAAACAAGCAGCGCGCTCATTGATTCTACGCCCTCGGGGGACTGGAGTCACCTGAAAAGGCGTTGTGTAGCCCCTAACAGTGGCAGAGAGATACCTGCACCAAAGCTCCCGAGAGAGATTTCTTTATTTAAAAAAAAAATCAAGATCGATAGTTTGATATTCATCCAGGACCTTGTTTTTCATGTAACACGTTTATTGCCGTGACTAATAAGTCTGCAGCTTGTGTTGTTCATGAGACGGTTTGTCTAAAAGAGTTTTGGTCAAAATAAAGCAGAGCGTGACTAAAGCGCAGTTGGAAAAACACATCTGAGGATTCTCTTTGTCACATTAGAGTTGAGTATCCAAGCTTATATAAATCTTAAAAGGAAAGTGTACTCTTTGTGTTGTTAAAGGGTCCCTTCCTGAATTGAAGGTTGAATGACAGAAAGTCTATAATAGTCTACAGTATATACTAGTCTATAGGCTATATAAATACAATCAACTTGACTTGACTTCCAAGTCCATCCTTACTTTAAAGCTCTTTACAAATAAAGCAAGGTCAACATTAAATCACTCATAACCTAGTCCAGCGTAGAGAAAATCATATTTTTTGGTCGGGTTGCACATTTAATTTAGCATTTTGTGTTTATCCCCAGAGCTCATGTAAAAACTAGCACACCGTGAGCATTTTAAGGTGCTTTCAAGTGGACAAAAAAAACAAAAAAAACACAGGTTTCATTTCAATTTTTGGTTTAGTTTCAGAGCAAAAGGAACTATTGGTTTGGAAATTTAAAAAAAAATAGAAAAGCCCTTTGGTTAGGACCACATTGTAACTCATGATGTCACAAATCTTCCAAAACAAACAGGTGTTGTGTGAAAGAAGCCCCTTGGTCTCCCTGAAAAACTGCCTCTCAGTCAAGGAGTTAAATAGGCATTTACCAAAGGTGTTTTTCTCACTGAAATGGCCAGTGAAACATAGAGTTAAGACTGCAATATTAACTATCAAATAATGATACAAATAGGCCGACATTTCTTTTTTTAAGTTCTTTGTGACACCACCGTTCAGCCTCACGCTTGGTCTATTTTTCAAAAGTCATGACGACTAATAGGATTGAACCCAATGAACCAAACTGTAGGTGTGAAGGTAGTGAAGCCTTGTGACCTTCAAATCTCAATAATCATGTTCCAAATGATTAGCAAGAGCTTTCATTCCACTGTTGATCATTTGTTCTTTGTACTTGAACTTTACTGTCTTCTCATTTCCATATTGTACCGAAAACAAAAGGGGAAAAGAAGAAAAAGAAAGAAAAGTTTAAAAATATATTTCTAATGAATCCTGGTTTGAATTAATTCTCCAAGTAGAACGCTAAGAAAAAAGGTAAACAGGCCAATCTTATAGGACTAGATATGTTCTTCAGACATATATAATAGAGACTCCTAAGTACCTAAAAAGGCTTGACCTTGCCTTTTAACCTGTGAGTACGGGTACTTCAAGGTGTGATTATTGAGATTAAAATAAGGCGTAGGAAAGATGTTCAGTGCGTGTGAAGGGCATTTCCAAGACTATATTATTAGACTGAGATGAATAATGCAAGTAGATGTGTTCCAGGAAGGAATGTAAAATGGCTCTCTTGACTGTGTCTCTCCAGCAAGATGTTCAAACTAATGAAAGAGATGTAATGTCAATGTCAACCTGTTGAATGCTTCATTCTTCAAGGAGAGATTCACTTCACTTATCATTGGTCTTTTGGGTGATGAAAAAGATAGACAAATGATGTATGGCCATGTAAAAGCACACACATATATACACGCATATGCATATACACAATAGATGGTAGCAATTTGTCAAGATGTACCAGAAGCTCTTGAAGGGCGTGTTGATTTCAAAGCCTCTGCGGTCCAGGTCTCTAACATTGGCGGCAGTCAGTTCCATCTCAGCGATAGCAAGGCCCGCTTTGTAGTCCTGGGGAAAAAAAACACAAATGGAGAGGCAGAGGTCTATATTTTAAGACATAATTAATTGTCATGTTGTTTCAACACAGTCACTTTTGGCAGTTTTTTTTAAAACAATTGGCCGTTTTATGAGGGGTTAAGGTGCTGGACTATTTCTTGATTTGGTAATACAGAGAATGTTCTATACACTGCAGTCTCTCCTCTTTTACAGTAGCCCATACTTTTAGAGGGGATAACCACTGAAAAGCTCCCAATATTAAAGGTCTATCACATCAAAACCTATCTATTCACAGATAGAATTTGCTCATCGAGATAGTACCGAATAAGTGACATTTTGGGACATGGCCCACGGACTAATAGTAGCTATGAGAGTAAGCTGAGATTGAATGATGAATACGGAGGCTGGTACACAAAGTTCATCTCCACTCCACTCAACTCTACCTACTCTTCACTTTCACCGCACCTCCCATCGCGTTTTCAAATGTTTTTTATCAGTGACTGATTGATTGATCGACAGCCTAGGCCCAAGGGGAGGCAACCTGGCCCTATGCCGTGATTGGGCCAGGCTCAGCTCAGAACCAATCAAGATGAGTAATGGGTCAGTCTACCTGTTGTATTGGCCGGCAGTCCTTTTTAGCCGAACAACTTATTTTCATTATTTTTTTCGGTATCTAAAAAAAAATACCCATGATGTCAAAAGCCTAATAGATGGGTTCAGTTTGGACATGTGATTTAGATGCTCCCAATAAAACCTTTCCATATGACAGACCCAGAAGTGGGGTGATGTATGTTCCACCTGGCCTGGGAACACTTTGAGAACCACCAGGATAAGCTCAAGGAGGTCAAATGAGAAAAAAAAAGTGTTCCTGCTACCATCGCAACAGGGACATGTAAGTGGTAGGTGAAGGAAGGGCGAAAGGACAGTTTAGAAACAGATCAACTGAGCATTTGTCGCGTGTTCTCCCAAAACGGTCCTACAAATATGACTTTATTTAGTCTCTCCCATGCGGACTGTTGTGTTATTCTAGGAAATGGCACTGGACCCCCAACACCAATAACACATCCGGACAGTCATCGTCCTTTTCTCCATCGCACCGGTGACATACAAACTGAGAACTTTTGTGTGTGTGTGTGTTGTGTGTGTGTGTGTTGTGTGTGTGTGTGTGTGTGTGTGTGTGTGTGTGTGGTGTGTGTGTGTGTGTGTGTGTGTGTGTGTGTGTGTGTGTGTGTGTGTGTGTGTGTGTGTGTGTGTGTGTGTGTGTGTGTGTAACACCTGTGTGTAAAAGGCAAAAGGTGCTTCTGGGAAATGGAAACCAACCCAAGCTTTTCAGCCTGGATGTTTTCTGAGGCCCATTTCAGAAATAGGGGTTACATGCAGAGGCACAGTGTTCATAAGCTCCACCATAACTCTGCAGCGGCTCGCCCCTCCCTCCACTGCCCCCTCAACACAAGGCAGTTTAGACCATTTTCTGTAGCCTTGAGCTCAGAGCTTAGACGGAAAAACAGACGGAATGACAAAAGAAGTGTGCACACACCCACACACAAAATAGGCACAGAAAAAAAACAACACACATCGACATCACAATACAGACAAGTACACACTTTGCTTCATCACCGAGGTATATAGACGGAGCCAAGAACGTGAGTCAAAAGATGAAGGAAGAAAGAATAAAGTGAAAGGAGAGTGGGTGAGATGGGTGACAGGTCAGCTGAGCGGTTGACAGAAAGACTGTGTGTGTGTGTGTGTGTGTGTGTGTGTGTGTGTGTGTGTGTGTGTGTGTGTGTGTGTGTGTTGTGTGTGTGTGTGTGGTGTGTGTGTGTGTGTGTGTCGTGTCATAGAAAGAGCCAGAACAAAACAGGATCTGTGCCAATACTCAACTGCAAAATTACAAAACACTGCTGTTGTGCCAGCAATGGGTAAGAGTGTGTGTTTTCTGTTCTTCACTACAAGAAAAAATATTTAAACTAATTACAGCAAACAAACAGAAGATAATGAATCAACGGCCTTTTGTTAATTAGGAGCTTTTTAGCAAACCACGTTCACTGCAATGTCTCTTTTAGATTTCTGCCACTAATTGGCTAAAAACTTTTGCCAAATTTTGGCAGATTGCAGCACAAAGAGGGGAGGGACTTCCAAATTTGCTGCATTATTTTCTGAACTTGATCTTTGAGCAGTGTGTGGGTTTGGTTCAATTGGGACTATTGTTGTCGAAATTGTCATTTGACCAAAATTAGCCCCAATTAGACTACTTCAAACTCATTTACTGACGAAAAACAAGCCATTTTTCTCCATTGCAAAATAGTTCCGCACAACCAGACTGAGGCAGAAGACAGCGGAATAGGAAAAGCCATCGTTGGACTAGCGTGAAGAACTTGGGAGGCTTTTGAGTAATTAAGACTCTCTGAGCTCATAGGAGGATGGCATATAGGAGATAACCGGGGGAAGAAAGAAAAAGAGAGAAAGAGAGCAAGATAGTGTGAGTGAGGAGAGAGTTAAATCCACAGTATGGCCAGGTCCTAATTGAGCTAAAAGTTTGTGATGTGAGCGCTCGGAAGCACCAGAAAACTCTCAAGCCTATCAATTATAAGCGCGTAGCAGTTGTTGCTCTTTTAAGTTCCAGTTGAAGCAGGCACACGGCAGGCCCGTTAATGATGGCGGGTGTTTAAAGCCAACTACATTCAAGGCTCATTCTCTCTAAGCACTGGGATCTGAAAGCAAAACGCAGCCGTAAACACAGACGGGGGAAGGAGAAATAGTCTATATGTGCATAACTGTATATTGGACTATAAGAGCCAACACATCTTTTAATAAAACCCAAAATGTAATAACTACTGAAGCTAGCTGAACCCATCACATAATAACATTTGGGTCGGTTATGACCATTATGGAGTGAGCAAAATATTTATAATATATATAGGATGCATTTATTGATACTACACTCTACATTGAAGTGAGTGGCCCATAAGTCCTTAAAGTATGTTGACTCACTCTATAATGTAACAAAACTACGACACTATTATATTACACTTCATGAAAAATCATTAGGTTGTGGGCTCGGCATTTAGTTACAGTACCGACCAGTTATGACATTTTGAGTTTGATTAAATTTGTATCTAATACATTTCTGGGTCGTTATTACATTTTCGGTATTTGTAACATTTCAGACTCTTAACAGGCCTGTATCAAACTGGACAGGTATATGTGGAGGAAGGAAAGAAGCCAGGGCGTCTGTACATGCTTGAGTGTTCCCCCCTGCCTGCTGTGTGTCTTCGCTGAGAGGGCAAATCAGTCACCTAAACCTAAAGACCCCCAGCTCCTCTCAGGCAGCCAATTAAGAGCGCTGGGTGTTAGCGGCCGTCCACAACCTCTCCACTCGTTACCTCCCCAATCTGTGCCCTGGCCTCCTGCCCTCTCCAATTCACTCACCAAGGATGGGAGGGAATGAGCCATGTGGAGAGTAAAGGAAAGGATAGAAAGAGGTTGGAAAAAAATAACTCACCCAATTACAACAGTTAAAGCTATAGCGCGTAACTTATGTGGCCCCCATGAGTAATTCTGAGTGATTATAATAACACTGTCAGAAGTAATAATCAATGCTTACATGCTGAGGAGTCTTTGTAATAACCTATTCAAGTTTTGGCTATTGTAAAGAACGACAGTGAAATTGGTGTCACCATCTATCATAAATGATAGGCAGGGGGCGGAGGTAATTTTATAATTTTATCTGTCTTTTTGGTCTGAGCTGGTCCGGTATCACTCCTATAAACTGGGCACAGGCAACGTCTTTTCTACAAGTTGGATTCACATTCAACCATTTTTTTCATTAGTGTGAACTGTGATTATAATATTGTAAAATGGATTTCCTCTTTTTCTATATTATAGGCAGTGTTGAACTTAATAAGCATTTTATTCTCCTCCGTTGAGCATTTACTCTCATGTAACCGCTGTAGAGATGTCGGCTCCAGCAGGTTTTCTGCTTCTTACTGTCATTGTGAAACTTTAAGGTTTCAAGCTGTGTTGAGCCTCTTTCTGTCTCTCCTTATTCTTTTTTCCTCTCAATAAACAGCAATCGATTGTTTCCTTTGTACACAGAGATGCACATGTAGGCATGTAGCAGTGTCACACATTTACGCACAGAACGCCACGGTGCAGGTGTTTCTACCAAAATGAACGGCCCCACACAGGTTTTTTTAAATGCAGGGCGACTCGATAAGAACAGGCAATTGTCCACTTTCACAGTGAAAACATTCAGATAGCCAGCATTCCAGTGTAGTGGAGACAGACAGACAGACAGACAGACAGACAGAGAGAGCGTTTTAGACCGCAACCCCAAAGTTTTTACTTCAGAAACACTTTCATTTTAATATGCAGCTGTCTCACCAACTATCTTGACTCAGCTGTTCACGGGAGTAAACAATATGTTTGTTCCTCAGTTGCCGGTGAGGTGCTAATGTGATGTCGTTAGCATGGCATATACGTATGTTCATGCACTCCCACGAGTGCTATAGGTACAAATTTCACTCGCACACTCCTAAAAGGGTCGCAAAAGTCGACCATTTTGGTGGCAATCTAGAGCCCTTCATGAAGCTTTATCAAAAGGGCTTCATCAACTCAAATCAAGAAAAACACTAGATAAGCCTGCTTAAGAGCGAGTGATGGATAAATGGATTTTTTTCTTGCACACCTACAACGAATGACCTTAACCTGGTAAGTTCTGAGCACAGGCCCACGCTGAATATTCAAGCCATACTATCCAATTAGAATTTCTTTCAAAGCTTTCCAACCTCTTATTGTGTGAGTCAGTCAGTCACTCCACTGCCCCGAGAGGCTCCAAGAAGAAGCCAGACAAGCAGAATACGGCCTCTTTACTTCTATCTTTAATTCCACCATGTCCACTCAACAGCTTCAAATGCTTTCAAAGCATGTATACTGTATAAAGGTAGGAGGGTTTTAAAAGAAGGCACAACACTCAATGGAGACAAAAGACTTTTGATCATTCCAAACATCAGGCAGAGAGACAAAGGTGTCAAGGACAAACCTGGGGCTATGGAGTATGATAAAGGGTAACGGAACAGAAGTTACATTTAAAAAACTTCTGATTGATTTTGTATGCAGCAAGCAATGTTGGGACATATTAATAAACTTAATGAAATGTTAAAGATAACCGCAATACTGTGTTGATATGTTGAGTGATAACCGAAGGAAGAAAAGAAAATCTATCCCGTCACAGCCCTAGTTGGTTGAAAACATGAGAGAAACAGTAAGGTAAAGAATGAACTTATGGTAAACCTCGACCAAAAAAACTTTATAATCAGAGTTCACTGTGATTATGGGGTGAGTTAGATCAATTAGGTAAAAAGAAGCTTGAAGGTTGAGTTTACTTGTTCCAATAAAACTTTGTAAATCTGATTTTATGACGCAGGAATCAATATTATTTTAACCATGTTAGCAGCAACGAGGCTCTGGGGGGAAGCAGGATTGGTCAGTCCGTCCACAACTTTAGTCCAGACTGAAATATCTCAACTTTTGGATGGATTGCCGTGCAATTTTGGTGGTTATCACAGGATTAATCCTACTGACCTTGGTGAGTCCCTCACTTTCCTTCTAGCTCACCCTCCTGACTTTGTCCAATACTTTGCTTTATGTCCAAACACTTGAAAAACTAATTACATTCCCATTAACCCCAGGTGCTCTTAGTGCTGATTAGCAAATGAAACCGTGCTCTTTAAAGGTTGAGTCAGAGATTCTGGAGAATACACAAATGAGTTTATATTTCCTCACCATCTGCTACCATACTGCTTGTGCTGAAATAAAACTTAATACACATACACTGAATCTTTATAATAGATGATTTTGACAACAAGCATTCTCCGGAATCGCTGAATACCTTTGAGTCATCTTGTTGAGCCCTCTTCTTCTGCAATGTTCTAAAGGTAGCCGACCTAATTGGAGCATTAACCAACTTCTAATAGTTGCATAACAGTAGTGGGTGGGGACACATATACGTACAGTCTTTTAAACTCTCTAACTAAGGTTTTTTGTGACAGAATTTCTTTAAAATATGCATTAAAATTGAATTTAGATCAAAACCTAGCTACTTTGAGCATTTCAGCATGCTGATGATAGCATTAGGCTAAACGCACCACCTTGCCGAAGCCTCAGAGAGCCGTTAAGAAAAAGCTAATACTTATAAACCAAGAGAGAATTATTACTCCAATCTGCAGTTCCTCTTAGCTGTTAACAGTGTTTTTAGCATATTTTAGCTCATTAGTTTTTTTCACAGCCTTTCATACCTAACAGCAAACTGATAAAGTTAGCAACATAGCGGAGCATTTAGCAGCTGAAAGAGTTGGAGTGGTTGGGAGACAAAAATAGAGAAAAAAATGACAAGTGCACTTTCACTCCTAGGATAACTTGTAAATTGCATTCACCACATGAAGAAGTATTTTTAATGTGCTACTGCTCATTATATTTGAGCTTTATAAGTTGTGTAAAAACAAAACTCAATACAGAGGGGCTCCACTATATTTGTAACTTTTCTGAGCTGAGATTTCACCAGCAAAACTCTATTTGACTGAGCTAGCAGGAAGCTAAATGACACACACAAGGTGACAGCAAGAAATATGATCATCCGACGATCAATCAATCCGTCGGACAGCCAGCCGAGCGAACACAAAACCACAGAACACTTGTGATGTATGAGATGATAAGACATGAAACAAGTTGCTGTGGGCGTACCGACCTGCTTAGAGTGTGCGACCCACGGCAGGGAGATTTTTCCATGAGTAAACGTGTGTGTGTGTGCGTGTGTGTGTTGTGCGTGTGTGTGTGTGTGCGTGTGTGTGTGTGTGTGTGTGTGTGTGTGTGTGTGTGTGTGTGTGTGTGTGTGTGACTTTCTTTACCTGGGTGTTTAAATGACCTTAAACACAGCTCCATCACGGGGCTTGTACGGCCCGGTGAGAAATGGGAGTAAAGGCTTTGATGGAGGAGGAGCTGGGAGGATGATGTTTCCAATAGCTCGTTCATCATGTTAGATTAAATACTCCACTCCGCTGAACTTGAACTGGGCCAACGCTCTATACCTCTACCTTCTCCATCACTCTCTCCTTTCTCACTCATGCCACCTCTGCACCGACTGCGCTCCTCCCTCCCTCCCTCCCTCCCTCCCTTCATCCCCCTTTCACTTCATCTTTCCACTTTCCATCTCTTTGTTGTCTGCCGGTGCATTGATGGCGGGGATTTAGCTTGTAAGCTGAAATAATACAATTAATTTTCTCTCTCTCTCTCTCTCTCTCTCTCTCTCTCCGATTGTCTCTATCCCTACCGTTTTTTCCCTCCCGCTGCCTCGGATCAAGGCGGTAGAAATTCGCTGACATGGAGCGATGCCCCAAAAAGAGAATTTCTAACAACAATGTTTGTTCATGCTAATGAAGGAAAATAATGAAAGGCAAACAACAAAAAACTAAACGCGCCAGCAAAACGAAATAGGAAGGCAAGGAGGGATGGAAATGAGTTGCACGTGTGTAGCGTGATCAAATTATGCACACAAAACTGTGGGAGAAATCGCATCACTGTGTCTTTCAATTTTGAGACGGGATGTCTTGCTGATGGAACAGGAGTATAGGCCAAGAACAAGCCCCACGTTCCAATACTTTCTGCTATTTTGTATATGTAGAAAAAAGATTTAGCGTGTTCCAATTCTTGTGGGCGTCACATCGACCGAGCCTCCGTATGAATACAACCAGGGATGCGCTCATATTGTTAGAATATCATGGAAAAGCAATTTTTTTCAAGTTATTTAATTCAGAAAATGTATTATATTCTAGATGTATCAGACATAAAGTTAGCCTGGAAATCCAGACCCTGATATCTTGAACGATAGAGGGTCTGGCCACGATCAATAGTAATTTCCAACTCAAGGGGCGGCTCCTACTCGTGCATTTCAAATGCCACTGCACGCAGTTGGATAGCACTACAACCAATCAGAGCGATGCACAAGGTGACGTAAGCCCTGTTCGTTTAGCAAACAGCTGTTAAAACTGTTAAATTAAACGTTTGCCGTTGTCGGTCGGCAAAATAGAACATTCCACTTACTTGCTAATGAAAGATTTGAGTGCCGTCTTCCAAATCGTAAAGGGTCGAGGGCCAAAGCAGTCTCAAACTCACACAACATATCCGCAGCCATCTTTGATGTTTACTATCACGGCTTCGACGTCGCATGCACGTCACTGTCGTCATCCAGTTACGTCCTCCCCAGAGTACCATACAAAGGGCTCTGGCGCGCCCATATTAGATAGAACCAATTGAAACGTGAGCCCAGATTTCTGGTCTTTTTGAAAAAGCTTCAACGGAGACGTGGCCAGACCAACAGGCGCAGCAAATTTAATTTGCCAGCGCCTAGTGGCAGGTCTGGGAATGCCAGGCTAACATAAAGTGATATTTTTCAGATTTTTTGTTTTGTTTATCTTTTCAGTATTCCGGCTTACAGCTCATGAAAATCAAAAATTCAGCATCTCAAAATATTAGAAAATTCCATAAGGCCAATAAAAAAAAATAAAATTCAATTGGACTCATATCAAATAAGAAGGACTCAGGAGAAACTATGAGTGAGAGAAAACATATCTCTTCAGGTTAAGAGTAGATTGAAGTGATCTAAATGTGCATATTATCTTTACGAATATTTTCAAAGTTCAAACTAATCCTAAGTGAGCTACTGGAAGGACTCCACTGACTTTTTGGGCCTTTTCTACCTCTTTTTCCAATAAGTGGAGAGCGCAGCAAATGGCTGAAAAACAGCTGAACCAAGTGCACTTGGACATCAGAGAATCACTTGGTGCGTATTGTGTGACATTTGGGACAAATCCGGTACAACTATTGAGGGAGGGGGAGGGGTGGGGGTTGTGTAAGTATTGTATCTGTCTATTATTTAGTTTTTTGTCTGTACGTGGAAAAAAAAACTTGTAAAACCACTAAAATAAAAGTTTCAAAAGTAGGTACAAACCTTGCATACACAATCGATCGTTAAGTAGACAGTATGGAGTACATACGTACATGTTGAGCATGTAGGAGGGAGGACGTTAGTATGGCTTTTCGAACACAGCCTTCCTTTTTTTTCAAGCAGGAATCCGTCGTGTCGCGGAGTGGGAAGAAGTCCCCCTGCGGTGTTTTGGAAGAGCTACCTACCTGTTCTGTTTTGCAGAGCCTGACTTTACTCCCCGCCAGGGAGACCAGCACTCTGCCTTTGTAGCCCGTAGCTCCAGCAGGCCCATCCTGTTAGTGGAGGGAGGGAGGCTGTCGGAGCGCTGCTTCTGGGGGCCGGCGGCGGGGGGGCGCGTGGCCATATGAAGACTCTCCATCCACTCCTGGCGCTCCCCTGTGAGTACACACACACACAAACACAGAAGATGAGGTGAGACGCTGCGTTGTGGATATATACCAGTACGAGAGAAAATAAAAAGTGAAAGCAGTAGAAAAGATATCAAGAAAAAGAATACTCGGCGATGTCTTTGAATCATATTGTTAGTTTGTCGTTTGTCTATCCCTTCGGAGGTAACACCGGCTCGTCAGCTCCTATAACTCCAATGCACACTGATACAGAAAATTCACAGTGGGAAAAAGAATATCCTGCAAGAAAAAAATGAAATTGAAAAAAAAATTAAAAATTAAAAGTCTAGCACTGGAGATATAGATATCTGCTACAGCGAGATTCCCAAGCCTCGAGCGAGCTGTGGTAATTTGAGTCAAACACACGACCTAATTAAAACATATCATTAAAAAATATAGTTTCCGCAGTACCGTGAATCCAATCATTTGTCTCAACCTGGAAAAGACTAAAGTCAAAAGAATATAGCCGTTTGTTTCAGCTGTAAAGGAGCATTTCTTTGAATTGATACATTAAAATGTGCATCCGTCTTGTTTTCAGGTTGGAGCGGCTGAGTTTTTGCTAAAATCTGCCACACTTTATGTTCTCACACAACACTGGCAGATGTTATCAGTTGTAGCGAGCTAGCAAATTAAACTAACAGCTCCTTGTTTTTGTCATACACACTGTGTTTATCTTACTTTGTGGCTAACATTTCATTTCAAACTGCCTTTGTTTACCTTTTGAAATGTAAAGAGAACAGGATTTTATGATAACTGAACTAATGTGTCTGGGAAAAGTTATCAAGGGTAAAAAATGTGACAACGATTGCTTTAGTTACCCCTCTATGACTTCTACATAGTGTGCTAGCTGTGAAACAGACTTGTTTTGGCACGTAACCTACCAACCCACAAACTAATGTAGGCAGTTTAATAAAAGGCTTTAATACTCTCGGCCTTTGAGGTAACGCTGGGTTTTTGCAGTTACAGGCTAGTTGGCTAATTATTGCAGATTACGTTATTACCAAAAACAGTTTTGCACTGTGTTTTTGGTCTTGCGAAGGCAAAAAAAAGTCCCCACCATCCAAACTTTTTGGTAGTAGGATGGCCTACAGGAATGGGGTACGACCAAAAAGGGGTCCTCCCAGTAACCTTGAGGTCGCTGGTTTGATCCCTGGCGGGGAGAGGAGGGTGTTAGTAGTAAAACTAGTTATGGGATGGATGCTATTTCATCTACAGTGTCGACCCATCTCTCCATTGTGTCCTTGAGCAAGACACTTGACCCTAAATTGCTCCAGGGGTGCTGTACTATGGCTGACCTTGCGCTCTGACCCCCTCTGGAGTGTGTTAACTTGAGAGGGGATATGCAGAAAGTCAAATTTCAATGTGCCTCATGTACAATTGACTAAATGCTTAACTTTACTTTGTATGAAATAATATTGCTACTACAACTCAATGCATATGGAAAAATCTGAAGCCTGCTGTGCCTAGAAACCTTTGCTAGGATACGTTTGGAAAACCCCTGGGGCGCATCCTGTTACTGACACTTCCCATGTTCGGTGTCTTCAAACACCATGTGTCCTTTAACAGCACCACTGCATCTCTAACTTGTTGTAAAATCACCATGGATTACCACACAGCTTAATAGCTCAAGCGTAGCACAAAGCATCATGTTCCATCATCCGGGGTTTACATTCAAACGATGTGCACTCACGCGGACCTGCTCAGATATATTCCTCTACAACTTTACAAACAGACATGAAAGAAGACATGGAACTGTCGCTGTAAAGCCCATTCCCCTACCACCAAAACACTGTGCTATCAAAGCCAGCAAAATGGAAACACAAGAGGACCAAAGCATTGTAAACACAAGAAGACACACACACACACACACACACACACACACACACACACACAGGCACACACAAACACACATCACAGGTCTACAGTAAAACAGGACCCACTGTGGTATCTGTTCAATACAAGACAGGAGGGAAAAGGAGATCAAAAAACTCTATAACTGATATGCAAAACTGTGCTATCAGTTGGGATGAATGGGAATGGCACATTTGGAAAAAAAGGCAACAAAGAACCCGCATTTCTAAAATTGATATACTAAAAGGAACAACTCATCATCCAAAAACAATATTTTTGACAGAATGGAAATGTGACTGTGATGACCTTAGTTAAACTAGTGTTTGGTCAGAGGGGGCATAATACTATTTTTCAGCCTTTCTGTGTATTACTAGTGCAGTGCTGGCTCAGGACCTGTCCAGATTGTGATGAGAATAGAGGACTTGTTTGTATTCCCCAATGGTTCTTCTATATATTATATTAAGTTGAAGAAAGCCTTTACTTGGTGTAATCACTTCTAAGTTGTATTTTATCATCCATTATTATGCTTATTATGGGCCCATTCTTTGCCAAAGGAAGCAAGACCAAGACACACTAATCATGTCACTGAAATCAATTGTACTTTTAGCTGTGTGTTCAGGCTTAAGAAGTAAGAGGAAATGTTTGTAGTAGGGGGCTGTGACAAATTATACCGTTGAAGCGTGCCAATTTAACAATAGACAAGAGAAATTGTTGTGCGATGCTTTATTGATCTCCACCATGGAGAATTTTTTTTCATTTTGTTTTACTTTCTTCCCACAGCTCATCTAAAGAACAAACAGGCCCGAGCAGCTGGTATGGAGAGACTAGCGTGGCGTCTAGCTAAAGACCACCTCAAAACAAACCAACAAAGAACTCTATATAGATAATATTATAATATTCAACATTATTCTATTACAGTATCCTTATTTTGTTATTTATTTTTTTATTTCCAAGAACAATTCTATTTCATCTACATTTTCATTTTATTTTGCATTGTACTTTATAATTACACGGTGCACCTTCCCAATACACTCTTTATCTGCACTGTGTCCTTGCACTACTTTTACGTCTCAAGTGTAGCTCTCTTCGCTTGCCAGTTTCTCTTATACATTCTTGTTCTTCTATATTGCATTGTTGAGAGGAGACTGGGACTAAATAATTGCATTGCCAATGACTGCTGCTGTAACATCTTGAATCTTGAAACCTAAGATGACCAAGACGAGTTCACACACATATTTAGCTCATAGCCTATAACAGTTAATACCAGTCATATTTTGCACACCTCTTTCAACTGGTGGCTAATCACCTGTCTACCTCGGTCCGTCTAAATAAGTGGGTGTAAATATGACATCCTTCCCCTGCTTCCCCGCGACACTCCATTCCTAACATCAATCATAGCTGCCAACACAGCATGATCCTAATGGAGTAAATTGTGCATGCACCAAGTCATAAGTCCGCTTCACATCCTAGGAGTAAAAAAAACACTAAAAAGGGTAGCAATGGCCATGGTCATTCTTTGTCATTCTAAGAGACTTTAAAAAGTAATGACAACATGTAAAAATAGAACACTTTTGACTAGCCAGAGCACACATGTTTTCTTATGAATACTTGTCAAGTTTAGAGGTTCAAGTAAGTATTTTTCTAAAAGAAAATATTAGCTGCACATGAGTTTGGTGGTGGAAACCAATATTAAAATACATCCCCGACAACAACACAACTAAAAATGAAATAAAAGATAATGAACAGACAATATGTTCATATTCAGCGTGATGTGGTATTTGTTTTTTTCAATATGTCAATCATTGTTAAGTTAACCCTGCACTCTCTTGCACTTGCATTAGTCAATACACCAAAAACTAATCTCATAATCAAGTTATTGTTTTAAGTAATATATTAGGCAATAATGTGAAACACTCTAGCTCCAGTCGCTTAAATGTGATGATTTGGAGCTTTCCTTTCCTGTAAAATGAGTATCATCTTTGGTTTGTAGACTGTCCTGACAACTTTTACTATCGGTTAGCCAAAAGTCCTATTTTGAACTGTGAACAGATTCAAAAAATTCATCTTAAAAATCTATTAAATATACTGATAGATACAATGATATAGCCTGTCCTTGGGTCTCCTTTCGGTGATTTTTTCAAAGCTTTAAAAAGGGCTTTTCAAAATCTGAACTTTCACAAGATTTCCCTGAAAGGACACTTTTCTTCATTACCATTTGAAAAGAAGGTCCACCCCTCAATGATCTCTCCAGTATAAATAACGTTTTGATGAAATGAAAAACCAAATATTATTTTTGTAGACAAACTATACTTTTTTCTTATTCCCTCTCTAGTTCAACAGAGCAAAAACTGTGAGCTTGTGTATGTGACCGGCTGGCGTGTCCTCAAATTACTCTTACCCGTGAAGAGTTAAAGGTGAATGGGGGGCATGCCTGTTGAAATGTCAATCTGTAATGGACAACCTGCCAACCTGACATTGTCCAAAATGAAACTTAATTAGCTTTGACCTTCTGCCCTCCTGCCCACTTATAGCTTTAACCTTGAATGCCAAACAAATTCACCATCATCTCCCCCAATGAGCACCCAAATGCTGTGTTCACTGCCTAGACTATATACCCCCCCCCCCCCCCCCACACACACACACACACACACACACACTAGATTCTTATGAATTTACAAAGAGCCATCATGAATAACGAATGGGCCTACTCAATTATTAACTGCTCTTTACATCACGAATGCTTTACTGTTCCGTTTCCCACCCTTGCTTTTTTTCTGAGTTCCATTACCTGTCCTGCGCTCACTTATTTGCCTGTTCATTTATTCAGGGCTTTTCCTTCTGTGCCCAGGCTGTCAATCTGAGCGCTGGGAGGTGGGAGGACAGAGAGAGAGAGAGAGAGAGAGAAACAGTGAGACAGTGGCTTGCCTGCAAGCCTGCGTGTTAAGCATATGTGCGTTTGACTTGTGTGCCTGAATGCAATATGACGGAGTGTATGTTTGTTTGTTTCACGCCTGCTTGCCAGAAAAATATTTTCACCCCTTCGTGCAAACATGGTCTTCCCCCTGCATGCACATAAAAAGAAAAGTACGCGCAGCTCCTCCACTCCACGACTAAAAAGCACATCCAGCTTCGGCGCTTGTTAAGGGGAAATATGTACAGCCGTGCATTTGAAAAGACTAGTGCACTCAACATGAAGAGAGCTGAGGAGAGAGGCGGATAATCCTCATTGAAAGTGGATGAGACGAGAGCCAGGTCCACTCGGCGCGCTCAACATGAGATCTTTAGAAGACGCCTACACAGTCTCCCATCAGCGGGAATATGGAAAAAAAAAGAAAGGAGAAAAAAATATACAAAGCAAGAGGGACCGGGCCAACAACACACATGCACAACACAGGATTATGCGTTTATTTTCATCCTAATTCATAGGCCTAGCCAATACAACCACATGGACAAATATATCATCAGCCAATTTAACTTGGAAACAGATTAAGTGGTATCTGCATACATGTCAGTAAATCAGTAAGATACATTGCAATGAAGAAATCCCAACATCTCCAGGTCCATTTAGATTCACTTTTTGATCAGCAGAGGACACTTCATGCTTATTTTTTGGACTGTAAAATGTCGACAGCATAGGCTATATTGCTTAGAATTCTTTAACAATCAAATTAAGTCGAACCAAAATGTATATGGCCTTCTTGTGTCAATTCATTTCAAAGGAGGGTGATGCAAACTTGGCATAATTGAGTGGACTGGGCCTGACCGTCTCATTGCTTGGTAATATACTGTATGCTCAACACCGGCTAACAAGCTCATGTGAGAATGTAACCAAAAATGTATTGGTCGGGCCCTGTGTCTATGAGATTTCATTTTAAGGCTGCTCTAACCCATTATTCTTTATGGACTTATATTCAGCAATGTCAACACACATGACCACTGTTGCTTCATCTCTGACAGATGTGGACATAGGCTAACATGCTAACAATTACAACTTTATGAGACAGGCAGTGTTGTAAGTTGTTGTACTATGCGGCAAAAAAAAACAGTCACTGCAGTAGTAACACGTGAAATAACGCAAATATGTGCCTCTACAACTTCACTCCCACTCAATGTCATCGTGGGTTTATAGTTCAGCCATAATTTATCTCTCTTTCTTTCCCTCTCTCTCTCCTACTCTCCGACCATTTGTTCTCCCCACTTATTCTGTACATCCCTCTGCGACTGTCTTTCTTGTCTTTTCGTACAAAAAACAACCTGTGTAAGGAGGCAGGCATCGTGGACAGGTAATTGCCAAAGCATCAGAGAACAAATCATCGACATTTCTTTTCTTTTCTTTTTTGTAACACCATAAATCCCGTCTCCTCTCTTGTAGCGCATTTGTCTGCATCCACCTCCACGCCCACCCTCCCCATCGCTGCCTCTACAACTCTCCATCCCTCCCTCCCTCACTCCCTCCCTCCCCCTCCTTCCTTCCTTCCGTTCTACCTTCCATCTCCCTCTCTCTCTCTCTCTCTCTCTCTCTCTCCATCAGTACCTGAGGGAAGAGGCCACCTGCGGACCAAGTGGAGAATCAGCCGACAGCTGTGTGCACACTCTCTCCGGTGGCCTTCAATTATTCACTCACTTCTCCCTCTCCTCCTCCTCCTCCCTCCCTCAATCTTTCGCTTTGCCCTTTTCATCTCTCCTGCCGCCTCAGACTTTACCTCTATATGTTGGGTTGTTTTTTTCGCACGGAGACTTCACATCTGCTTCTCCTCCCTTGTTTAACCCTCTAGTCTATTTCATGAATTATTAATTAAGTGTGATTTTTTTTATGAAGAAAGAAAATGTGTTTTTTTATCTAAAATGTAGTTAGTAAAGGAAATAATTTTTAAAAAAATTAAAAAAAATGTCAAGGGGGTATTTGGTAAACGCGTTATTGTGGAAAAACAAACTTGTATTGAAAACAAATACAACTCATACTCTGTTTATTGCATATCAGAATATGTACACAGTTGGATCCATCTAATTGTGACTAGGATGACGATGGATTTATTGAAAGCCCCGCTTTTTACAACTAAACAGTAAAATGTGGATTTTATATTAGATCATTGTATTAAATAAATTGAGATAGACAGATAAGAAATTGTCGCCTTATGGCAGCATTATACAATTGAGGGTTAAGCCTTTCCTTTCCTCCCCCCCCCTTCCACTAATGTCCCTCCTGAACTCCTTTAACACTCTGACACACACTCTCTCCATCCGTACTGCATGAGCCCAGCCTCTCTCTCACCTCCACTCCACTAACACACTCCTTCCTCTGCCACTGTCTCCTCCTGTCTGCCTCTCTCTCATGTGTTTCCCCCGCAAGATTGATGACTCTCCGCCACCACAAGGCGAGTGGGCCTGTTTAAAGATGCATGAGGTGATGAGGCCAACTTTTTTGCGTCTTCTCTCTCTCTCTCTCTCTCTCTCTCTCTCTCAAGTCTTTCTTTGTGACTCTGTGTGAGGCTCGGTGGCGGTCCCGTGCAGTCAAGAGTTCACCCTCCAAACCCAGTCACAGGCCTTTTTGGTCTTGTCAGGACGGCTGAGGCAGACGTATGACGATCAGTGAAGCAGAGTGTGTGATAAATGACTGTGCTGACGACCCGCGACTCATAAACAGAGAAAAAAAGAAAACACACATCGATATGACGGATGCGCCCAATAGATAGCGAGGGAAAGGCAAAAGCGCACTGTGGTGGAAAAATGATGAAGCTCAAAAGTTTAAAAGGGCAAGTTGTTGGCTAAATTGCTTTTTTTTGTAAACCAGAGGTAATGCAACAATTGTATGGAAGAGGATTTTCTTGAGCTGATAGTAAAGGATAATAATAGATAAGTATAACTTGAATTTGCTTGTATACAAACTAGTATTTACTTTTACTGACTTGACCGTCACAACAGCAGCTGACATTTCTGAGGAAGACAGGTCAATGTAAATAAAAAGTAAATACTAGACTGAATACTAGAACATTCAAGTTCAATGTACCCAACAGAGGAATGATTCCCAAGGTTGTTAGATGTCGAAGAAGCTTGGGTCAGTTTTGTCCACTGCGCAATGGCGCTGCAAACACTACATATTCTAATAGTAGAGGTCAAATTATATATAATGTCAAGCCTTAATTGATTTATTTTGTGGCACAAACAGGCTAAACGCTAACAAAGCAACACCAATAAATCAACAGTTGAACTCATCGGAGCATATTGAAATACTCCAATTATACATATTTCCAATTATGAGAAGGTCAGATAGAGTGATGATAATTTTTTTCTGAGCTACAACAGATATCGATGTGTCAATAACTTGCATTCAGGTCTCTGTGATATGGTTCCACCTTTCACTTCTACCACCACGTCAGACAAAAAAGGACTCAGTTAATGCCAAAGAAGTCAGTTTCTCTCTGACTCCAACTCATCCAGAAGGGGGGGGGCGTCCTGCTGTGTCTGACCCCCAGAAACGGGCTCTCGATTAGGGGGAATGAGCAGTCTGACCTGAGCCTCTCCTTACAGTAATGGGCCGCCCATAGCATGGAATGCAGGCGGTATGGAAGGTACGGAGATGAAAAGTTTTCTCCTCTCATTAAACGGCCCGACGCAGACAAAGCCTTCCAGCCCGAAATACGGACACAGGACACAAGGAGAGACACGTATTTTCTCTGCTTTGTCTGACAGAGCGCTGAAGAGAGGACGGCAGGAATGGGACCATTAAAAAAGGACAAAGGTAGTAGTAGCTAGTAGATTTTTTTTTTTTTTTTTTTTTTTACATATTCTGCCCCCCGTTAGATCTCTTTAATGACCTGGATCCAGACAGTGAAATGAAGTCATTACTGCTACCGAGATCCTCTTAAGAACTGTTGTACACACACAACACCCCCATCCCCCCTTCTTCTACCCAGACCGGGGAACAACTAGGCCGCTCTGTCTGAAGTTAAAAAATTAATCCTTCCCAAGTATTCTTAAAACCGTCCTATTTGTACAATTTATGTTCTGTTAAATGACAACATGAACTGATTATGAGCTGAATTTCCGACATGCTAAACAAATAACAGCATGCCAGTTACACGCCTCCCTCGGTCTTGAGAAACGAGTGGTAACAATCAAAAAAGAAAGAAAACAAATTGGTGTATTTCCTATTAGAATGTCCGATTTAACAGACAGTCACTGCACCTGGGCTCTCGCTCGTTAGCTTATGCTTTAGCATGCAACTCCCCTTTAAACCACAACATTTTGTGCTAGTGGAGCAAAATGCTTCACTGTTAGCTAGTCAGGCAAGTTGTTTAAGCTGAACTCTACTTTATTTGCTAAGCTAAGCTAAAGCTAAACGCCCCAAGTCTGTTCTTAACTCACAAGACGGGCTATTGATATTGACCGTCTCATATCAAGCTTTGTGTGTTTCCCTTATACATTTTTCTTCTTCCATTTCGCATTGCTGAAAGGAGCCTGGGACTTAAGAAATGTCATTGCCATGGCTGCCGCTGTAATTATTGTGCATATGACAATAGAACATCTTGAATCTTTAATAATAAACTTTCCGAAAATGTAGAACTATTTCTTCAAGATATGGGTCGCATAAAGCAGTTAAAGCACCTGAGAAATAGGCGAAAGAAGGGAAAAACAAGGCCAGACAGAGAGTGAGAGAGACAGAGGCAGACTGACAAGCAGAAAGTAGATGATATAGATAGACAGCCAAATGCACAACACATTAAAAAGAAGAAAGAAGGATGCACATATGTTGTTGTACCTTCTTTCTCAGCTCGGAATATGAATGTCCGAAGGGCGGTGACTATCTCAAACTTGTTGTCACCCAGGCCTCGCACCTGTCTGATAGCGTTGGCCAGGATCATTCCTTTAGAGTACATCTCCTAAAACACAGATAAACACACACACACACACACAGTTATAGGAGTGCTGTCACAACACAAATAGGTATATATACACACACACGGAGACGCATGCAGCTTCAGGCACGCTAATGATGTTATTAAGTTGTCGCTTTTTCCTATTATCTGCATCCGCAAAGCCACAATTACCGTTTTCCAGTGCATCGTTTGCGTCAATAGATGTGTATAATTCTATTTTGAATTATTCCTAGGATGGCATTCAATTTGAAACGCCACTGACAGGCATCTTCGTCAAACTGGAGAGCCTTAGACCATCGACAAGTCTTCAAATGTATTTGCGGAAATAGCTTCTCCGCGTTTCCCCCTTTTAAGAAGTAACTTTGATAAAACGCAGCGGAGCTCTTGAATCCAGCAGCTGCTGTAGCGATACAAACAGTCAAAAACTCATACTATACAGGGTTTTTTTTTTCTCACACCGGTTAAGCAAGCCAGGATGAAAAAAAAAATTGCATTTTACTTTGACATTATCAGGAAAATGACACAAATTACAGACTTGAAATACGTGCTATTTGAAACGGGGGGGCGCATCCCAAACAGTTAATTACATTGCATTAAAAGAAGCACAAACACGAGAAGAGTATAGCACATAGAGCGCTGTCATTTGGGTGTTTGGAAGACTAAAAACAGACCAAACAAACTTCACAGACATTTATTAAAAAAAGAGCCAGGCACGCTGTACTGGGGACTTAGGGAAGCACAGCAAGTGCTTACTGGGTAAAGTGGGATTGGGATTGAGTGTGAATTGTTTCATTACACCAGCAGCTGAAGCACTAGAGGCTCCATGACCCTCTTTACAGTCTCCCATGACAATGGCAATTAAAGTACTGGGTCATTGTCAATATGGAAAGACAGAGAGGGCAAAAAAAATAAAAAATTAGATGTCAATATCATCTTTTGTAAAAGAAGCAAAGACAGAATGGGATCCGCCATCCAAAAATCAGTATTCAAACGGTGATGTGGGCAAGTATAACAGAAATAAAATGGCCTTAAAGTGAAGGCTGGCGAAAGCTTCAAACATCTCAGATAGCACTGTCCCCTGCAATAGAGTGAACTGGAGGACAGTACATTACGCCTGTGTGTCGGCGTGAAAATTGCTGGGTTATAAAAAGGAGAAGGAAAAAAAAGAGAGAGAGAAGGGGTCGTTGCAGACATTGCATTATTCATGCTGATAATGTCATTATCATTGCGGGGGAAAAAAACAGACATGTCTCTTGTTTCGCTCTCTGTCGCTCTTCAACGGGCTTGACCTGAATATAGATTTCTGTGCAAAATAGAACTCCAGCCTGTGTTGATCGCCCTAAAGTGCAAATACTGTACTTTTTGCTCCGCCGCTGTTGTATCCTGAGAAGACACGGCGTGCAAACCATGCGAAAGGGGAGGATGAACTTTTGACTCCTCTGCTTGTCTTTCTTAATTAATCCAGTGACCTTGCGATCCACAAAAAAGCCTATTTCTAGAGACCGTACCGGCCAAAAATATACCAGGCAGCTAGGGATGGGCCGGGGCCGGGGCGAAGGGATGGATGGATGGATGGATGGAAGGATGAAGGCAGCAGGAAAAAAAAGAGAGGATTTAGGTTTGTGTGAAAGGCCAAGGAGAGGACAGACGAGGAGGAAAAAGAAAGGATAAAAACAAGAGGAAGAGTGGAATTCCATAACCAGGAAGAGACAAGAGACTTAGATTTTTAAAAAAAGATAAGACATCCTGTAGAAAATGAAGATGCCTCAAGAGGGTCAGGGAGGGATCCTGCTCATATTAAAAGCAGAATGTTAACAATGGCAAGAAGTGGCTCAACCTAATTACCGACGGCATGCCTCGTGCATTTCTCTTTCCCCAGGAGTTTCGAGCCAATATCTCCCTCTCTCTTTTTCTCTCCCTCTCTCTCTAAATTTAGAAGTTAAAAAGAAGGTGAGGGAAAGGAGAAAAACAAAGCGTGGTGCGCGTGATAGCTTGGTGGCTTGCCTGCCTGCGTGCCGATAATTATATACCCAGTATGGGTTAACGGTAATTAATTGTTTTAATTCTTCTTTTTTGGGGTCACGCAGGAGAGGCTCGTTTAATTGTGAGTCATTGTGCATCTGTAAATACTCTGACGGCAGCAGCGGAGAGAGAGAGAGAGAGAGAGAGAGAGAGAGAGAAGCGATGAAAAGAAGCGGTCAGCGGTAAAGACGCCGCCTACGCACAAACACACACACACACACAAAAACACACACACACACACACACACACACGTGATGTTTATGGACTTATATCTCAAGAGGATGGACTGCTGAGGATGCAATGAGGCCTAACTATCACTCTTTGGCCCAATAACAGGCCCACACCCGACTCGCCTCAGCCTGCCAGAGACACTCACCACCCCCCATCTCTGGCCTCCCTCCCTTCCACTTCCTCTCCTTCTAGCCCGTTTCCATAGCGCTGTACCCCTCAGTCTGCCCTCCCAAACATTTGCCAACATGTGTCATTTTGTAGGGCGGCTGCCCCCTTTATGGAACTGCCTTATCTTGCCTGAATGACTTTTTTTTTCTATTTCAAAAACAAGCCGGTAAAACTTTGGGAAACAATTAAAGTCAGAGCAATGGAGCCCAAGCCCCCTACAATAATGGAGGCACCGTGTGGAGAAAAGAAAGGAGGAGGGGGAAAGAGAGGGTGGAAAGAGTTTTCACTGCCAGGATTGGAGTTTAGGTTCTGGCATCTGCAAAAAAGGGCTAGGGGACTTTGAATGGAGGCATGGGGACACCAACTGGCTGTAGCGCAGAACTGCACCTTTGGAGATAAACGCTTGTGGGCAACATTGTATCCTCCTTACTCAGTGTTTTTGACCTAGTGGGGTGTCTTAAGGACTTTAAAGATGTTGCTCAGAGGCACAGCTGTTTGTAATTAGTTCGTAAAGTTAGTTCAGTTGCAAAACTTACAGGTCCGGGGGTGCTGACCACATTAAAAGTTTTTCATAGAATACTATTTCCAACTGGTGGTCAATATGTTTTCATTTACATATCTGAAAGATAGCTTAGGTCTGATATATTAATATTGATGGTGTGTTCAAATGAATGAAAAAGGCTGGTGCTGGCTTATTTTTTTTTATTGTTCAAGGATTTTAGGGTGGTTATCCCGGTACATATTGGGACTTTTGCTTTCAATTCTCAAGTCAAGGATTTTTTCGGGACTGAAGTCTGGCTGAAAGTCGAAGTAAATCAGGTGTGATGCAAGTTGATATGGTGAGCGTGTAATATGGTGAGCGTGTAAGCAAACAGCTTGGCTCATTTACACATCCAGCGAACACGGAGCAACATCAGCATTCATTTGAAGGTGTGTTTGTGTTCACCTGATGCATGTTAGTCCAAGATTCACTCTCTTGATGGAAAATGTGGGGCTACTGAGCTGAAAGAAGCTCAAATAAAACGAGTAGATCTAAAGGGGTCGGGCGACAATTCTATGCAGGTTCGCAACAACAAGCACCAATCGATGACTTTACACAAAGCCATTTCAATCCTTTGATAACATTAAAACAACTATCGTTGGAGAATAGGTGCAATGTGTAGTTTACGTGTATTTTGCTGTTATCTAGTGGTGGAAAATCTAGATTGCAACGCTGCATCTCTACCCCTCCCATTCGGAGAATGTACAGAAGCTACAGTGGCCTTCAAGGACAAGCTAGTTACTTACTGCTAAAGATGGCATCATCCACCACTGCTTCAAGTCTATCCGCAATATCAAGTGATGAGGTGAAGATGTTTTTAGTTGTTTATTCTATAGTAATTATTTTTGGTCTTCAAAAAGGTGCATTTCTGGCGGATACCCACTATACTGTATACAGTACGGTATATAAAACGTGTTAGCTTAGTCTGTTCTATGCCACTAAGAAATATGGTGACGCAACATATATTGCAAAAACATAATGAATACTATACTCAATTTCAAAGTCTGTGAAAAAGAAAAAGTTACCTTTTTCAAAAAGGTGGAAAATCTACCTGAGGGTAAAATATTATCTATTCCTCATTTCTCTCTTTATGATAAATAATGTTTGTATATCACAATATGACCAGGCCACGGCATCAGTGAAGGTAACACATGCTTTGGGCATATAGTTCTGCCTATCAAAATGAAACCACAAGCAGAAATAAAGGAGGAAAAGAAAGAGTGGTGGTGTTACAGTAAGCGTCAGCTCAGGCAGACACAGTGAGGGAGTGAGGAGAAGGAGCTTTCGGGATTCTCAAGAGAGAGCTTTGCAGTGTGAGGCAGACAGGGGACAGACAGACAGACAGGGGACAGACAGACAGACAGGCTGATGCACTCAAAGACTGATCCCCTGATCCTTAAACCTCATCCTTTCTATTGGTCTTCTATTCAGCTCTCCCCCCTCCCTCCCTCCCTCCCGCCCTCCAACCCGCTCATCCCTTCATCCCTCCCAGCCAGCCCTCCTCACTCTCTGCCCTCACTACCCCGAAGCCAGGCTTTGGACTGTTTTTTTTTCACAAACACACACACACACACACACACACACACACACACACACACACACACATATACGCACACCAGAAACCACATAGGGACCCTGATCACTACATCTCAGGACCCGAGCGTTCTCCCGAGTCAATCCCAGAGTTGACGAAATCGGGCGAAAAGAGAAATGATTGATGAGTGTGATTGGAGGCGAGGGAAAAGTGAGAGCGTGAGATCTCGCTACTCTCCCACGCCACCTGTCCTACCCCCCCCCCCTCCCATACCCCTACCCCACTCCCCCACACACACACACAACCGATGATGACACCATCGGCGGCCGCAGACCCTTCAAGCTGCGACTGTGATTAAGTGTGATTAAGTCCTAGTCTGCCGCTGACATATCCACAGATGATTTCAAACTAAAAAATAGTTTTTGGGAGGTGGTGTTGAAAGTTTGAGAAAAAAGAGCGCGCAGTCATGAGAAATGTTTCAGGTCGTAGGCATTTTTTTTTTTTTTTGTCAAACAGGGTTAGTAAGGAGGATAAGTTGATAAAAGTCCCGCTAACATGTTGGATTTTCTAGTAGCCAACAACAAGTAGAGGTTAACGCCGGTGTTATCAATGACAGTTTTGCTAGAAATGAAAATGGCTCACTTGCAGAGTTTATTTTTTAAGAGCCTTAAGCGACACATGTAGCAACTTTCACAACAATCACTTGCTATTGAATCTCGCAAAAATGATCATCAATAAAAAACAAGACTCTATGTAACTTCCAATGGGCAGTGCAGAACAAGAGCGATGATAATTTTCTCTTACATTCTCGATTAACATGTTTTTAAAGACGTCATTAGGCAACATGCATTTGCTCAGTGATGTCAGTAACACAGCAATATCTACAGTATGTCTATTGATTTTAGCATTAGCCACCATGCTATACCAGACCAAGTAACGTTGTAGCAACAAAACCGCTGTGTGCATTGAATTTGAGTTTCATGGTTGCATTCTATTTACTGATTAATTCAACTTTCTATTAATAAGAAAGTGTGTTGTGCGTTTCTGCATAGTCCCTCTGATGTGTTTAAACTGTCAGTTTTCATCCTCAACCGTACATAAATGTTTAACCAAAATAGTTTAAATATACCATTATAAATATGCAAATTAGGGCATGGCACTATCTTGTGGCATCTAGGTGGAAAAAATGTAGCTAGCTTTTTTGTTGAAAATAGTTGGAAAAACTGCTTCTAGTTGGAGGGGCCTGGGAGACGGAAGATGAACAATATGGCTGAATATGGCAGCGCAACAAGACACCGAGGGATACACTTTGGGGAAGAAGGGAGGCAGCACATTCTCAAACAGAGAACTCTGTTCTTTTGTTGGATGTCGTGGTTATTCACTGTAGTCCTTTAACACTCCCATAGAAGAATTATTTAATCAATAGACCTGGTCCCAAGATCACTTGTGATGGTTTTTCAGCCCTTACGTCAGCATGATAAAAACAAGGGGATGAAAAACAACTTGAAATGTGAGCAGCACAGTGTTTCTTGTAGAGTCTGCACCAGGGTTAAACAGCCCACATACACATGCCTGTGCACTGTCTGTGCTATCTCCTCCTAACCCACACTGGCCCTGTGGAAGGGGGGGGGGGGCTTAAAGCCAGGGATGACAGAGAGATTGGACTGGACCTCTGCTCTCACCCCAAACATGATGAAGCTCTATGCTGCCTTTCTCAGAGGAGGGGACAGTCACATTGGTAGAGTGACTTTAAAAAGTCTCAACAACAATCCCTGTTCACTCACTCACAAACACACACACACATTCAAAAGGCAAACTTTCATCTTCCCCAAAAAACTGTCATGCCCACGCTAACAGTGACACCACAGAGTATAAAGTGCTGACTGGCTGGCCTCCCCACTCCTGTCCTGTCCTGATAAATAAAGCCACAAATGCAATGGAAAGAGAGAATGAGTGGAAGAGAGAGAGAGAGAGGCAGAGGGAGAGAGCGCACGGCGGGCTATAATTAGTAAGTGATTAACGAGCAAGCAACAGACAGGTCCCACATCATTGATTGTGATGTTGTGCAGTGCTGCTGCAGCGAAATGAGCCGGCCCTGGGTAGGGGAGCCGAGGTCACGCTCGCAAGCAAGCGCGCGCACACACACACACACACACACACACACACATTATGTGTTTGTTCTTAAAGCATGACACATCCAATGATCATTAGCAAGAACATGAAGGTAAAGCACATTATGTCAGACAGGTTATGGCCCTTTAAAGGCCTTCCTTTACAGATAGGATCAGGGTTTATGAAAGTCTAAAAGCACTATTTAACAGTCAAAAGTGTTTTTAATGTATTATTTCTTCATTTCCAGTAAGCTAAAAGAGAAACCAATCATTTGCGTCCGGGTTAGATGAATTTAAATGCACTTGAGTTGCATAATTGATCACAATAAACATAAACTTTACAACCATATCGACCATAAATGTCTGCCAGTGTTACATCATCGTTGCAGGGGTAATGCAGTTAAGCGCTGATTGATTTGGCTGGCTTTCAGAGGTCAATACTTTTTGGAGTACTCACTCAAACGTATCTGCTGCACTAGTATTGAAGTCGAGGCGTCACAAGTTGGTCAGACTTTGATTTCCCCTTCATGTACATTTTCACTGACACAAGCAAATGCTTCTCGGCTCACTAACTTTTGTTCAAACCCGTGCCTACTTTCTTTCCCATGCATGTTGCCCTCTCCCCGCAGCTATTTTTACTGTTTGACTGTTGTATTTACTGTGTGAGTACGCTGCTCTTGTTTCATTGTTCTTGTTCTATATGTTGTGCCTGCTGTTTTGAGTGTATGCAGGAAATGTGATGACTGTGTGAGTGCTGTCTCTCTACCTGGCTGTGATTTGGTATGTTTGGATATGTGTTGCTGTCTTGGGAACTTTTTTATTGATGCTGGTGACTGTTTGTTTGTATGCCGCTGTCTTTTCACTGTGCTGAGATGTTTGCTTGTGTGTGTCGCTGCTTTGTCTTTGACTGTGCTAGAAGGGTTTGGGTGATCCGGGTGTGTGCTTGTCTGTCCTTTTTAACATTTTAATTTAATCTTCGTATCAGCCCCCCCCCCTCCCTCTTCGCTTACAGTTTTTGCCGAATGCTTACACACATGTTGCAGACTTTGGCCCACTGTGTCAAAACTTAACACACAGGCCGAATAGGACAAAGCACATGGAGATAAACTTCTAACTTATACTGCAAAATGAAACTCTTGAAACAAAACCTAACAATCCCATTTCAAAACTGTTTTTAGCATCAAAACAATACACACATGCATCTTTGAATTACTCTTTCCTAGCAGCAACAACACACAGATGTGCTTTATGCAAAACACAGCTGTAGTCAGTTCTTTGGATGGTTTTTGACTTTACAAGTTTCATACAGATTTTTTTGTGTGAAAGATTGATTCACTACAGTTCATCTATTCTAGACACATGAAAATAAAAATAAAAAAGCTTCTGAAAAAAAAAGTGTATTTTGCAATGTCATTGTTTTGGCCAACAAAAAAACGAATAGGTATTGCAGTTCAAGAAGCAATTCAGTTTGTCAATATAAACTCTGAAATAATTACAGTAAAATAAAATAAAAACAGTGTTGTAAGGAATGGGGCGGGTGGAATATGAATCTTTTGGATACGGCCTCCCGTTTGCGTCTGGCCACATCGCCTCATCGACATCACATGCAATGTCATCCTTTGAGAACCAAGAGCGAAAATATTCCTGATATCCAATATAAATGTCCTAATTATGGAGCTACTGTGTAGTTGGGCTGGACTCTCTGCCCAGGCTCCTATATTGTTAGGCCATGATCTATAACATGGTCCACTCTAGTGACCCTGTTGTATGTGTCTCCGTCTGTTGTCTCCTTTGTCATCGTCCTCCCTGACTCTTACTGTCTCACAAAGAAGCTGAGCTCACCTGAGGTCTATTTGTAGTGCTAAGGCTCACACTGATTGGTATTCAATTAGCTTTATTTTTTTTATTTTTAATGTGTGTGAGTCTGTGTGCTTTTCCAATTTTAGTTGTGTTTTGAATTTTAAATAGATGTGTTTTCACAACGATTGCAGGAGATTTCCTTTTTGAACAATGTGTCTTGTGTAAAAAACAGTGTGTAGTGTTTTGCAAGAAGTGTGTTGCAGAATTTCAAACACAGTGCAAAGCCTATTTTGTGTTTGTGGGGTTGGTGCTTGTGTTTAGGGCATGGTCACAAAAGTCAGAGGTTGTGATGCTTTGGGCATAGCAACCACTATTAGTGTTTAAGCATTAGGCAAAAACTGTAATAGGCATTTGTCCTTTGCCAGGCCCTCATTGATAATAATTCGTATTTAAAGACCTGCCTGGTATAAAAGGTGGAGTCAGCATATCTGGAGAACACTTATTAAAATCACTTTTTTTGTCAAAATCAATGAATACCTCTGCTACTTCTGAAAAAAACCTGTTAACAAGGAGTATGTAAGAAAAGTGGCGTCTAGGCTGTGTATTAACAGCAGAATCTTATTCAGCCCAGAATTAGTATGTACAGGTATATTGCTAAATCCACCTTCAAATAAAGGAAATAATAAATTAGATTTTAAAAAGTGAACGTCTGACATTTTTCTTTAAATCAAGACTTAACAGGTGAGGGTTATTTAGCCTTTTTTGCCTACAACACTGTCTGCCTCCTCTCCAGTGTTTTGCTTTTTCAACCGCTGAACTCTCTCTGCCTCACCTCACCCCATCCCTCTGTCTGATGATAAGGCAAGCCAATGCTAAGCCAAATTTCAAAGTGGACTGTCAGACAGGAGGAGAACTGCTGAGGGAGGCACAAAGAGAGGAGAGAGTCTTCCCTCTCCCTCCACTACTTACTTTCTTTCTACGAGGGGGAACTGGTCAGGTGCCAACATCAATGTACTTTACTGTATGGTTGGGCGGGCAGAGAGAGAGAGAGAGAGAGAGAGAGAGAGAGAGAGAGAGAGAGAGAGAGCTGGCCTGTCATGCGTGGCTTAATGTCGCTCTGTCCTTGCCCCCATTCCCTAGCCCTGCCAAGCTAATGATGATGATGACAATGAGAAAGAGAAAGAGGAGGAGGGGACAGTAAGAACTTGGCTCAGCCTGCTTCGTGGGCTAGATCCTCATAAGGGAGGATTGAAATTGCCTTTCGCCGTTTGGCAGCGTGCGGGCGTGTCAGCGGGAAGCGGTGTGGACACGTGTGGGCAGAAAGGTCTAAGGCTTTTGGCAGCCAATAGCGTGTGGCCTATAGGGCTGTGTATTGGAAAGGACTTCACAACATGATACGCATCACAATACCTGGCTCACAATAGGAAATATCAAGATACAGTGCCATACAATGAATATCGCGATATGTTGCGACATTCCACATTGGTTGAATGGAAATGTAAGGACAGAGCTGAAATACAAGTTGCTAAGTAAGATCTAGGTTAGTCTAAAAAACTCACATCACGTTATATTGATAATGAAGGGCAAACTTTAATTTCAAATTCAAAACCACGGCAATTTGAGGCAACTAGCTGTACCGTGACATCTACATGAGCGGAGGTTGTAGTTCACACCCCGTTTAAAATAAAATATAAATAATATATAGCTATATAATATAATATAATATAATATAATATATATATAATATAATATAATATAATATAATATAATATAATATAATATAATATAATATAATATAATATAATATAATATAATATATACAATATCCATACTGGAGCTGATGATACAGATATCACGTAAAACAAATATGGCTGTAACAATGTTTTAGCGCAGCCGTAGCGTGTGGTGTGTGTGTGTGGTTTTTTCTTTCTTTTCTCACACTCACCTTGTCATTGTTGTAGTAGGCCACACTCTCGCCGTCAAACCTCACCCACCTCCTCTGGAAAACACACTTTCTGCAGAGGAGAAGAAGAAGGGGAGAGCACTTTCAATCCATCCAACTCAGTCAACCAAAGTCAAGCCCGTTATCGAGTGAAACTTTCCACGGTAAAAGCTGTTCTCCGCCGGTAGGTACTCATATTTCATCAAGAGTGCCATTGATTCATTAATGTCAAGAGTTGTATCAACAGCTGTCAATTAGCATAATCAAAACAAATGGCCACTCACTATTTAATATTCAACACAAGGGCAGTTTGCCAAACTTATGCATATGAGGTGGGTGAAGGGGGGACATAAAGAAGGCAGGAAGTGATTGATAGTCTTGATATTGAAGCCTGTGTCACCAAGAGACTCTGTGGAGGGAAATGTAGTTTTTACCAGACTATGTGAAAGCTGATGTAATGTGCATCTGAATTCTTCAAGGTTATCTCTTAATTTCCCCTTTCCTTTCAACGGTGCTACATGCATTATGGATGGATCTATTTCAGGTTTCTGTATCTAATGTCGTTTATCCCTTTTTAATGCTCATTGAAGATAGAAGACACACAGGGAGAAAAAGAAAAAGTGCCGAATGAAGTGGTTGACTGACTCTGGTTCCACTGGCATGAGGCACGTTTTTGTTTTTGTGTGTAGTAAGGTGAAAGAATGTTAGTGATAACATCATGCACTGAAATGAATATAGTATGAATACTTAGAACTATGCATTAAAGTCACGCTGAATGTGCACTTCTTTGCTAGGGAACAATTACAGAACAATGAGCTACCCAATATAAAACAAAAACAAGCTATTCATGTATCATTCAGGCAAACAACTCAATACAAGTTGTGACTTGCCAGTATTCCTCCTTGAAAACGATACTGTCTGCTGAACAATAAGAGTCAGTTATTGTTTTTGGTTGTAAAAAACAAGAATTTCATAAAGAGAATCGTGATATAAATTCTTGAGATGAAAATTTTTTTTGATTGACATTAAGAGAAAGAATGGTGCGCGGCCCTAATGATTCTCTTCATCCCAATCAACTTGGTGACTTACCCCTGAGGCGACAGTTTGTCCAGCCAGCCCGCTTTGACCACCTGGTGTTTGGGCGCTCCGTAGAAGCACGCGTATGGAGAGATATCGGGCAGGGCGGGTTCACTCACAGCACCCAGAGCGTCTGCGGGGTCCGAGTACAGGTCACAATCCACCATGATCATAGCGCCGTCCTTAGGGCCAGCAGGGGCCTCAGGGGACAAACCTTGCTCCAGACTGGATCCTGTTAAGATGCTGGCACACTCCTCCACTGTGGAGTATTCATCGTTGTAACGGTCTGGGGCAGTTTGAGCAGGAGGACAGCTGCCTTTTTCCTTGGACTCTTTCTGTTTCTTTTTTCTGTTGGAGGATGGCGGCATTAAACGAACAGTTTCAAGACATTTTGGTGAAATATGCATATTTGTCTACTTGGTGCATGTCGATATGATACCATGACTCTGTGGCACATTTTAAGCATTTAAGCTGAGTGTTTATTTTTATCCAAAGGTTAACAAAAACTTTTTTTTAAAGGGCGGCTTTTGGAGCTGCAAACTATTTATTTATTTGTAAACAGCAACTGCACATCCAAGAAATAGTTGCAGCCTAAGAAATTGTTGCAGCAAAAAAAGAAAACGCTTGTCATTTCAGTTTGTGTGTGGTTTAAACAAAACAAAATATACCATTTTAATTTGTTGGGCATTATCGTCTTAGTACAGCTGATGGGCAGCAGCCTCGGCCATCAGTGTGTGAATGTGAAATGGGTGAAGGCGACCGAAGTGTAAAGCGCTTTGAGTGGTCAAGTCTGACTAGAATTGCGCTATATAAGTACAAGTCCATTAGAGGTAGTAGGTACCTTTGTTTAAAATGTGCAAGACTGAGGCAGGCTGTCAACTCACTTCTCCAATATTTATGCTGAGAACCTGACTACTCTCTTGTAATTATGATTTGCAATGATACTAAGAATTGCATCTACATTAATATATACTCTATATTTAAGAAAATAATGAATAATGGATTGGATTTATATAGCGCTTTTCAAGGCACTCAAAGCGCTTTACAGGGTTCCAGTTCCATTCATTCACACACAGTCATACCAGTGGTGGTAAACTACGATAGTAGCCACAGCTGCCCTGGGGCAGACTGACGGAAGCGAGGCTGCCATTCCGCGCCATCGGCCCCTCCGACCGCCACCTCAAACACACAGCAATCATACACATTCACACCAGGCACGGTGAAGGTGGGTGAAGTGTCCTGCCCAAGGACACATGTGGCCGGGCGGGGATCGAACCGCCAACCCTTGGACCAACCCGCTTAACCACCTGAGCCACAGTCGCCCCAATGGATGAATGTTAAGCACTGTGTCTGTTCAATGTGGGTAAAATATGGTTGATTTTAACTTCTCTTTTTTAAGAATGCATGTACTGTATACTTTACCAAGCAGCCACATGCCATGATAACATCTTACCCAAAAGGCTATATTGAGACCAGAAGCCACAAAGAAGTTCATCAGTGGTCGGTAGTTCTCTTTTTTCATTTATATGTATACGTTCAGAACTTGGGACTACATTTGTACATCAGCATACTATACCTCAGTTTCTTCTGCTTTAACTTGTCCTTAAAACCCTTCTGCTGCCCTTCTTTAGCACCTTGGTCCTTTAAAAAAAAACACGGAAAAAAAGATAAGCATCAGAAGAAAATAAAGTGTCCATCTTTCAGTCAGACAGCGTTATCGCGTTGTTGCACTAAGCTACGTTAACTTTTAGTGGCTAGGTGACATTTCTATTAACCTCAGGGGGGGGGGGGACAAACTGAAATAAGAACATTTTCACACCATGGCTATGTGTCCATGGTGACAACATTAACTCTAGATAAGGGGAAGTTCACTGTGCAGACTTGTGTGGCTGAAACACTGGCTGATAAGTCGGAGAAATGTCTGTTCCTCTTTGCTAAGCTGCTTCTCACTGTCCACTGATGGAGAGGGGGCGTGGGGGGGGGGGGGGGCTAGAGGGGGGGGGGGGGGGTGGCAGGCTGTCTTACCAGAGTGCTTTCTGGGTTGTTGTACAGGAACAATTCTCCGTAGGGAGCAATAGGCGTCAAGGTCCTTTGAAGTGGAGCTAACACAGAACACACAGAGACAACACACAATAGTGGTTTTGTCAAGGCATTATAACTGGCAGAAAAAAACACAATGCGTGTGTGTGTTTGTGTGTGTGTGTGTGTGTGTGTGTGTGTGTGTGTTGTGTGTGTGTGTGTGTGGTGTGTGTGTGTGTGTGTGTGTGTGTGTGTGTGTGGTGTGTGTATGTGTGTGTGTGTATGTGTGAAGGCCTAAACGTGGTGCATGAAAGTGAGCCGCTTAACGGGATTGTTCCAGTTAAATTATAAAAAATTAAAAAAATCACTCAGATGTTATATTGCCCTTTTGATTAAACCGACTCATGGATGTGGATAAATGTGTGTCAACCCCCTTGATCCATGTAGGCAGTAAACCAATTAAAATGTTGTTTTAGCCCATGCCTATCCGTCTGCCTTTGCCTCTGCCCAAATGGGAGTGTGATCCTCCTCAGTTCGTCTCACACACTGACTGACCTCGTGTTCCAAATTGCATACTCTCTTTTTTCTATTCTACATACTGCAGCTGATCAGTATGTACTTAGCATGCGGGCAGTAGGAACACAATTTGGACATACTTTTACTTCTTTATTTCATCATAATATTGCTCCTTGATTTTGCCTTTTGTTCCTATATCGGTCGCATCGCTGGTAGGTTTTCATACGGAGACTCCGTCAATGTGACATGACTTCTGTTACGCACTGGATTGTGGGTCAGCATCGCCCCCAAATAGCATGCTGATTCCAACACTAAAAAAAATCTAGACCAGTTGTAGTAAGCTGTCCGGGTGAGACTTAAGCATGCTAAATCTGACAACAAGAATTGGGACATCGTGAATTTTCCTTTTTTTTCTAGCATACTAAATAGCAGGATTGGGAACTCAGGGTGGGTCTCTGCCAAGGCCGTTCTCTGTCGGTCGGTGGAAGACAAAGAAGAAGAAGAAGAAGAAGGAGGAGAAGAAGAAGAAGAGCAACTTTGTCCAGACACTATTAGTCTGGAGACCCGGGGCCACCGTGCGTGGGCCACCGCCTGTCACTGTGAAAAATGACTCCACCCTCTCCGGAGGATTGTGAGGGCCAACAGAGGGCCCGCCAGAGGGGCTACACACACACACACACACACACAAAGACACACGCACGGGCAAAAAAGATCCACACAACACCCCTCGGTCACATAAAAGGTGCCCCCGGGACACAGACATGAAATCAAATGACTTACAAACACATACTTGCAGCCCAGCACCAAGATGTGAATGTACTACTTTTCAAAGCGTTGCAGACACACACTTTCCCAAACAATGGAGGCCATTACAGAAGGGGCACAGAGGGCACGTAGTGGGCTTTATGAAGGGGTCAGTTTTTTTTATTTGATGATAGGAATCCACTCCAACACATCCCAGCCCCTCCCCCCCCCCCCCCCCCTCCCTCTGCTAGCAGACAGGCTCTGTGGGGCAAGATAGCAACCATCAATCATCATCTATCAGCCGACCTTCAGCCCTCCAGCTCCTCTCTCTCTCCGGACACAACTCCACTCAATTCCCCTGTACATCCATTCCTTGCATTCTTTCTAACCCATCGCTGGCTCCCTCTCCAGGCTTTTTGTTTTTATCAGTCGGCCACACTTGCGTCTTTATCTGCCCCTGACCAGACTCAATTCAATTTATTCAAAAACGAGCTTTATTGCCATGAAGGTTTCAATAAGAATGTTGCCAAAGCGTCAAAATACAATTGGTCCAAATCTTCAGACAGTACACAATAAAAAGTGATATTAACATTAACACAACATTACGATTGATTTACATTAATTATATAAAGAGTATATCTTATATCTCTTGTATAGTGTAGCCTATATATACTGTATATATAGGCCTCCCTACTGTATCTCATATGTTGAGTGAGTGAGTGAGTGAGTGAGTGAGTGAGTGAGTGAGTGAGTGAGTGAGTGAGTGAGTGAGTGAGTGAGTGAGTGAGTGAGTGAGTGAGTGTGAGTGAGTGAGTGAGTGAGTGAGTGAGTGAGTGAGTGAGTGTGAGTGAGTGAGTGAGTGAGTGAGTGAGTGAGTGAGTAGTTGTGACCTCATTGCCTCCATCAGTGCACACACAGCTAGTTAGGAGATTGATTTGTGTTGTGAATGAAGAGTCCGTTCTATTTAGAGTTACAGTTCAATTTGTCATTATCACGCCTCTGTATCGCTGCCACACTCTGCCCAGAGGACACACAGCTGACACGGTCTGAATTCAAAATGAGCCACCCAACAGTTTATTATTTAATTCCCTGGTTCGCTTCAATGTACTAGTTGACAATGTGAGAATAAGAGAATTCACTCAATATGGTTTTATTTGGAAAGTCTCAAAAAGAAAGGCAGGACAGATTATACAATTTGTATTTATGTTGGATTGCTCCGGTGTTAGTTCGTAATTAAGTTAAAGTTTTGTAAGTTTTTCAAGTTAGGCATGAAGGTGGGAAAACATGAATGCAAAAACTACTTTTTTTTCTCCTTTCTTTTTTTTTGGTATGGTTTGAAAATGTTAAGGCAGCTTTCTGTTCTTCCAATCTTCAAAACATGCATGCCTGTCAACGCCTGTCAGCGATTTCACACAAACAAAGACCCTACACATTTCACACAGCCTAAAACATGGGGAAGTGCATTATGCTACTATAAGATCAAATAGACCTAAAAGCAGATCTACAACTACAATTGTTTTTTTCTACCATGTAATAATTTGCACATTTGTCTGATGTGTTGCTGCAGTGCTACTGAAGGAGTAGTACTAGTAGACCAACAAGTATTTTCTTAATTAGGAAGGTATTTTAACAAGGAGGGTTTTAGCTTGTTGAATCCTACCAGTCTCCAATAGCAATAAAACAACCATGATTCTGTGTCATTGCAATGCCATATTTCTTATTTTTCCAAGTCGCAGCTCTCATTCAAGAAGAGTAACTTTTAAAATATGCTGAAGTGAAAAAATAATGTGTCAAATAATGCCTGGCTGGATGAGGCAGCCTTTTCCCTGCTGTGGGACCGTCATGGCTGCCGCTCTCTTCTCCGTCTCTTTGCTTGTTTTACATCCATCTTCTCTCTCTTCCTCCCGACCCGCTTCACTGCCTATCCCTGTCCCTGTAGTCTCAATACTTGTCTTCTAACTTTAAGAAAAAACACTACTTGTGATTTTTGAATTTCAGTTTGTGTGTACGGTTAAAACAAACAAAAAAAATTACAATTTTAATTGATGGGCATTTGAAATTGGCCTAAGAGTTGCATCTGTACATGCATATATATTTTTAATATGTTGGCTGTAGAATTCAGTGCAAGTAACAAATGGCAGATTTTTTTTTCACTCTCTATCCTGTCCCTCTAGTCTCAATCCCTGTCTTCTAACATACAGGGAAACAAGTTGGAGAGAAGAAACACTAGGTCTACCAAGAGACTGCTGCAGTAAAGGTACAAGGAACAAGGAAGGGAGCGGAAGCTGAAGAAGGAACTTGAGTGGAGCTACGGTGTAGAAAAACAGACTGAAAACTGTTGATATGCTGCCAGAGAAAATGTCTCAATGTGGGGTCAGGTATGGTTCCAAAAGGACAGACATGTTCACAGTCTGTGTTTAAGGCACATTCTTTGCAGAGAAAAGCGTCATATAAAATAGGGCGCTGGTGGTGTAGTGGTTAGAGCCAACCCCCCTCCGCACAGAGGCTCAGTCCTCTTCACAGCAGACCCCGGGTTCAGCCCGGGTGGTTCTCTGCATGTCATTCCCCTCTCTACCCCATTTCATCTCTGTCTTTCCAACCTAATATAGCGAAAAATGCCCAAAAATAATATATAAAAAAAAAAAGCCTTATATAATCCTAGGAGAACCAGTCTACCCCCAACACAGGAAGTAGCTCACGTAGCGTCGCGTCAGATGAAAACACGAGGGGGTCCACTGCGCCCCAATAATCTATCCGTCCAGGGAGGAAAGAAAAAAAATTCAAAAACATATTTGTGGTGGTTGCACTGCTGTACACGCCTGAGTGTTCCTAGCAAAGTTAAACAACTTCTTAAAAAAAAAAATAACTTTGGCGACAGAAATACACACTAAGGTCTCGCCGAGGGACAAGATGTGAGGGAGCGTATATTTCCTCTGTGAGGTGTGTACGCTTGAAACGGGGGCGACGCCAGCCAGTTTCCCCGCGACACACATACACGCACTAACCCACCCACGTACACACACTCCCCCCCTCCCCGCTTTCATCAGGGCAAACAACAGCTCCTCCGCTGACTCTACTTGCGCGAATGAAATATTCATGGTGAGAGATGAAGCGCAAGCAGCTGAAAAAAAAGAGAGCTGTGTACCTTTCTGTATGCTGTTTGCACCGGCGGGACCCTCGCAGACGGTTGGGTGTTCGGGGCTGCTTGTTTTTTGCGCCGACGCTGCGCTCCTGGAGTTGAGGGAGAGAGAAATCGCTGGATTAGAACAAGCAATGGGGAACGTGGGAAAAATAGGTAACACCGTTTGGACATGGAGGCACCTTCAAGAGTAGAGATGTAACACACTCTTTGACAGTGAGTTTTCCCCCCAGTTCAAAAGTTCAATGTATAGCATGATGGGTGGGGAGGATATGAATGTAGGTGGAATGCAGAGTTGAATAGGAAATTTAGAGGCCCTTCAGTTCTCCATCAGTGCAAAATCTGAATGCAAACAGAAAGTTTTTATACTGCTTTTTCACATTGAAGTGCTTGTTTTCCTATTCATTCGTGCCTCTTCAAATGTGCAAAAGCATTTCTCCAGGTGCACTTCTAACTTGTTTGATTAGTTCTCCAGAACTGCATCAAAACTTTCAAAAAGTTAAAAATCTTTAAATATAAAGGAAAAGTTTGACATTTTGGAATATACATATATTTTCTCTCTTGCAGAGAGTTAGGTGGAAGGATTGATAACTAAAGTGAGCGAATCTGACTTTATAAGGAAATCTATGGTGAGTAGACATTTGCTGACTTTGACAAAAAGTGTTTTGGATTACAATGACTGAGTATACCTTTAATTTACTGTTCTGTCAGTGATGAATAATAAAGTAACGGAAAGTTTTCAGATTACATTTATTATTATTCATTATACTTCAACATGTTGATAGTGAGCTTTAGAGGGTTATGTGAACTGAGCCAGATGAGCTTTATGCTACAGTAAGCTAAGCTAACCGGCTGGGTGTCAATTTTTTCTCAGCGGCAAAGTAAACCAAGCACATCTCGCAAAATGTTTCGGACTATTCCTTGAAGGTTTAACTGCCGTTACCTGTCTGGAAAAGGCATTGGGATTTGAGGGACGGGCCGGTGCCTCAGTCGGTAGGAGCGAGTCGGCCGTAGACCCGCTGCGGGAGCCTTAAAGGTGGGCTGTGCCTCGTAGATGTCGTTCTCCACCATTTCGCCACGAAAACCCCCCTGGTCTCCACTATCTTCACAGTCTGAGGGCCCGTCAGAGATGGACCCACTACTCCTACTTCTACTACTACATGAGCTGCTGCAAGAAGACATGGAGGCAGGGATGAGGGGATGTTCAGGGTGCATGGAGGTGCCGATGTTCTGAGGGTCGCGAGGGGTCGGTTGTGGCGGACGCCGTAGTCGGCTTTCAGGCACGTCCTCACTCATGTCCGTCCCCAGTCCTGCTCCTGGAGGCAAGGTCTGACTCCCCTCCGAATCATACACCTTTGGCGGAGCGTGCTGCTGACATGAGGTCCCTCTCTTTTTGTCCTTCAAGAAGATGTGTCTGGGGTGTGGTACAGGCTTCCTACTGCGGCCCCTGCTGCTCAATCCCAATCCTTCCTCTTCCTCTTCTTCTTCTTCTTGGCCAGTACCCTGCCCCGTCAGCCCCAGAACCTCCAAGCCGCGGAGGATGCGCCTGCGGTGGCCGGTTGGAAAGACGTGGAGCTCCAGAAGGCGCTGGTCGGTGAGATCCATGCAGTCTCCCAGGGCGTGGTAGCCTTGTTGCTGGAAACATGAGGTGTACTGAGGCAGGCGAAGGGTGGACAGCCACTCCTCAACCGTCTCCTGCTTAGGCTCCGGAGGCTCCGACATCATGCTTTGTATTGTATCTACCACATCAGGACCAAAACGAGTCCAGTTTTAAACTGTAGACACACAAAAAAGATTTAAAAAAAATGAGTGACTGGAAAAACTTTAAACTTATCAATCATAGACTGGATATAAAAGAACATAATGCAATTGTTGCATGACTCCACTCTTGTACCATAAAAACACCATAGTACTGCTTTTGTCCAAAGGTGCCACAAGATTCAACAGAAACTGAAAGTTCCTCATACCCACTTTAAATATCACTTTGATGACACATTTTTTCGGACTCTAGTTGTGGAAACATGACATTAATAGGGGAAAAGTGGGACATTTTAGGAAACAGGCTTTCTCCATTTCACACCCTCATATCTGTACGGTGAATGTGAAGCACTGGATGCAGGGGGTTAAACACTATTCTGCCCTTAAGATTGTAATCAAACCGAAACGTCAAACCAGGCCGGGGTTTTAGACTCCAGGAAGTCATTGCAACTTGCACATAACCCCTTTCAAAAAACCACAAGTGTGCCACTTTATTATGTTGTGCTCTCAACAATCAAAACGTACAAGCCAAACATACATCTTTCTCTTGAGGCTTTCCTACAGTGAAAACGTCTGACTGTACATTCAGCAACAAGTGAGCAGACCTTAGTTAATGCAACTGCTGCATGAAACGACAGGAAACAATATATGGCAATAGCTATGAGGAAATACAGTAGCATGCCACCATCATAGGATGGCTCCAGGGTCAAGTGTTTTTGGAGACTTACCTTACCATCTGATATGTGAGTCGGATCCTTTTTCTGCAGGTAAAAAGGCAGGTTGCCATCTTTGTTATAACACCTTTCCTTTCCTTGGAATCACTCGCCTACATCTGACTCACTGCCTAGCAACACGCACAAGGTAATTGCTAATGGAAAGATACTGTCCAATGTTTTCCTGATGCTTTTACAGCACCTCTTCAAAGTCAAGCACTGTTGTGTGGCAGAACAGCTCTCTCTCTAACTCTCTCGCTGACACACAATGTCTCACACACACACACCACACACACACACACACACAACACACACACACAACACACACACCACCACACACACACACACACACAACACACACACACACACACACAAGAAGATACAACATCATCAACATCTCGTCATGTCCACTTCTCTTTTGGGCTGCAAACCTACCCCAGGGGACCTGAAGTGTTACTTCTGCTTTCAAGTAAACAGGCTAATGCCGGCTCAGTGTATGCATGCTGTTTGAGTGCAACTAGTTCACAGAATGAGCATGAGCAGAACAATCTCCTACCTTCTCATATTTTTTGTTGCACAACAATCAAGCATTTATAAAAATAAAAAAAAAATTAAAATAAAAGTATAACGGCTGGTGGACCGATAGGGAAAGGACCTTCAAACTGTTTATGGAAATGATGTTTAGATAAGACTGTTTACAAGCATATCACAGACTTTTTCTTTGTAACATACACTGTATAAGGAAATTCAATAGTGAATGCTACTGGGACTACACAGAACACTTCAAATACCAAACCAAATTGATCCAAGCAAATCCTCTCCTCCCTTAATGAAATGTTAAGTGGAACTTACAGTATATGCTCTGTTTTTGAGACTGTTCTTAAATGTCTCATTTCTGGTCTTGTATTGCAAAAGAGTTAAGTGCAATTTTGAAATGTTAAGGCTGTAATGATCATGGTAAGAACCCCTAGACTCTTAACAGGTCAAAAAATTCCCATAAAGAAAAATGTTTATTATTAAACTGGGTTCAAGGAAAGACACCATCTGTGACGCATTGGTTCAGATAAATCTTCAATGTATTTCCCATGAAAAGATTAAGCGTCTAAAATAAAAAGGAAATGAAAGCAGTTGTATTAAGAAAGCAAATGTCACAAAAATGCAATTACCCTATTGCCCATTTCTATTAATCATATGTGACAAAGTGTTTTATAAAGCAGAATGACAAGAGCACCTGTGTGTGAAAGGTTTTCTTCTTTTCATGAAAATTGTGTTTTCACATACATCTTTGCTCTGGAATAATATCCATTTGTGTACCCTCAATTTAATTTACTTTTCCTTTTTTTTACAATAAATGTAATGTATATGTGCACATAGGCGGAAACGTTTTTTTCTAGAATATACAGTCAGGTCCATATATATTTGGACATTGACAAAATGCTCATCATTTTAGCTCGGTGTAATAACAACCATTCTGTACACCAAAAGTATTTGGACAAAGTAATATAATCATAAATCAAATTTAAAAATACAATTCCTTTGCAGTCAATAGCAGCCTATTAGTCTAGGACCCATACACACTGGGTTTGGTCCATTGGTAATGATCTGGCAGCCCCCTACTCACTGCAACTGTTTTCAGCAGGTAAAAAGCTAGCTCAATTAGATTCAGGTCAGATTGACTCAGCCATTGCAGAACATTCCACTTATTTACCTTCTGGTCATTGTCCTTTTTCACTGTGTAGCGCTGTCCAATGAGTTCTGAAGCATTTTGGCTGAATATGAGGCAGATACAATTGCCCAAAACACTTCAGAATTCATCCTGATGCTGTTGTCAGCGTTCACATCATCAATAAATACAAGGTAACCAGTTCCATTGGAAGCCATACACGCCCACACCATAACACTACCACCGCCATGCTACACTGATGAGCTGGTATGCTTTGGATCTGGAGCAGTTCCTCCCCTTCTACTACAAGGTAATACTTGATCTTTGTCTCATCTGTCCATAGTATGTTGTTACAGAACTGTGTAAGTTTATTTTAGATATATGTATATATAACTGTAAATGGTCTTCCTGTTATAGAGGCTCGCCAATGGTTTAAATCTTGTGGTGAACCCTCTGTATTTACTCTGGTGTAGTCTTCTCTGTATGGTTGACTTTGACACAAATACACCCACCTCATGATCCACCTGACCTGAATCCAATTGAGCTGAAAGGTAAACTGCCCCAAGAACAAGCAAGAAGTGAAGACAGCTGCAGTAGGGGTCTGGCAATGCCGGTGGTGCTTATGGGCCCTAGACTTCAGGCTGTCATTGACTGCAAAGGACAATTAAAAGTGACGATTAGATTTATGATTATATTACTTTGTCCTAAATACTTTTGGTCTGGTAAAAGGGGTGAACCACATATAGAATTGTTGTAAGTACAACACAGTTCATGTGATGTAAATACCCTCCAATTGAATGGCATTATTAAAGTCTTCATGATGGAGGCCTGTACAGTCTCTTTCAGACCTGCCCAGCAGTGTTAACATGCAGAGACCTGTGTTGGCAAACACCCAGCGCAGGCACACGCTAAAGCTTGTTAACACATTCGATCTGGTCCACTCTGCATCACTGCATTTTAGCACCTTATACACCCACTCACACAACAACAACACACACACACACACACACACACACACACACACACACACACACACACACACACACACACACACACACACACACACACACACACACACACACACACACACACCATAATACCCATAGAGCCAGCCCACACATTCAGCTAGTGTTTATTAAAGAGGGGGGTAGAAATCGGAGAGTAGTTCTAAAACTACCAGTCGGTGTAAAAGCCCACAGAGGCTGCAGATCAATATAAACGGGCTGTGTATGCTGCTTGGTGCATGAAAACATACAGTATGAAGGTGTGTGTGCGTGTGTGTGTGTGTGTGTGTGTGTGTGTGTGTGTGTGTGTGTGTGTGTGTGTGTGTGTGTGTGTGTGTGTGTGTGTGTGTGTGTGCGTGTGTGTGTGTGTGTGTGTGTGTGTGTGTGTGTGTGTGTGTGTGTGTGTAGAGGTAGAGAACTCACTGACATACAACAAGACAGATAGACAACGTACCATTTCCTCAAGGGACCAAAGCTGTGTGTGCAGCGCAGGAGATTGTGTGTCTGTGTTACACACCCACTTGGCAGCACCGCCTACAACACCACAGGTATGGTTAGTTACACAGTAAAAAAAAATGAAAAAAAGACGGTGTGAGTCACAGTGTGCACACCTATGCACATAAAAACCCAACACACACACACACACACACAGACAATAACTTAGTTTGAACAAAGTCCAAATTGTGTGTCCCTTTCCTGGTTGCAGGAAAAATATCTATGTAGGCTACTCTTTGGAGTGTCCACGCCCCCAGTGAAATAGAATAAAGGCAGCCTCAACATAGAAGGATACAGACACACACGCACACACACACACACACACACACACACACTTCAAATGATGACCTGTAAACAAGTTTTGCCAAGCTATCATTCCATAGCGCTAAGTTATTTAGACATATTCTTCCTCAGGTGTGTTGTTCACTGTGGACAGCAGCGCACGTGCCTGATGTGCTCGCGCTTGTGTTTACACTTCACTGGAGGGGAAAATAAACGTACCTATTTCGCTTCGTCGAAAATGTAATAGAAGTGTTATTGACGCAGTTATAGTTCTCTTTTTTGAACTAAATCACCGGTTATTGATGGAAAAACGCTACAAACTCTACTCCAGCTCGTGCGCATAATTGGACTTGAAGTAGTTTATATTTCAGTATCGTGCCCGCTTTAGTTTGTCAAATAAACACAAGACGTTAAGTGTAGCGGTGATGACGTAAGACGCAAAGCTTACCTGCAAAGAGTTAAGAATGGAGACAGGAGGAAACGTCAGGCATCACCAGGTAACCGGACACTCACACATCCTGCGTCCACTTGTCCACTTGTCCACTTTCGGTCAAGTCTCGGTGAACTGTCGCGAGCCCTCTCAACGCGTGCTGCTGCTGTTTAGACACTCGGCTGTTTCCGCCGTCCCCCGTGTGTTCACGCGCCCGAGAGCAACCACGCCCATTTGGGCAACAGGGCCAGGAGTTCAGGACCAGTGCACCACAGTCCTCATCTTACCTCCAAGTGTAGCCCCCTGACAGTATGCCTATTCACACAACTGAGTATATTTCCCATTTCATACAATGTTATAGTTCTGCTCCATAGGCATAGCTCAAAGGCAAAGCAATAGCTTTATGTTTGTCATTTTTATTTCACTACACTTAGCTTTAGTTAGCTTTCTTTTCAGTTTAAACATATTTTTCTACACCCTTCCCGACCAGTGAAGCAAACATGCATCTCCAAATTTGGTGGTTTTGAATGTGAACATGAATTGTTCCTTCCCATTCTTGTTAAGACACGCATTTATAACCCCCTGGGATCTTTTGAAAAAATGTCTCATCACAATGTTGAAAACGTTGAAAATTCTTTGATAAATGTGGTAATAGCCACGCAACAAACCCAATTGAACTTATAGACCATGATGCATGGCTTTAGATTAAACTAACCAACAGTATAGAACGCAGCTAAAATGAACTCCACATACACATCAATAGCAATAAATGCACCAAACACAATAATAATAATAATAATTGCACTCACTGACACTAAACAGAGTGTTACAAGGTACTCCTCTGGGCTGTGGAAACATTGGAATCGATGCTTGTATGTATTTTAATCTGTGTTGACTTGTATTTGTATTGTATTTGTATTGTCTTTTTATATGGAACTTTGAGTCCGGAATAAAGTATTCATTCATTCATTCATACAGCTATAATAAACCATAAACGACAATAATAACATTGAAAGACTGATGCTCCATAGCCTATACTTTTTATGTTACTTACTAAACATTTTGCTGTTAATACTTTTATTAAAGTAAAAGTTTGAAAGAAGCAGGGCTTTTACTTGAAGTATTTCCACAGTTTTTCAGTTCCTCCACAACTGAAAGACTCCTAAACCGAAGACCATATGCATGTTAATGTTGTGGTGGGCCTTTTTGCTGTGAGTTGTCAACACACATTAGAGCTCGAAGTTTCGATATATTGACAGGGAAGTCAGTCGACCCATTTGAGCTCACAATGCACTGAGTAAAAGCTGCTTCTTCAGTAAAAAGAAAAAGAACTGCTTGCATGTGATTAACAGCAGAGAACAGCATAGTGGAGGCACTTGTGATGTTTTGCTGGGAAGACGTGCGTGTCCCAGCTTGATCCCGAGGCCCCGGGCTACACATTCAACACACACAGGAATGCAGCGGGCAGCCTGGCACACTCCTAATGAAGCCAGTCCTATAAGGACAAAGGCAACATTTATACTCATTATTTTTCATCTGTCATTGTTTATTGTGTTGGATAATTTTTTTTAGGTTGGGAGGAGAGACGTATAACATTAAATGTATGCTGTACATGTCACTATAATGCTGTATCACAATGGGAGCGTGGTATTTGAATTGACAGGGATCCACACAAGAAAGAAAATACTGTAACCTTTGTGTAAAACAAAAAAAAACACTATTGGTCCATATACCTACAGTATATATCGAGTGCATATGATTTATGCAAGTTTATATAGGCCTATACTACTTACTAATACTAATATAATTATTTAAAAACAAGACTCTAAAACGTGGTTTGAAAAAAATACCATTCCTCCAGGACAAAAATTAGAAAACATCATAGAAAACATAACAATTTTCAAGACATACAACAGGTTTCGTAATAACACTATCATTGATAAAACATTACACAACTATTTTCATATATTTTTTATATTTTATTATCAATGTATTGAATCTATGTTTCTGTTATGTATGCATTCCTTTCACTGAGACTACAAGTGAAATACAAAGTGCCAAAATAAGCAATAAAATAATCAGATATGGTCATAGATTGAACAATATATGAAAAGTATGCAGTATGCATAATTGGCCACACGATGGTGCTGTAGCACTGTAGCTAGAAGGCAACTGTCACAACAGAGCATGACAAGCTGAGGACATTTTGACATGTCACGTAGGAAAAGCACGGGCGTGTAAGTAATCAAATTATGAATGTCAATGTTATGTAATGTTATACAACAAAGCCTTTGGTCTATTGTTCATTTAATCATTTTTCTAAACACAGTGTCATGTAGGCTTAAGTACATTTGCTTAAACACTATAATTTTGAGATTCTTGTTATTCACTGGAACCTTTAATATTTTAATTGTTTGTACTTTACACTTATATTCAATTTACAGTTATGTGTTTCTTTTTTGATAAGAATTTGACATGCAATAAAGATTTTTTTTTAAATATTATTTAACCAGGAAAAAAGGAAAAAATCCTGGCCAAGACAGGCAGCAGCACACATACACATATATGTGTATGTGTGCTGCAGACAAAACAGTTAAAAGTACAGTGCAGTGAATTACTATTTACATTTTTAAAGATTTTTTTAGATGATGATATATATATGGCTTTTCTTCCCCATGGATGTAGCCTATTAATAAAACCAGAATCTCTAGAAGAAACCCACAAAAATGACCCTCAACACATCACAACCTCCTCCTAAACATTCATATGCCTTCAAAAAAAGTGACTTCAAATAAATCAAGAAGAGAGTTGTCAGCATAGGACTATTTTTATTTTTATGACACAGGAGCGGATGAAATTAAAGAGCTGACGTCTTTCACTGTCTGGCTGTCAAGCAGTAAAATGAGTGACAGAAGAAAGAGAGAGAGAGAGAGAGAGAGGGACCAGACGTCTGGAGGACAGGAAAATCTGCTTTTTTTTCTCCCCGTGGCTTTATCTCTTTTGTCCCTCCCCGCCACGCCTCCAGGGGTCGCCTTGGCAACGTGTTTTACGGCTGGCAGCCACAGAAAATACAGCATTGGCGCCTAAACTGAGAAAGCTGTACACAGCAGTAACAGTCAATGCCAAGGACACACAGTTGTAACAAGGGTGTCTTCAGATTCTAGGAGGTAGCCTACACCGGGGTATGCATTCTATTTGTCATGAATGTGAAGTGAATTTTGCCTAAATGTAAATGGACTAAAAAAAAAAGACAGTTATCCATTTTTGTATTTTCAGCTCAGAATGGATGAGAATCTGCACCCGCTTAAACATATGGATAAAGTGGAGTCTACTGATAGTAGGATGAGGGAGTGCATTCTCCTCCACAGGTTGACTGAAGCCATCCGGGGTCTCCAAGCTGTCACACGCGGCAAAGATCATGTAGAGGAAGGGAGGGGGGTCTCGGGAGAAGAACAGGTACAGGAGTGGAAGAGGACATTTAATTTAACTTTATTTTGCATTCTACTTTATATTTATATGGGCACCTTATCTCTGTACTGTTTATCTGCACTGTGTCCTTGCACTACTTTTGTGTTAATTTTTTCTCTTCACTTGTGTGTTTCTATTACATTTTCTTCTTCTATATTGCATTGTTGAGAGGAGCCTGTGACTTAAGAATTTAATTGCCAGTCAGTGACTTGCTGCTGTAATTGTTGTGCATATGACAAACGAAACCTCTTGAATCTTGAGGAGGGAGGCACAGTCCAACGGAGGCCAGAGGAGGATGAAGGGAGAGGAACAAGTGCCAATGGAGAGCGGGCAGAGAAACGAGTGCAAGCAGGGAGTTCTGGGAGTTTGAGGGAGCTGGGCGTCTTTCATTCAGACAGAATGACAGCGTGGGGACAGGTTGTCAGAGAAGGGGCCCACATGCTCCCCAGTCTCCATCAGGGGCCAGGCATCAGCAGCAACTGTCTGCAACAGGTATGTGATTTCATGTGACTGACAGTGCCTTTCTCAAACTTTTTTAAAAGCTACAAGGAACTAGAAAGGGCCTGATTAAAAAATAAATTTGCAATTGGAACAGGGAAATAAGTGGTACTGGTCCGTCGAAGTTGAAATATAAGAAGTTCAAAGGTGTGGCGTATAGTTAAGATGTATTGGTGACAAATCTAGATTGCAACGCTCCATGTCTACTATGGTGGCCTTCAAGGACAAGAAGTGTGTGACCTAAGATGGCGTCATCCACCACTGCCTCAAGTCTTTCCAAAATATCAAGTGATGAGGCGAGGATGGCCAATATGTTTTTTTTTATTCATAGTACTTCTTCTTTTAACAGGTGCATTTTCGGCGGACACCCACTATATATAAAAACGCAAAGGTTGTTAAGTCTGTCCCTTATGCTTCTACTTAACATGGCAGTGGTGCAAATGGCGGCCTACGTGGATATACAAAAGTCCATTCATCTGTAATAACATACTTTTATTCTCAAGTGATTTTAGACTTATGTAAACCTACTTATGAATATTACATGTCAGTTTTGAAATACGCCAATTCCTTTTGCACACTGGGCCTTTAAGTTAAGTTGAAGGACTGTAAATGAGAAGTGGAGTTTAAAAGCATCTTTAAAAATGACCTTCAAAAACAGTTTGGCAAGTATAACATTTGTTCTGTGGATGTTCTGCGTGTCTTTCTTGTTTCAGATACAGAATGCAGGATCACTCCTAGTTCAGATCCCTTCAGTGATACTTTTCAGAGTGTGGGGGAGGATATAGAGAACATTATGGACAAGCTGAACGCAATAATAACCAAGCTGGATGAAGAAATCCTCAAAGTATGCCCAGAGGAGACCTCAACTGTGGATGCAGCAGTACTTCAGGAGACCAGAGATTCAAGAGCATCAGAGGAACCTGGAGATAACAGCGAGCCCCTGAACTCCAAGAAACCCCTGCAATCAGACCCTGCTCACCAACAGGATGTTGAAGAGGATGGAGACAGTCAATGGCGTACAATGGCGTCACCAGACATCGAACAAACCTCAGACCCAAGATTGAGCGGTTCTGACTGCCAACGTCATGGAAGAGACACTGAAAGAATTAGTCGTCAAAAATCAGGGAGCGATAATGAGGAAAGTGATTGTCCAGATCAGTCAGACAGATATCCTGGAGGAGAAAGAAGAAGACACAAAGGAAAAGGGCAAAGAGGAGACCAACAAAGACTGGATTACAGTAGGGTAAATTGACCAAATCTTCCATCTTTTGGCTCCCATAAACCCCCTCATATTATAGCTTTCCCATTTCCCTTTTCAGCAGCTCTAAGGTAACATCAAGACCATACTATATCATTTTGATTTCAATTATGTGCAATATTGGTCAGTTTTTATTGTCTTATTTTATTGAGGGGAATAAAGTATCTATCTATCTATCTATCTATCTATCTATCTATCTATCTATCTATCTATCTATCTATCTATCTATCTATCTATCTATCTATCTATCTATCTATCTATCTATCTATCTATCTATCTATCTATCTATCTATCTATCTATCTATCTTCTATCAATCTATTATCTATCTTCTATCATTTTCTATAAACATGGTCAAATCACAATGGCTCATCATATATCTATTTGTTAAATGATTTCTGGCTAACTGGTCAACAGGGACAGCCTCTCGGTTTACCAGGATGCCTGCTTCATCAGGCACCACCGTTTGGGAGCGAGATGCGATGGCCGACACCCTGAGCTGTTTGATGGTGAGCGGCTCGGAGGAGCTGGTCAGCAGGGTGGTCAGGGTCAAAGTTCGAGAAGGAATATACTTCCCCTTCCCAGTGACCTTGGTTCTGCCTTTCTGCGCGCGCTACCGTGGAAACTACAGGGATGTCGCGTGAAGATGGTGGATGACGAAAAGAAGAGGGCAAGCTACATCACTCCGGTAACAACAGAGGGCACGTACGGAGGACAAAGGGTAAGGTTTTTCGATTACTTCACAACCACACACACACACACTTTTATTTAATATTGAAGGTACATTTTTATCCAGACACATTTCAAGATATTGTATGAGGAGACCTTGGAATTGATTTCCAGACAATGTTTCACATTTGCCAACAGCATAGATTATTGTATCATCTGCATACCAACGTACCTTCCCATATTGGAAAACAGAACAACTCTCAAGTAGTACCCTGTGGTGATTTTAGATTTATAATTATCAACAGAAACCCTCTGAGTTCTGTCTGAAAGATCATTTGTGAGCCATTATAGTGCATATTTATGAACACAGATTTAATTTAATTCCTGTAAAAAATAACTTGTGTTCAACAGCCTCAAAAGAAAATACGGCTCTGCAATGAGAAGCAATAGCAGCCGAGACTTATGTGATTGTACTGCCTCCACGCCTTAGCCCAGAGTGAACATCAGGGAGAATGTTTTATGTTTGTGTTAATAGGTGATTTAAATACTTTGGCCTAAATGGATATTTTTAATATACAGTATGTTTTGCTTATGTCCTCGTCAGGGCTCATTTGCAGAGGTGAGGGTGTACTCCCTGGGTCTGTTTGCAGTGGTTTCCTGTCTAAGAAGAGAAAATTACACAGTTCCCATAAAGGGTTTGTCACTCAAGCTCCCAATGGACCCCCGGATCTGTCTGAACTACCTCCCAGGATCCTTCACAGTTTCAGTGATGGCGCAAACAATGGTACGGAGATGACGATTTGATCACTACATGTCTCCCACTTTATAGTATTATCCAAATATAGTGTATGTTTACTTAACTGATTGGGTATGTATTGAGGGATGTTTGATTTTGGTAAATATATCTTTATGACGAAGATATTGAAATTGAGCCAAAAATGAGGAAAAAACATGGTGAGGAGGGAAAAGGGGAGAAGGAGAAGCAGATAGGATGCTAATAATTCATAGACTTGAGTTTTCAGATGTTTGCTGTGAGTTAGAAAAACAAACAGCTGCAGAAGGATCTTTGATTAGATTTCTGAGTCTAACTAACTTCACCACAGTCTGTCCCTTGATCTTGAGTCAATAACCAATCAGCTCCCCCCCTATGCATGTTTCTGATGAAACAGCATGCTGTCGGAAAAAACAAAAAGTTGGGCAAAATATGCTTTCAAACCACACAGAGCCTCTGCAAAGGGATACCTAAAATCATGCAGAACAACTGTTTCCACCTCTGCCTCTAGATTCAGCCCCTGGACGCTGTCCTTGTGGCTGCCGTTAAGTCCAGAAGTGAAGCCTATCATCCACTGGTGTCTACAAGTCCACTGCTCTACCTCACCCACCCATCCTATCAGCCCCTGAGAAGACCCCTCACTCTCACCCTGCCCTGTCCTCCCCCCAACCCAGAAAGCAAGAGGCACACAAGGGGACAAGGCGAGCAGCGAGACCCCCCAATTCAGCCCGGTAGTTCTTCAACACGATGGGATCCACCTGCTTCCCACAGAAGGAGGTGAGTTATGTGTGGTCCTCGTCCAAATTTCTATTAACTGAAATGTGAATATCAGAGGATCAGTGGGCAGAAATAACGCGCCAGAGATGTGATTGTTTATGCATCTACTGCTGAAAGCATGAATCGAGAATCGGCAACTTTTGTTTTTAATCAATGTGGCTAAATAAGAGATGGCCGTGTTGGTTTGTCAGTTGTTCCAAACCAAAATATTAAATATTGCATGGATTTCCATGACATTTTGTACAAATGTTTACTGTGCCAGGACAATGTAACCTCATAGCAGTTCTCTGATCTTACTATTAATGCCACCATGAGGTTGACATTTGTGGCTTTGAGGGAAATATCTCAACAATGAATGAATTGCCATTAGATTTGATGTGATTGTATTTTGACTTTTAATCAAACACCATCCCCAAGTCAAAATGTCCATATGTACAATACTTTGGTTTATAAGGTAATGCATGGAGAATGTATACTTTTTAATGAGGCTCACCTTTACTATGAGTTGAGTGCTAAGTCACAAATCTAAGCATGGTAACACGCTAAACCAAACATGGTAAACATGGTGAACTTCACACCTGTTTAACATTAGCATGTTGGCTTTGCCTTTTTGGGAATGTTAGTCTGTTGTCATTAGGATTAAGCATCAAAGCATTGCTGTGCCTATAAGCTCAGCACCATAGAACCGCTATAGTAAATAGCTGTAGCCTCTTAATCTTCTTATGAAAATATTTAGTTTTGGATGTTTCTGTCAGAATCCTGGGTGCCTCTGCGAAGTCTCGGGAGATCTCCGATGAGCTGCTGGTTGTTCTCGGTTCTAGAGACAAACAGTGGAACGTTCTGGATAAAGTCACAGTCAGGAACCAGCAGAACGGACTGGTGTCCTTTGAGCTGACAGAGAACTTTGACAGGTTTGCGACACAATTTCTGCTTTTTCATATAAAACACTATTGATGACTTTTTGAATAGCTGCGGATGATGTAACATATTTCTATTGAAGGTCCTCCTTTAACTTAAAAGCCTACTTCACCGGTTTGAATATGAAGGTGTATTGAATTCTGAGATCCTATGTAGTATAAATGTGCGAAAAAAATTGAAATCGGTTCATCCTAGCCTGAGAAAAGGCAGAAAGAGTGTTTTTTTTAACCCTATATATTATATAGGATCTCAGAATTCAATACACCTTCATATTCAAACCGGTGAAGTAGGCCTTTAACAAAGAACCTCCAAACACACAAGTTCAAAATATAGACTGTGTACACTTTAAAGCAAATGAAAAGAGGGCATTTAAGTTTTTTCTTAGAAATATCATGTGGAATGCCACATGACTTTAAAGATAGACCACATAATGCTTCGAGATGACATACACGGTATAAATATAGTTGTAGAATGGTAGATTCTATTCTAAAGGTAACAAGGGGCCACTGCGGGGAGGCAATAGAAAAGGTAAATGGTACATGTGTGATCTATTAATAGGGGTCGCAGTAGGACTCTGATGGCTGCAAATTGGGTCAGAATATTATTCTTAAATAAAATGCATCACATTTGACAGATGGGATGATTTTCCCCAGACGAAAGAGTCATTTTTATAAATTGGTCACAGTTGAAGCATAGCCATTTTATTTTCTCTTCTTTGGTTAGCAAACCTCAAACTGTCGGTTCTTATAAAAAAGCCAATTTTAAAATCTTTATTATGAGCTTATCTGTGACTGCAGCACTCGGTGGATGTGACGTTGTACCTTCCAAACTAAACAGATCAAGGCAAAAACTGCAATATGAGGCAGACACATCCAAAAGAAGACTACAGACAGTGCAGAAAAGCCCAGCGTCAGACTGGTAGGAGAATGCTCATTTGTAGCATCAATTGGGTGGGATCCAGTGCCCATTCTTCCAGTTTGTCCATCCAGTAAAAGAACAATCTGAAAAACAATACAACAATATTGTATCAAAAGAAGACCTTTTAAAGGGGCACTATGCAGTTTCAGGGAGGGGGGATTTGTTTACATTTGCAGACCCTGCAGTTATTTTACATACATTACATATATATACATATTTTCTCTGCATGTAATGCTTAGTATTGAATAATTCTATCATCATAAATCAAGTAAAAAAAAATTGAGAGGCACCTGGAACCAAACGAAAGACTAGAATATGTTAGTGCACAAAACTGTGGGCCCTGCTACAGTGAAACAGAAACTTTTCAGGAAGCTTTTTTAACTTCAAACAGTGTGCCAGGGATTCAATTAGTCTGTTGTTTATTAAATTATGAAAATATATCTTAATAAACTAATGAGGAAATGATAGTGCACCTTTTGAATATGTATAAATACACGTGTTGTGTCTTGATGCTAGTCTCCTACCATATCTCCTTGTGCCTGTGCCTTGCCGCTAAAGTTGATCAACCACTGTAGTCTATCTGAGGGATTGTAGGTTTGCAGCCTGCTCCTGTTGTCTCCCATGCAAAGTGTGAGAATGGGCCAGCCGCTCAAACCACTAATGAGGATGTAATAAATCTTGCATCTGACCGAGGGGAACAGAAAATACTATCAGGCGTCACAGATTCAAAGAAGTGAAAGCAGAACCACTTTCATTTGATGTGTGTGATGTGTTACCTTTTAGCTGAGATGCAGTTAGCAGAGGTCGACATGAGGTTATCATGTGAGGCTGGAAGTAAGCCTAAGACCTTGACATCTAGAGTCCCCAGCAGCATGTTTCTGGTCATTTCAAGGAGGCTGTTAAAACTACTGGAGCACAAACACACAGAGGCCATTGAACAATATTTGATGAATACATGGTCTTACATTTTCCAAAATAAAACAAACGCAAATCATGTTTGTATAAGAGAAGGTATAGTAGTAACTTTAAAATCTCGTCACAACCTGTGAGTGAAATACAGCCTTTTTAGTTTCCGTTTCGCCAGGGAGTTGGCCTGCAACATACAGAACATAACACATCAGTGAGGAATCAGAAGTAGGAGGAAAAGATTAGAACATTTTAGCTAATCCTGGCTAAAAAAATTGTGTATTATACATTAGTTTTTAGGCCCACGAGACCGATGAGTGTGTTGGACAGGCGAAGCAGGTTAGAAGGGTTCTGGGCTGCAGTCACAGCCGCGTCCACACACTGACTACCAGCAGTGACTGTCATCAGGAGACCTCCCACCACATACAGGAGGCCCCTGGTGACAAAGAGAGACAGAGAGAGAAACAGAAAATGAGTGGTAAGCAGTGAGGGAAACCGTTCATTTTTTAAAGTCCTTTGAGGAAATCATAGATCCTTACTTGTGGACAATAAGCTCTTGTGGAAACTTCAACATGATGGGGTATGACGCGTGAGGCCCCACAGGAACAATGCTAGATAAGCCGGAAGCAACAATAACACTTTAGAATAGTATTTGAGGTTGTGGATGACTTGGTTTTTAGCTGCACACACCATGCGACTGCAAGTGTAGTATTTATAAAAGTCGTCAAGACTCCTTTAGCTATTCAATTAGCAACAGTATTTAATTAGCTTTGTTTGCTAATATATGCTAATACCCTTCACTTCAATTCTATTTTGCATACTGATAATGAGGGGGAATAATTAGCATAATAATCACAGCATTTAAACATCACTTCATTGTTGAGTCAAATACACTGACGAGAAATCTAGAGGTACTCACCGCTCGTGCAATTGCGTTTTCCTTCTCCCTGGGGTTTTACACCTTTCATTTAGCCTTGTACAGCCTAAGGCACAGCATGATGAGGAAAGAAATGTGGAACAATACAACTATCCAGACTTAGAGCAAGCTTTTCTTTACATAAGGGGTTTAAGCAAAAGGCAGTACTATGGATTATAAGAGGGTGGGGGGACTAAAGCTTTGAATTCCAGGCTTTGGCATTTCAGTGTCAGAACAAGAGTGTGGTAAGAATGTTAAGGAATCTGCAAAGAAGTCACAGGCAAAGAGAAAATAAAGGTATCTGATTGCTTTTCTGACACAATTGTAAAATGTTAACTGTCCCTATGCTATATGCGTACGTTTTTCATAAAAAATTAATGCTGGTTACATTCAGGCCATCGGCAAACAAGTTGACACAAAGTTGATTAAGACAATCAGCTCCACAAAACTCTCTGTATTTCTCAATAAGGCAGCGTTTACAAGTGGTGTCCCCCCCCCCTCCACCCCCCAACACTGGTGCAGGAGCTCAGAAAAATCCCAAGAAGAGCCCAAGAAATGTTTCAGTTGTTGATTCTCCAGCTAAGAAAACACTTGGACATACAGTAGAAGCTATAAATTCCATGCACCATCATGGAATGCTAACCTCATGCAGACGCACCGACAGTGTTGTTGTAATTACACTCCAGATTTCCTCATGGGGGCGACAGATTACGGGATGGATTTTCATTCAATCCCTCCTATGCTAAAACTCTCTTTGTCTTTCTTATCTAGAACAGGTAATAATAAATGCATAATAGGTCATATGAATTCTCTAGTCTGTCTTTAAGTACATATTAAATCCGTATTCAGGCCCATGATAACAGACTCATCTCCTCAGTCTATTCAGCGACAATCTAATCTCTCTCCAACTCTACTTCTTAACTGGGCTTCTGTCTATGACTGGCCTCCTATCCTTCAGCAGCTTTCAGTTTTTATGCACCAAATATCTGGAACAAACATCTGAAGACTTTTCTGTATCCCACTTAGACTGTAATTTGTATTTTGTGTAAATATTTTATTTCCATTCATATTTTTTATTCAATTTTCCAATGTGTATTCTGATATATTTTAATTGTGCTATGTAAATAAACCTGCCTTGCCTTCTTAACTGGTGTGCTTGTGTCTGTGCCCCTCTACCAGATTGCTGGTGGTGGCTCTTCTCTCTCCGCTGCCCGCTCACCTCCTCACCTCGCTGGCAGAGGAGTTGGAGGAGTCGGTGCGCCGCCATGCCGTCACAGTGGTGGTGCTCCGACATCGAGCGGAGCAGCCCCGGGGGTCCGTGCTGCTGGCTGCCCTGCCCAGCAGACACCTCGCCTGGGAACTGTCCAAACTGAGCGCCCAGGGCTACGGCAGCAGTGGAGGAGGAGGAGGAGGAGGAGGCCCCCCCGAGACCTCATCACAGCAAGAGATCTCCATGTGCGAGGGAGACCAGCTTATACTCCGTTTCAGTGGCAACATCACTTCAACAGGTTAACTGACTTATTAAATATTTGTAACTATCTATCTATCTATCTATCTATCTATCTATCTATCTATCTATCTATCTATCTATCTATCTATCTATCTATCTATCTATCTATCTATCTATCTATCTATCTATCTATCTATCTATCTATCTATCTATCTATCTATCTATCTATCTATCTATCTATCTATCTATCTATTCAGTGGAGTTTCTAGATGTAAAAAACAGGTGGGGCTCAGACCACAAGGGCCCCCCCCCCCAGGAACATTTGAGCTTCAACAACACTGTGTTTCTCGCATTCTGGCGACTTTATAAACACCTAAATGACTTGTTCACATCATTGTGCACACAAATTTTAGCCAAAGAAGGAAAGGGTGCCTTGATGCCTTCATCTTTACTAACATTTAAGTAAAAACTGGACTGCAGAAAATTAATTGCGCCGCTAGTCTTTGGCCGCTGACAGCCAGCTATGGAAATTTTTAAGATTTTTCCTTCATGTTGATTGTGATAGCTGACTCAGCTGAATGAGGATCTTGAATGCTCAAAAAATGAACAGTATATCAATTTCAAACGGATTATGCAAACTGCAAATATTCAAAAACTAAACATTTTAAATCTATTTGTAGCTCTTGTAAATCTGATAATTCAATAAGCCTTGCTTGTAATAGTTTTGTACTGACTGTTTGATGCAGCAAAACACAACACAATAATCCTAAAGGCAGATACAGTATAGCAAAAAACAGAAGAAATTGAAGAGGTTTGGCTAGTCACAAAGTTACCCTATCAATAAGAATGTCTGCCTCTTTCTGCCACATACTTGGATGCAACCGATGATATACAACAAGCTAGAGGTAAAAGAATCCCTTCTGTATGTCCACAACAGGAAGGCATAAGAACCAACTTGATGTGGCTCACGGGCGACTCACCTTCCACAGTCAGCAGAAGAACCACCTCTTGGTGCAGCTCAGCGAAGTGGACCCGTTTGGGAACTATAGCTCGCCACACTACAAGGGCACTGCTGTGTTCTATAAGCTGACCAGAGATCAGCTGGAGTGGCTGGGGGACAGGCCAGCCCCCATAGACCCAAAACTCCTGGGAGAGCCCGTCTGTAAGCTGTCTCTGACTTTACCCAAGGTGCAGGAGCAATCGCAAAGGGGATTCGGCATTATCCTTGTAAAAAAAACGATGACCTTCGCCCATTAGACCCATATCCTTATATTTTTCTTCTGTTCCTTTTTTTTTTTTTAGAAAGCGAGAACCATCAATCGGCCAATCACTGCGAGGGTGAAGATATGTGAGGAGACAGGTGGGAGACGTGTTCTGTTTGTCAACACTGCCATACTGAGAAATACAGAGGGCGTTTTGTTGAACTGATGCTTAATCAACTTTGTGTCAACTCGTTTTACGATGTCTCAAAAGTATAACCTACATTCATTTATATGAAGTTACGCGCTATAACTTTAATGGTAAATGGACTTGTATAGCGCTATATCTCCGTTATTCACAGACTCAGAGCGCTTTACACATTGTTTTTTGTACACATTCACCCATTCACACACACATTCATACACCGATAGCAGCAACTACCACGCAGGGTAGGCTTTAGCACTACGGTGCTAAGCTAACTAAGCTAACTATCGGGAGCAATTTGGGGTTCAGTGTCTTGCCCAGGGACACTTCGACATGTGGCGGGGAGACGGGGGATCGAACCTCCGACCCTGCACACCAGAGGCGAGCTCCCTACCCACTTCGCCACTGCCGCCCCAGTGGCGGCAGTGGCGAAGTGCACTGCCGCCACTGGGCACTTTCAAGTGCATGAGTAATGTCTCCAAGCCGATATCTATCTAAACCACCATCCCTCATCTCTTGCACCATGCACTCACCGCCAGATCCCCTGTCGGACTCTCTCCTCCTGTGGCTGTCCGGGGAGCTTTCGGAGAGGGAGGTGGCTCTCCTGGTGGTCTCCCTGCGTCTGCGTCGGAGCGCGGCCCAGCTGGTGAAGCTCCGGGCGGGGGACAGCCTGCCCGCACAGGCCTTCAACGCCCTAGCCATGTGGAGGAGAGGGCTGCCCGCCACCCAACACAAACCCAGGGCCTCTCAGCTGGCTCACTGCCTGGCCAAGAGTGGCAGGCCAGATCTAGCCAGGGAGCTAGTGCTGAGACATGCTGAGGTCACCACCAGGCTCACACCCAAACAGGGAAGCTGAAAAAAGAAAGTAGAAATCACACTGCTTTTTAAATGGTCAGAGCATGTGTGTGTGTGTGTGTGTGTGTGTGTGTGTGTGTGTGTGTGTGTGTGCCTGCCAAATGGAGTGGTGGTAGTAGTTGTATGTGTCATCCACAAGGGGTCAGCATTGGATTGTCAGATTCCCTGCTCTCTTCCAGACTTGAGTTGATTATGTACATCCTTAAGTCATGACTAAAAGTCTAGCAATATATTTGTAGAGGCCAGGAGACGGGTAAGAAATTAAAATCCCTGAAAAAAGTAATATATCTATTGTCACACCTTGTGGGGGTCCCAAACCCCAGGCTGGGAACCAGTGTAGGTATTTCTTAACATATTTTGTGATGTATCTGAAGCAAGAAAGGTAGCAGTACATGTCAAGTATTCAATAGTTCATGGTGTTTAGCCTTTTGGTATTCGACCTCTTACCTCATAGAATGGGTTATTAAGCAATACATCTCAACAATCTGAATGTAGATAGAGAGAATTTTCTGAAATAAAACAGAGCTAATAATATAATATCAATCTCATATGTAGAGAAGATTCCTTAAATATAGCTGATACCTGAACAGTCGCACACACACACACACACACACACACACACACACACACACACACACACACACACACACACACACACACACACACACACACACACACACACACAGCACACACACACACACACACACACACACACACACACACACAAACACACATACACGCACACGTTAGCCGCCCATATGTGTTGCCAAACGTTACAATTTATGAGTTTTTTTCCTCAGGTTATTTTTACATTTAAAGTCAGACATTTTTCAACTGCATTGATCTCCCACACCGCCTTCACATTCTCACACACATTATTATCCTGTAGTTTGTCTCAGCAGACAGACAGGTATGTGATTTAGTCGACCCGGCCGCCATCTCTCCTCTCTGTGTAAACAGCAGCTGACACTGAGCAGCGACCTCTTTTCAGCTCCTTGACACACAGTCATCTTTTAGACTTGACAGTGCCAGTCAATGATAACTGAATGGATAACAATGGCTTGTCACAATGATACAGTGTTTGTTTTTTCATGAGTTGGAAAAAGTATTTAAAAAAAAAAACTGTATACTGTATATATTTGATTTGTGTCTTGTTTGAATAATTCTCTAGGTCTGCCTTTAAAATGAAAATTAAAAAGCTTATAGGCCTATGCATATGTTAAAGCTGGGGTGGAGGATTTGGGGAGAAAATGGCAGTTGGGATAGAGATTCGAATCCAAATACCTCAACCGCTCCACTTGTTCTCTTTGGTCCTTCCCCTATGGTCCCTCCCTGACACGCTCTACACCAACAACGTCGTGCCAAAGTGAATGGACAGTCCCAACAGCCAATAAGAACAGAGAATCGGAGCCTCGCTCTGATTGGTCAAAGTGTACAGCTCATGTTAACTTTAACCAATCAGAAATCACATACCCCAGCTATAGGTGAACACATTTAAACAAAATATCCCTTGGTCCATTACTTCCAAACTGTGAAGCGAACCTCTTCTTATGGGTTAGGGTAAGAAGTCTGATACTGATATTTGTAAAATGTACAACTGCAGGATAGATGTATTTTGCGCCAACCCCATCTGACGATAAGTTAACATTAAATATAACCACTGGTGATATTGTTCTCTCAACTTTTTTTTTACTTCTCACTTGGTTTATGCAGTGTTACAATGGATCTCCTCTGTCACTAAATTGTGGGCAGCATAGGTGCGCCCTGTCTTTTTAAATGACATTCACCCGGGTCTTCTATTCCATCTGTTGTCAGTGCCTCTCACTCCAGCTGTGTGTGACATTCTGCGGGCAGAAGCTTGAGGGGGCTAATGATAGATGCCATGTGTCCAGGTGGGGGGTAAAGGACCGCCTGTGGAGCCCTGTGCTGCAAAATAAGGGGATAGGGGGATGTCTAATGAAGTATGAAATGGTAACAGGTGGAGGTGATGGCTTAAACAGGATGATAGCTCCTGCTCGTTCTCGCTGTCACTTTTTCCGACACAAAGAGTGATCTCGTCTCATTAACCTTTCCTCTTCCCTGTATGTCCGTGGGAACTTCAATAGTCCTTCCCCTGGCCCCACACTTAAGTGGTTTGAATTTTGCTATCACATTACCTTTTCAGACGTTCGCTTCACCTTTTGCTATTATCTCCCCACTTCTCTTCCCCCTTTCCAAAGGACACGTGGTGTTGGCATCACTACCTGGAGAGTTTTGTGCCTCGAAGAGCATATTGTGTGTGTGTGTGTGTGTGTGTGTGTGTGTGTGTGTGTGTGTGTGTGTGTGTCTGCCAGGCGGGGGGTATCATTAGCGTGTCACAGGGCCATGAAACACACACACACACACACACACACACACACACACACACATGCATTGAGGGGCCTTGCTATAGAGGTAAATGTCACACGGGTTGGCTCCAACTGCGCCAGGGAATCGTTTCCTCTCTCATTTTGTCTCCCCCCTCTACATTATTGAAAAGGCCACGCAGCAAGGCACTCTGGGAGGTTGCACGTGGTTCAGTGGGGGGGGGGGGGATAATGATGTGGTGTGGAGTGCCAGCATATAGACAGATCCTGATTAAAAACCTCATCTGTTTGGGTGGCGCTCGTGGTGTAATGGTCAGAGTGCCCCCTCCCTTAGAGGCTCAGTCCAGCAGACCCCGGGTTTGAATCCGGGCCCAGGTGTCTCTCTTGTATGTCATTCCCCTCTCTGCCCCATTTCACTCTGTCCCTTCAAACTGTCTAATAAAAAAAATAATAATAATAAAAAAATAAAACCCTCAACATTTTTCATCATAGCTTTCCTTGGTTCCAGAGCAGGAAAACCTTGCTGCCTTGATCAGTCGGCGCTATATCACACATTTTAGCTGTCAAGGTAAAACAGTCAGGATGTGATTGAGATGCAGAAACATGAGTCACCAGTGAACATATGCACTGTTGCTAAGCTCATCCCGAGAGTTATCAGACCGTAGCATTCACATCTGGGCCGCAAATAAGCTACACACTTTTTTTCCCCTCACACTTTGTTGGTAAAATGTCACTTTGAATATATGTGGATACCTAGATATTATTTCTTACGTAATGCTATGCTATGGCTGTTTGGCTGTTCTTCTTTTGTGTTGTATGCCTGCGTTTGCAAAGGCCTAATAGTACATGTGTGTGGCTGTGATATGCAAACTGTAGGGTGGGTGGGGGTCTCCCTGGCACTGTATTTAGGGGTCTCGGGGTGAAAGGTTTGGGAACCCCTCGTGTAAAGAACAGAGGCTATTGCAGACTAACATACTAAGGTTGCAATTACATTTTTACAATATAGTCTGTTGTGAACTAAAGTGGGCCAACTGAGGCATGAAACTCTAGGGCTGAAAATGAGTCCCACTCCGGCCCTGTTTGTGTGTGTGATGTTTTTGTACCCTTCCTATTCGCGCTCGTCCATGCACACAGACAAAATGGCACGGATGCAATTCCATCGGGGGGTCCATGGCCCTTTGTCATTGACATTGGTATTGTTTACTCTGGAGATCCTCCAAGAAATGACGGAAAAAAAGGATGGATGATGGAGAGAGAGAGGGATGCAGCAGCAGCAGCAGCAGCAGGGGTGAAGAGGTGAGAGGAGAGAGGGATGAGGGGATGAGAAGAGGAGCTGAGCGGAGGAGAAGGTGTGGCGCGATGGGAGAGAGGTGTAGCAACAGTATGTCTACTGGTGTGTGAAACCGGCCTGACATTTTCAAAGTGGTTGTGTGTGTGTGTGTGTGTGTGTGTGTGTGTGTGTGTGTGTGTGTGTGTGTGTGTGTGTGTGAGAGAGAGACTGTCTCCATTTCGCCTTGACGCGCTAAAAACACAAACACTTCTGCTTTGTCAGAGAGGGCGAGAAAGGTCAGGAAGAGGGTAGTATATGCCCGCCTCCCATGACAGTTCTGTTTCACACATATAGAGGACTAAAGACACACGTGTAACACTACCATTCAAACCATGCAATGTCTGCAAGCTTAATAATTATTAATTTCATTTACATAGCACTTTCTTTATATAACAAAATATAAACATTACCAATTTTATTTTTGAAATATGACATTTTATTGAATGGTTTTGAGGTATTTCAACATTTTCTTTAGCTGCCTGCTAAAAATAGCTTCATACAGTATCTGTTTACTTCACTCAAGCTGGCAACGTGTACCTGCCCAGAGTATAAATAGAGTTAAGATTTGATTTGCAACTCATCATCTCAGGTAATTATCTTACTGGAGTCAAATATTGTTAAGACACACTGTTATCATTTCTGCACAGGCTAAGTCAGTTAGTTTATTCAGCTCTTCACTACTATGGAACAAAGTATTTAACACAGCTGGCCATGAAATAGCTTTCACAGGATCTACACTATGTTTTCATGTTGTAATTATTAATGTCTAAATGTTGATAATAGTTGGTAATGTGTTGTTCACAAAACATGCCGAAAATGCATTTTGAGACCTGTATATAGTATTTTATTTTATTCATAAGATGAAAAGGGCTGTTAGTACAAAAACAGTAGTAATAATAAATGGTTGAACAATGTCCATTGTGTTGTCCACTGGAGACCGAAGGAAGGGATGTCTCCCACTGGAGAGGGAAAGACGAGGGTGGCCCCCACCCTATGAGGACAGATGTAGCGTACTCCGGTGGATCCGAAGTTAGCTGCTGCCATGCTGGATTAGCCAAAAAAATGTACTTGGATCAACCAACAAACTAGTTGTTATTCAAATGACTATGGACTCCAACAATTCTTAAACAGGGAAATGGGAAAGTTTTTGATATCCCGGACGAGCCCCCAATTGTTACGTCCCCATTTTGGCTAGGGGTAAGAACTGTAACATAAAACCAGGTTTACAAATGGTAGGAGTCAGGCAGCCAAATTGTGTGTATTTTATTTTCAAAACAAAAGCATAAACTTAACTTCGGGGTAACAACAGAACCGCAGCATGGCAGCGAGCAGAGCAGGGTGCAGAGACTAAAGGATCTCCCCCTGCTTTGAATGCTGTTCACTGAACACCCGAGCGTGATTGAGTGAGGCAGCACACCTGCTCACTCAATCAGTGGCAAATAAAAGAACAAACACAGAAAACACCTCAAAACAAACCCACGCGTAACACTCTGCTGAAACAATTGATTAAAAATAGTTCCTTTCAAACTGATCACACCTTTTCTGCAGGACTGTTTCTCAACACTGAAAAATAATATTCCAAAACCTCAGATGACAGATTACATTGTTTTTTTTTGCCATATAAAGTCTCACAATAAAAGTCCTTCTTGTGTCTAACAACCAGCTGCTTACTGTCCTTACTTATTTCTCATCAGAACCCATCATGTAGATGAAACCACGGCTGTCAAAGTGCTCTCATCTCCTGCAACATGTTGTTCCTGAAGCAGATGAATGTAAATGCATTAAGGTCCTATATCTCACTGGGCTGAGACTAGCTGGAGACACAAATTTGTGAGAAAAGATGCGAATTAGTGTACAGGTACAAGGCAACACACACACACACACACACACACACACACACAACACACACACACAACACACACACACACACACACACACACACACACACACACACACACACACATCAGTTTGTGGTATCTTGTATCTTCCAACAGTAGTGATAGTGGAGGAGACCCAGATGGCACTACACACTATGATAGACAAACATGCCACACTTGCAGACCATTCTGTTTCCATTGTATTCCTCTAACGGCTGCAGGCAATAATGTGGCCTCCTGGTCACAGTGCAATATATGAAAACATCAACATGGGCCGACTGTGTTTAGAAAAGCTCTTTTCTTGTTGTACTGTGTACCGTGGGACCACAATGTTTGACTACATAAGCAATAATGTTTGTGCATTTGGTCCTTTTGAGCCTAGTATCGCAAAGCCAGACCAAACTACAACTCATAGTATGGTCTGGAAGCATGCTCTATCATTTCTGAGATTGGGGGAAACTGGGCTGGCTTGTTTTCATTTCTTTAAACCAATCACATCCTTCTCAGGCGCTGCTAAGCCCAGGAAGCAGCAATGGTGTCCTTTCAAAATATTGTAATTTTACCGGTCCGACCAACAACGTTAATGTGTGCGTGCCTGTGTGAAGACAAACAGTGTATATACTATTTGCGCTGCAGCTTAACACACACACACACACACACACACACACACACACACACACACACACACACACAATACACACACACAGAGGGCACACTATCTGCATCACATTCTGAGCGGAGGACAGACAAATTCTATTGGCCCAATTCAAACCTTTTCCAAACCAAGATCATTTTCATGTCCAAGTATAGGCCAAGGTATACCGATACACCAGATGTTTGATTGCTAAATAATATAACGCTGCTTCTTATTACCAGTAGATTTGAACTCAAGTACAACATTTCGAAGAGACAGACTTCTCGACCTGCCCTCCATCTATACATTTTTTTTAGTTTTTAGCCAAAAGGTAACAGACATGCTAGAAGGCCTCTGTGTCAGCTTTTCCTTAATCTGTGATTGATTTAGGGAAAGAGCAACTGTCACTTTGCTGGAGTGCAGAACACTTCTGGTTGGAAAGTTGTCTGTGAATGTCCGGTGGTTAGCGGTATGATGGCCTTCAAAGTATTAGCCCACTACGCCACCGAAGCGCCCTAACAAAATCAACTCTTGTTCTAAATTCCACCCTGTTAGTTAGCTGTCTCTTTACCCTCCTTATGTAGCTTCAAAACAGTATGTTGTTAGTTTTCACCTTAATGCTTGGCAACCTCACAAAGTTTGATATGGATGGGTTGGAGACCCCCTGTGCTATATATGAAGGTACCACACTTTTTCAAGCGCTATGCACCAGTCAATGTTAAATCCTCGCTTCACTCATAGGCACTTGGGTTCATATTGCCATTTCCATTACATAAGCATCCTGTTAGTGTCTTCACTGTAAGCCAACAGTCTGGTTGGCTGACCTCTGCCTGGCCTCTGCTCTTTCCCCCTTGGCCAGCACTCAGCACAGCAGTTTGCAAAGAGAGATGTACCAGGTCTGCAAACATTCACAGCGAGTGTGTGGCTGATAAGTCACGCGTGGCCATGGAATATAATGGCTTCGAGCCTCGGATTGGAAACTTTCTTAACTTTTGCGCTGCGAAATGTCAAAAATATTTGAAAAAATCTTCATCATTAAGAAGAAAATGAACACGAGACCCATTTTCACACTTTTTTATATTCCCAGGCCAGTGACTAATGATTCAGTCACACCAGCAGTAAATGTACAGTGTATCATCATTGAACATTTACATATGAAGCGGTTTTGCAGTGAAACGACAACTGTAAACCCCAACCAAAACCACCACATAAAACTATTAAAAATAGGTTGTTGCCTGTGTGATGTTAGTTTAAGTTGTTTGAACGTTTCCAAACCTTTCTAAACATTACATCACGGCAAAATTCTACCTCATGTAACTTACTCTAAATGGGGATTTGGACCGCAATTGCAGATGAGAACATACTGACGCTACATTTGGCCTCATGCTCGTACAGTATGGCTCAAGCGAAGTTACTTTTTGTGTGCTCACCCATAGCACATGCAAACTGACATGCATTAGGGGATTGTGCAGCAATGTATATATGTGTTTGTGGGACTATATGCCACAGTGGAGATGTAAATAGCTGTCGGCTACCGCGCAGCAGGCATAGCAGTAGCAATGGTAAATATTATCATCATAATCATCTTAATGGAAGGCGGCACCAGAGTGTGTGTGTGTGTGTGTGTGTGTGTGTGTGTGTGTGTGTGTGTGTGTGTGTGTGTGTGTGTGTGTGTGTGTGTGTGTGGTGGAGAACTTAACTTCTATTAAGACTTCAAAGTGCTTGCCCAGGCCTTTTTATTGTGTTAAGAGAGCAGTTGAGAATACACAACCGAAATAAAATACAAAATGAAGTCTATGGAACAGCGTATTAACACAAACTGTACGCTCTCACTATCTAGCTGGATGATCATACATGATAGGAAATGAAGCATGCTGTGTTATCTCAAGGTCAAAGCTACCACATCATCATAATCCTGAGACCCTGGTTGGATTTATTGCATTTCCAAATCTGGATCCCCGTGCCTGCAATCGCCGATTTAAGAAAAAGAATATCAGACCGATCATCTAAAATTGTTTATTCATCTCCACTCCACTTTCTGTTTGATTTTTTTTTCCATTTAGGATGATGAGATAAAATAAAAGGACAGCGCGACTCCCCACTGCTTGTGACATTTTGCATTGACATTTCCATATACTCATTTTCAGGAAGGTTTAAGAATAAATTGAGCAAAACAATAACCTACAAGTTACTCTTTCCGCACTGTGTTCCCCACCTCTCTCGTTCTCTCTCTCTCTCTCCTCTCCCTTCTTTTCCTATAATCTCTCACCATTGTGTACTATCTAATGAAAGCATAACGTACCATGTTACTTTTAAACAATGGCAATCAAGGCCAAAACTGTAATAGAAAATAACCAAAACAGAAAATAGTACACAAGACGAATCAAAATGTCTTTAACCTTATTCGAATGTCTTCAAAGTGCTGTTACTGTTTCACATGAGAAAAGGAGCTTCACATTCATACATTTAAGAAACAATGTTTTGATTGTTTAAGCTATCTTTTATCTTCATATATCATATAATTTTCCTATGATAAATCGATCGATTACCTGACAATTTGACTAAAATTGTCTTAGCAACATTTACTTTGCCCCTGCTATGGAGCAGTGACTGGACACTTTGAATGGGGGCAAACGACAACTGGAATCACCTCTATAGACGCTCACATAACAGCTCTTGAGCTCCACAGTATTGTGCCACTAATAGCTCTGAATGGACACAATTGATGGAGATTGTCCAAGGTAGCGAACTCGGTGCCCTTTGGAAGTGTCTCTACTATGGCTGGATGGTGTACTCACTAACCCCACAATCTCTCAATTACAGTAAGCTACAAGGCTCTCTCTGTCGTGAATGGAGCCGCTCCCCCCCCCAAAAAAAACTGTCCCCTATACAAGATTTAAGATTCAAGATGGTGTATCTGTCATATGCACAATAATAGAGCGCAGTCATTGACAATGAAGTTCTAAGTCCAGGTTCCTCTCAACAATGCATTATAGAAGAATTGAAGAGAGCAACACCTGAGACACAAATAATCACAACAGTAGTGCAAGGACACAGTGAAGGGATAAAACACACCATATAAATATAAAGTACAATGCTAAATAAAGTTAAATTAAATGTAGACCAATTAGAATACTGTACAACATGGTAACAGACAGAAGTTATCGCAGTTATACTGGGAATATAGGCTATATTGAACGTACGGCTGTGAAGCCATGAATAGTCTCTAGACAGTCAAAAGGGTTAAAAGGGCTTTCTCCCCTGAAGTCAGCCAGACAGATGATCAAGTTAACTGGCTTGATCGAGGAAAGTCATGTTTGCTTAGTGTCTGCTACAAGCACACACATATGCTTGCCTCGTCTGCAACTGAAAGTAGATACTCTGCTGTGTGTGTGTGTGTGTGGTGTGTGTGTGTGTGTGTGTGTGTGTGTGTGTGTGTGTGTGTGTGTGTGTGTGTGTGTGTGTGCGCGGGTGCGGGCATTTTTATAAATGAGTGTGTTTGACATCAGTACATGTAGTAGTAGTGGTGGTTGGGGGGGGGGGGGGGGGTTAAGCATCATGTTTGCTCATGTGCACTGAACAGTACACTTGCAAATATTGCCTATGTAATCCAACAGACTATGTATTTGTTATTTTTGTGTGCATACTTGTTGGTGTGATCTGGGGAATTTCAGAGTTTGTATGTGGATATGGTAGAGGGATAGAAATCCAACGTGTGTGTGTGTGTGTGTGTGTGTGTGTTGTGTGTGTGTGTGTGTGTGTGTGTGTGTGTGTGTGTGTGTGTGTGTGTGTGTGTGTGTGTGTGTGTGTGTGGTGTGTGTGTGTGTGTGGCTGCATTCTGCCAGCACCATTTGGCTTCTCTCAAATAGCTGTCAGCTTCAGCCAAAGAGTGTTTCAGCTGACTGATCCTTTAAACTGGGCCAATAAGTTCACCACACAAAAACCTTACATTCTCCTACATGCGCACGGACACTTTGGGTCTATCGCTGCAACTGTCTCAACGCATCACTCTCCTTCTAGCCATACTCTCCCCAACCAACCACCCTTTTCATTCCCTCATACCTTTCTCCCTTCTCCCACTATTTTTTTGTGTGTGTGTGTGTTGTGTGTGTGTGTGTGTGTGTGTGTGTGTGTGTGTGTGTGTGTGTGTGTGTTGTGTGTGTGTGTGTGTGTGTGTGTGTGTGTGTGTGTGTGTGTGTGTGTGTGTGTGTGTTTTTGTGTGTGTGTGTGTGTGTGTGTGTGTGTGTGTGTGTGTGTGTGTGTGTGTGTGTGTGTGTGTGTGTGTGTGTGGCGTGTGTGTGTGTGTGTGTGTGTGTGTCCAGTGCTATAGGCGAGAAGCATGACAGAGCTGAACCATCCAGCATCTCCTCCTCTGGTCCCCACCCCTTGCCCTCCAAGGACAGCCAGACCATTACAGTAATTAACTAGGGAGGGGTTTGATGGGATGGGGAAAAAAAGGCAGAAAGAAAAAGAGGAAAAAAATAGAAAGAAAAAAAGAAAGAAAGAAGTAGGCTGGGATAAAGAAGCAGGTATATGAGAGGTAGAGATAGCGGTTTTGAGTGAGAAAGGATGGAGGTAAGGTTTAAGAGAGAAAGAGAGAGAGAAGAGAGAGAGGAGGTGGAGATGGGTGGGGGGGGGGGTTGTTTCTGCAGAGGCAGCAAGTGAAGTGGGTGGGGGCCATTGCCTTTCCCTGCTGCCTGCCTGCCTGCCTGCCGTTAATCCCTGAGTGACTTTCACTGCGTACAGTAAGCAGTGCAGTGTGGGCCAAAAAGCGCCCCCGCAAATTAATCTAGCAAAGAGCCTGGGATGTGGCCGCGCTGAACCCCCTGTGCTTTACAACTCCCCACCACCCACCCCACCATCCTCCATATAGAGACTGGGGAAAAGACAGGGAGGGAGGGAAAGGAAGATAGAGAGAGAGAGAAATAGGAGAGTAGCAAAAAAAGAGCAAGAGGGAGGGAGATAAGCCACAGCTGAAATGTCCAGCGAGTGGAGGAGAAAATGTGGATAGGATAGAAAAGGCAAAGGGGAGAAATTAGTGGAGGAGTGGGGGTGACAGGGTGCATTGAGTGAGTGAGTGAGAGAGAGAGAGAGGGGGGGGGGTGAGATAAGGAAGTCAATGGACTATTGAAATCAGCATGGAGGATGAGTGTGTGCCCCACTCTCAGACACTCCCATGATGTTATTGATGGTTGAGGGGCTGATTCTCCACTAGTCATTTTCTTTTAGCTTTAGCCTCAACATCAGCACCAATAGACCTTATGTATTACATCTGCTGAATTTAAGTCATTTAAGTTACAGATTTCGAAAAGTCATTTGGAAACTTACTATGTATGTCTTAAGAGAGGATAGGATATATATGTCTAAGTAGTGTCAATTCTTTGGTAGTTAGCTACATTGAAGGATATCATGTGAACTAGCTTGGCGTGATGCCACTTTACTGATCTTCATCATAAGAAACATTAGAGCGGAACTGCTAAACACAGCTGAGATTTATAGCAAGCTTACTTTTATCAAAGAAAGAAGTCATCATACTGCTGTCCTTTACTAGCAGCATCAGCAGCTTATAGATATGTGAAGTGGAGATATCTATGCACCTATCCCATCAGCTCTCTCTTCCTATGTCCCTCACACATCCCTTTTCACCGATTTCAGTTGCGACATTCAGATGCAGGTTCAGAATTTGGCGTAAACAACATGAAAGTATGGATCCATCCTGCCGTGCACCATCAACCATTCCACGATTCAAAGTCACTTTAAACCTCTTTCTTTCCCATTCTAGTGCTCGGTTCGACTTCAGTACACTGTCTTGACCACGTCTAAATGCCTAAATGCAATAAATTGCTGCATGTGATTGGCTGATTGGCTTTTTGTTTTTTACAAGCCATTGAACAGGTGTACCTAATAAAGTGGCCGGTGAGTGTATATTCTAGTGATAACATGACCAAAGGTTATGACGGCTGTGAAGGTGGTAGCCACAAGGTCGCGTCTTTTGAGGAATGAGGAGTTGCATCAGCTCACTACAGAGAGAGAGAGAGAGAGAGAGAGAGAGAGAGAGAGAGAGAGAGACAAAGAGAGAGAGAGAGAGACAGAGAGACAGAGAGAGACAGAGAGAGAGAGAGAGAGAGAGAGAGAGAGTGGGAGGTACTGTCCAAGATGGAGCTCAGTTTAATCCTCATCCCCTACTTTACCAATGCGGCTGACTCTTCTCCAGGGGGTCCAGGCTAGAGCTATAGCCGCTTTTACACCCCCTCACCCCCCCCCCCCCACACCACACACACACACACACACCACCACACACACACACACACACCAACACCACCAACCACAACTCACCAGTTTGTTTTATCCTAGCTTCGCCCCCCGTTTTAGCGCCGGCAAAAGAACAGCCTCGACTAATTGATTGGAACTGCGCAGTATAAAGATGGGAGATAAGCGACGCCACAACCAACCTCACAAACAGGCCTTTTATCCTCTCCATCATTGTTATCCTCACACTCTTTTCTGTCTAAACCCCCTCCTGTTCTGTCACACATCACTCAAACCCACCATCCATTCATTTCCAATATAAAAAAAAGAAAAAGAAAAAAAAAGAATTTGCCTCGTCCAGCCTGTCCAATCAGTTATATATATATCTTTTATCAGTGCCTTTAGTCTTCCTCAAAGGGAGCACAATATATCCACCAAGCACCATGTTGTTAAGGCCAACTGAGGAGCAATGATGAACCATGATAATACTAAACAATCTTCCCCCAATATCCTCTTTCATTTAGTAAGCTGCCCCAGAGGCCCACAGGGCACTTAACTAAGCTCCACACTACAGCGTTTAGCCTTCAGGGACCCTGGGGCTGCTGCCTGGCCTACACTGGGGCTTGATTGACCTGATAGCTCATGAAGATCCCTGCCGGTTCCCTCATTTGCACACTGCTCATTTACTGCCTGTGCTGATTGCCGGACTGAGCGCAGCGGTGTTTGTTTTATACGGCTAGAGAGGGGGGCTAATGTGGGAGTGGAACAGTGGACAAACACAGCTGAAAAAGCCCATCAGGGAAAATCATGAAAAAAATCCTAGCATCGTAAAAAAAATGGTTCTGTATTTTGATTCCTTTTTTTTGTATTTTTTTTCTTCTTATCATTATTGCTTTTACCATCATGTTTATTATTAATATTATTAAGTGTTATTGTTAGGATTATTTGTCTTGTTTCTGTTTGGTTTTTCAGACTGTGTGTTGTATGTATGTATGTGTTGGTGGACACAAATAAATAAATAAATAGTTCAGTATTCTTGAAGTGTGGTGGTATGGGTTGCTTAGGCATAGTACCCTATACAACACCACTTCAAAGATACTGAACTAGCCCTTTAACTTCACACATGGGGGCTCACAGATTCCTGTAGGGCTCTGTGTTATCAGATGTAAAAAGACCATGCACATGTAAGACATATATACAGTAGGCTGCCCCCACAGCCAAGAGTCCGCTGACCGAAAGAAAATATCCTCATCAACAACCATCACATACATGACAAATTGTATTTTTTTCCTCCAGCTAATTCTCATTTTACTCATTTCCATTAACGTTAGCTTATTTACTTACTCCAAAACACTTTTTTTTGATACTTGAATGAATTATCTCTGACCCTATATCCTATATAATAAAAGAAACAAATGTGTACATATAGCTATGCAAATCTGAAAATACAAAGGTTAATTTAAACATTTAAAAAATATGGGGGCGCCCTTAGCTCAGTTGGTAGGGCATCCCCCTCCCGGGCCAGGCCCAGCAGCAGACCCGGGTTCGATTCCAGCCTGCGGTCGTCCTCTGCATTTCACTCCCCTCTCTGCCCCATTTCACCTCTGTCTCTCTGCACTATCAATAAAGTAGAATAAAAATGCCCAAAAATTATCTTAAAAAAAAAAACATAAAAAATACAAGTGATGTTAATTGATAATCGAGGCATTTGAAAGAGAAGGTGTTGTAACATTGCTTTTGAGAAGTCTAAAAAAAGTGGTTCATTTGCCAAAAAGTTTCTTGTACTGTGCTTCCTAATCAGGTAACAAAGTAAAAAAAGAAAAATACAAAACCAAGATAATTGTTGTAAAATAGCAAAAAGGATAAACCTGAGGTTTGTGTCATCATTTCCCAATGTTGTTGTACACATTAACACATCTGTGCATTTAATAAGTAAACCACCATTCAAATTTCCTCTCAAAGCCATAGAGACATTCTCCTGCTTGGATAATTTTTTTATTGTTCTCTGGGACCAAGAAAGAAATTGGGTCTTCACGTTTTCATAAGGCTACAATTTGCACTCCAAAAGCATACAAACAAACGAGACAAGATAAGACTATTTGCACATTAGACCTGAATGAATATGGTACTCTTTGTTTGTGTACTATCCATCCTCGGGGCAGTTGTGTCAAAAACATTTTAAGAGTAGATAGAATATTTTTCATTTTCCTAAAAAGGGCAAGTACATGTAATAAATAAAATGCAAATGGTGTGCTGAGAGAGCCAAAATGTGATTCTTATGAATACAACCACTGTGTTTAATATGAAGCTAAAGGCAGTTAACTTATCATAAAGCAGATTAGTTTCAGTTGGCAAGCTATAGAGTTACTGGGAGGCGGAGTATGTGCCTTTGTACAGAGCTAGGCTAACTGTGCCCCTGTTTCCAGTATTTATGGTAAGGTAATCTAACCAGTTGTTGGATGTAAAGACCTACTTCACCGGTTGGAATATGAAGGTGTATTGAACTCGGAGATCCTATGTAGTATAAATGTGCAAAAAAAATTGAAATCGGATCATCCTAGCCTGCGAAAAGGCAGAAAGAGTGTTTTATGGTCTCACTGTCTAACTCTACATTTTCCTTCTTGTGACATCACAGTAAGGGTCAGGATTAACAGGACAGCTGGGCCAAGGGAAGACTGAGGGAAGAAAAACCTCATTCATTATATTATAATAGTGATTTTATAATGATAGAACACTGGTTCCATATGGGTGAAGTATTACACTGGTTCCATATGGGTGAAGTATTTCTTTAACATATTTTCATGACAGTGGTATCAATCTTATAGTCTTAACTATTCGCAAGAACCAGCAGTTTTAAGGTATGAGGAAACTCAATTATCATATATGAAGGAATTGTATGTGCACATTGTGTGGCTAAAGCAGCATGCATATTTTGTATTGTGACATGAATAGGCTATGTCCTGGTACTAAATTGCATTGAACTCAATGAGTTGTTTGCTATACTGTCAGTGAAGAAGTAGATTTCATGATCGCCGTCAACAACCTGAACAAAAACTAAGACCCTGGTTGTTTGCATACGGAGGCTCCATCGATGTGACGTCTAGAGCTGCAACGATTAATCGACGAAACGATTATTAATTGATTATTAAAATAATCGTCAACTATTTTGATAATCGATTAATCGTTTGAGTAATTTTTTAATAAAAAATGTCCACATTTTCTGATTTCAGCTTCTCAAATGTGAATATTTTCTGGTTTCTTTAATCCTATTATGACAGTAGACTGAAATATCTGTGTGTTTTGGACATAACAATACATGTGAGGACATCAACATGAGCTTTGGAAACATTTTCACCATTGTCTGACATTTTACGGACCAAAACACTAATCGATTAATAATCGATTAATCAAGAAAATAATCGACAGATTAATCGATCATCAAAATAATCGTTAGTTGCAGCCCTAGTGACGTCACTTTTATAGCACACTGGATTGTGGGTCAGAAAGAATCGCCCATATAGCCAATGATTTTAATGATTTTTTTTAAGCATGCTAAATCTGAGTTGGGACATCCTAAATATTATTTTTTCTACCATACTAAATAGCAGAAAGTATGGGGATTGGAAACAGAGGGAATGGAAGGAAGCTGCTGAGTTGGCTGGCTGGATATACAGTATATTGGAGAAATAAGAAAGGAGGCCCTGGATGGGTTTTGTTCACTCTAATTGGCTCCTCTGGCGTTCACCTTCACAGGTCATGGATTCTGAGCAGAGACAGCGTAGAGTAGTGTGGATGGCTCGGGCCAAGAGGTGACGTGGTGCTCTGTGCCTGTCTGTATCTGCAGATCTGTGTGTGTGTGTGTGTGTGTGTGTGTGTGTGTGTGTGTGTGTGTGTGTGTGTGTGTGTGTGTGTGTGTGTGTGTTGGGTTGCATGTGTGTGTGTAAAGAAAATGTGTGAGTGTCCTCCTTAATTTTTTTTCCCTGCACTTTTCACTGTTGGCGAATACAGCAGGGGAACAACACAACACAGATGGAAAGCAAGAAGAGAAGGCAACAAAAGCTCAGTCATTTGTTGGCCGCTTCACTAATTGAGCTACCACAGCACTTCTCAAGAGGCTAGGAGATTGGATGGATTGATACGGATGCCCCACACACACACACACACACACACACACACACACACACACACACACACACACACACACAAAATGCAGAAATAAAGAGGGGCAGGCAACAACACACACACACACACACACACACACACACAACACACACACACACACACATGCAAACAACAACAGAGCAGAGCAACACACACACACTGACACACACACACACACACACACACACACAAGGAAATGCCTCAGACAAGCTTTCATCTGTTGTTTTCTTCGACAAATTCGATTAAGTTGTGTACGGGCAAAGCTAGAGGGAGATGGTGGCCTGCTCCTAAAAGCCTCAAGAAAGCTAGCAGCACTGCCTCACCCACAGCTGTGTTATTAGTCCACCAGGAAGCATCTCAATGAGATTTCATACCTCGTTTCGGGACGTTTATTTTCATAATGTTTGACGGATTTTGCAGATCAAATTGAGACTATTTCACACACACACACACACAACACCCCAACATCAAAGGACCTTTTCGGCATAAAAGAAAATGACTTCAGAAAGGTTATAACGTCATATATGCACAGCGCATACTCCTATTATCTTCTTGCCTCAGGAATTAGTCAAAAGCGCTGCGGATAGCACGCGAGAGACAGCAAGAAAAGAGAGACCTCAAGCCCGGGATGCAAGCAAATAAATCTCTGTATTGTTGTATATTAATCCAGTGTCAAACAGGAAGAGCTCCAGCGTCATCCACAGAGGCGAATGGGCGCTCTCCATCGCAGCTTTGCATCTCAATGTGGACAATCCTCTGCACACACACACACACACACACACACACACACACACACACACACACACACACACACACACACACACACACACAAAACACAGTGATCCCTCAGATTAGAACATCATTTAGGATTTTTAATGACACCCCAAGGCGCCACCATATAATTTTTTTCTCCTGATGATGAAGCACACATTTAATTTCTGCCCACATGAAATAACAGTTTGCTTTAATACTGTAAATGTGTGTATGCATTACATTAGTGGTGTCCTGATTGTCCTTATTGCAACTGTATACTTCTGTGTACTAATGTTGTGTTTCACTTGACATCCAAGCTGTGTTAAAGCCACCACAGTTAAAAAGGTTGTGTCAACTCATTAGGAATAATGACACAACATAAGCTAACATAAGCTATACAATGTGTAGTAAAAATGGTGGTCCACAACTGTTAAGACCCTGTCTGCCACAGACCCACTTTTTGACCAACACAAACTTTGTTTTAGTTCTGTGCAGGTGTTAGTTCTGATTACACAGTCGGTTCAATGTAAGAACCTTTCAATCACATAGAATAGGGGGCTAGCCAGGAAAAAAAACTTATTACTTTCTGTCTCCTTAGCCAATACAAATCAACACTTTTACATTTATCTGCTACACATTTGTTCCTTCATTCAGGCACATTTTATTTAGGATTTCCCTTAAAATAAACAAAGTTTTCAATATTGTAAATGTGATTTTTATTTCAAAGTAAAGGACTAAAAAAATGCCTTAATAAGAGATCAAATGTGACCTGCGACTTTGAACGTAAGCCGTTCTGTGTTAGCCACATTCTCCTGACATCCGGCTTAAAGAGAAATCTCAACTAGCAAACGCTCATTTTACCATTAAAGCCACAGTCTTCTTTGATCACATGAATGAAAGGGATCGCCTGGCTGTCGGGAACTGTTTTATGCTCTTGATTCAACAACCACTTCACTTCTTCATCTCTCCTCCAAGAGGAATCTAGTGGAGTATTATTGCTTTCATTGAGAGAAAAACGGGGGGAAACTCATCAGCATTATATTATTGTTTTACATTCTTAGACTAATTCAGCTTTTAGCCATGCCTATGAATAGCCCGAGATGCTATTTAACACCGTGGAATGATTGGACCCTGGTTAAAAAAAAGCAAGCTCCGACACTTCTGAGGAGCTTAATCTCTGTCTTTATTCCCTACAAATGAACAAATATATAAATAAACAAATGGTTTCTCAAATGAGTAGATTAGCAAAAAAAAAAACAGTCAATGAGGCATTGCGCTATTAGCCACAACAATGTGCTGTGCGTTGCATGATTGGAGGATGTAAACAGTTCAAGAAGTAATTATAACACATACTATACTGGGCGGCCGTTTATTTCTGAATTGGCTGAATTGAAAAGCGAGCTCATCAGGCATTCAATAACAGTCAGGATTGTGAAGTATATTACAGCCAGACAAAATAACCCAGTTGACCTTCATTCTAGCATTCCCGCATGATTATCCTGCTTCATAAATGATCATAAACGCACCCCTTTTCGTGCCCATCATACATCATTACATTTTACCCAAGATGCAGTGCAGTATGTTGATGACCGAGCACAGAAAAAACTACAAAATCACCACAGTGACGCCAATAGCTCTCTACTAATCATTTGGAATATTTAAGCTATACGATGCACCATTACCTTCACCACACTGCGCGGCTGTGATTGGCATTTTATACTGTGTGACGGAGCATCATTTGGGGGAAAATAATGTGAGTTTGAATAAGCCCGAGGGCCTCCTCAGACTGTATCAGTGATGACAGCTAGCCTAGGCCCTCTAGGCTCACACAGTGCAAAGTATGTGCCTGGAGGAAGCAGGCTAAAACAGGAATGTTAACTAGCCAGGCCAGCACCAAAAATATATATTGTTCCATTCCCTTCATTCTTTTAAAGCACATTCTCACTCTTAATGAGTTCATTCATTATCCAGAAAATGGTGAGTAACGTAACTGAGCAATGAGGAATTAGTAAAAAATAAAAAACTCATTTAGGCTGCGTTTCAATACCCATACTTGCTATTGTATGCTATTTAGTATGGTAGAAAAAAGAGTGAGGATGTCCCAATTCTTGTGGAAAGACTTGTATGATTAAAAATACCTGGATTGGTTGGTCTACTACATCCAGCCAAGATTTTTAGTTTTTGAATCAGCATTCTATTTTTTTTTATCTGACCCACAATCCAATCCAGTGCACACCGGAACTGACTTTACATTGACGGAGCCTCCATATGAAAACAACCGGGATATGATGGATATACGTATAAAGCAAGGGGAAAATTCAAGGCGCAATCTTATGATGAAATAAATAAGTTTAAGTATGTCCAATTGTATACCGACTGCATGCTAACTAGATTTGTTATGGTCGGAAGTAGCATGTAAAACAAAAAGAAAGGTTATGCATTTGGAACGCAGGGCTATCAGATCATTAATTTTTTATTCCCAGCAGTCCATACATGTCTCTCACATGCATGACTGCGGTTTAGGGGCAAACGTCCATTGCTTGATCGACAATCAGGCATAATTAGCGAGCTGTGGTGCAGTAGTGCCATGTTCTCTGGCTTATCTGTGCTGTTTTTTCTATAGCAGAAGAAACAAGGGGCTGTCTAATGACAGTTCTAGATGCCATGGTGGGTGCACTGTGTCTCCAGAAAGTGCCTTTAAGCAATTAACAAGGGGTAAACAAAGTGGGATTGGCACAGTCAGAGGCAGCACCCTGTAGTGTGCATGGCGCTGGGATGCTGGCTGGAGTGAGGGTATGCTGAATCTGATGTGTGCATATTTAAGTGTATGTTCATTTGCAATGTTTCTATGGTCAAATGCTTTTTTGTTTTTCAATGTCAGATTTGTATGTGACATTTTAGTATTTTGAGATGCTGGATTTGAAAAAAGAGACCCCATTAAAAGGTGATAAGCCTACTATTAAAACAGTTTGTTCACATTTTGAGGTCCAACACTCATGATTCTCGGGGGAAGGAGTCCATTTTTTTTTTTTAAGATATTGACAACTGGGTGTGGAAAAAAAAAAAAAACTCCCATTAGTTTCAGCTGAGAAATGCTGTGGTTTACTGTAGTGTGAGCAGCAGAGAAACTGACTGTGATGATGATGATGATGACTGTAATCCAGTGACAAATCCTGACTGGAAGTAACAGAACAACTGCCAGGACAGTATGACAAGCACACACTGTCATTTTACTGGATGTACAGACAATTTCACAATTCGCTGCCAGAATCATGGCTCATTTTGGTGCAATATTAGCAACAAGAAAAGAATACGGAGTCACTCATTTCAAATCAATGGGTTATAGCTCTAAAGAGTTCATCACATATTGAGTCTTGATGTGTCCACTGTGTGGTTAGATATTGATATAACTCTGTCCAAAAGCCAGGAACAGTGTAGAAAAGGAATGTGTCAATTATAAGAGACTCTTTTCATACCCCAATTGCTCAATTTGGATTTTTTACTTGCTACAACAATTGGCTACATTGCTTTGAACGTTGCTTCTTTGAACTCGTCAACGTTGATATTAAATGTGTGCTGAGAACCGAAGTAACTATTTTCCTGGGTCTTTCATCCTCTTAACATTTTTCCAAGGATGCAGTTTTTCATCATTCTGCCGCCGTCCCCGTGTGTGTGTGTGTGTGTGATATCTGGGCAACGTGATTCCTATTAAAATGATGTCACTTTCCATTTGCAGACAGAAGGAGTTTGTCAAGATGGCTGCCCCGTAACGAACCCCTGCAAGAAGCCATTAGGGGGCTTGTGTTCAAAGTCAAAGTGATTAAAGGATGCTTTGTTAGACACATAAAAGGGAAAGAGATAGAGAGAGAGAGAGAATGAAAAAGAAAATTAGATTGTCCCCTCATGTCCTGCTCATCAACCGCTGTGTCTCTCGTTTGGACCAGAAGTCTTTTTTTTTTCACCCGTGTTTGAAGCCCGTGCTGTCGGCTGCTGATTGATTCATTACAGTCATCAAGGTGATGCAGCTAGCGGATGCTAAAAGCTATATTGCGTAACTTTTTCATATAAATGAAAGCCGTTACATTCAAGCCTTCGCCAAAGGAGTTAACACAAAGTTGATTAAGCCTATCGGCTCCACAAAACTCTCTCTGTATTCTCAGTAGCGTTTACAAACTGGTGTCGTGTCGTGCGTGTACAGCTGAAGGTATAAAATCCATTAGCGATTACCAAAGACTTCCACAAAAAAACATCCACACACCAAAAAAACAGTTGTACAGTTGTTCATACTAAGTCAGTTTCATAGTATGTGCTAGTTGCCTTAGTAGAGTGTTAACTTACATTGACATATAAATGTTCACTCTTCTACTACCTGCTGATTTTGTAACTACTGGGAGAAAAACAGTTTCGATTGGATGCCAGTTGGTGTC